>CM076973.1:16133596-16256096 GCA_039105355.1 Benthosema pterotum | reverse complement strand
GGGGACGCTGTGTGACACACACATGTGTTCCATGAAGACAGTGGCTTTGATGGAACCAATCAACGCTGCCGTCGCTTATTTCCTGCGTCTTGATTTGCAGCGCTTGGCATCTGTGATTTATTCATGAATATTGATACCACCGTCGACTCTAAAACAGGGCTTTCATGAAGCCGCTTTAAGTGAGGAATGCATTGTATAGTACCTGGGGAGCATTGTTGCACTAACAAGATCTGTATGAGGCCCGTTTTGACCATAGGTTTCTGAAAAATGTATCCAGTTCATCACAGACCCGCCTCTCAAAATGTTTGCTTCCAGGAACCCCAGGAGCAAAGTTTTTTTTTTAGTAAAAATATATATTAAAAATTTCAGGATTTCTCAAAAAGAAAAAAAAAATAGCAGATCTACAAGCTCACACCGCATCATATAGTGACATACCTTGCTTGTATTTGTGATGTTTTTGAATTGCCAAAGTATACAATGCATCATGCCAAGCCACTTTCTCCATTTGCATGATTGCTAAATATAGCACTGCTCAAAGCCCACCTCCATCAATCCATCTATCCCAACCCACCGTCAGCCTGCCAGAGCCAAAGCCTCAAATCCTCATTCACAGGAATGGAGGTGGCAACGCGCTGACCTCCTGCACAGCTGTGAAGAGCAGTGGGATCTCGGCTCGCTCTCCAAGGATTGCTGGGACTGCGCTTGACAGAGCTGAGGTCTGCCAGCCACCGTTGGCATAAGACTTAAGTAAACAAGCTGCATGCTGGGGGAGCCGTTATTGACCAAACCAGTTATTGATTGAAAGCAAATGGTTTTAGGCCAGGGGTGATATTATGAAACACAATGATACAACTCAATATAAAATTGCAATGTGGAGATGAAAGGGAAAACTTTGAATATAAGCGCAGTAACGTAGATGTGTGCGTAGTTGAGCCTCGTCAGACTCAGCACCCTCTGGTGGTCAAATGTGCAAACACGGTGACTGGGCAGCACAATTAATGCAATGTTCTACTGAAATAAGTCAGATATTATTGGAAACACATTCTGATACTTTTCTCTTTGTGCCTGGTGTCGTCAATGTTTTAGCTGAGAGAGTATAAGGACCGCTATATACTGGGGTCATATTAAAAGTGTGTTTTGCGATATTAAAAAAAAAAAAAACTTCAGCACTTAGTTAACTTGGCCTTGGTCTGCTATTTATACCTGCATTCTCTACCTCTTCCAATTAATAGCCAATCTACAAGCTCACAATGTGCCACATACACTGATGTGAGCATGTAGAGTGTCTACTTCCGACTATTGTTCCCTTCACAGGTGCATGTTGCCAATGATACTAATGAGGAATCTGCTTCATGCTGGTCAAACAGAGGTCAGGAATGGATACTGCTACTGTGTGTGTCAGCTCACTGGAAACACTCTGCATACCCTGTATACCAGTGTCCTCCAGTGGGTTCCAAATGCCCCCATATAGGTCCTTGAAATTAAAACTTTGAAAACCATACTAAAAGGAACTAGCATGTCTAAAGCCAGACCAAATGCCTGTCTGCAGACTGTTCTGGAACAGCTCAATTGTACATGCATTTCGTACTCCAGAAAATAGGGGTTGCCAATCAGGCCATAGTATGTAAACATATTTGAATACTGTGGGTCATTTTTGGAACCCGAGCTTCAAAATCTCTTCCAAATCTGTCAACAAGGCATGCCGTATGCAAAAAAGTATGTGTGTGACATTTCTTTCTTAAAACAATGTTTCATCGCATAGTAAAACTATTTGGTAGAGATTAGAGATTAGAGATTGGAGAGGTTTGTCTATCACATGTTATGCTTAGCTGTGATTGGACCATAGCAGTTTGGGGAGGGGCTTACTAAAAGGTCTATTAAGTATCGGTACCACCTGTAGAAGAAGTAGAGAAGGAGCAGTAGCAAGACTTATTCTGGTGCATGCAGAGCCCATTTAGTCAAACACAACACAACAGCATGCAGCTCCCAATGAGTCCGGTGAGCGGAGTGACGACTGATGGTTGGGCGGTTGGTTGCTGAGGACACTGAACATCAATCACCTCATGTCCCTCACGTCACGTGTGACCGCCGCCGCTGGCCCTTTGTGTTGGGCTGATGAGAAAAGTGAAGAGCGCTCCGTCCTCCCCAGCTGTCCCTCGTCCTTGACACACCTCCTCCTCCTCCTCCTCCTCCAGACGACTCTGCGACGTGCCCACGAACGCACCTGGGCCCCCGCACCGCGCATCGGGACCACCGCCGTGACAGCTCGCTCCTGTCCCATCCCGTGGCCAGCCATGGACGGGTTCCCTTTGTACCCTGGATGATGCACACACCCGCACACACACAGACAGACAGGAAGGAACACGTCACCACCCCCGGAGGTTAGGATCAGAACATTTTTTTTCATCATAGGAAGCATAGGGGACATGACAGGGACAGAGGGACCGGGACAGGTAGATGATATTCTATTATTCACAGCACCCGGCGAGGTGTACGTCAGATCTCCCCTCCTCACAGTGATTGTTACAGAAGGCCGGGGTCAGAGGAGACATCAAACAGACAAGGGCTGGATGACAGCCGCCCGACTGTGCCACCACCAAGGGGATTCCCAGGTGTCCTGGCAAGGGGTCCCCACTCTGGAGGCACTGATGGGATCGCTAAAGGTCACCCGGCAACACAGGTCAAGCCTTTGATCCAATCAGAGAAAATCCAGGGGGAAGGGGAGGGGCCGTTCATGAATGAGGGGCAGGCAGGGGGAAGGAGGGAGGGGTTGCCATTTTGAGTTTTCAGAGGCAAAATATGGAGCCAAAAAAGGAAGCCGTCGTACGTTGCAGTCCCTTCATTATTCAATAGATGACTTGGAAGCCCGTGGACTAAAACAGAGAGACGAAACAAAAAGGGACCCATGATAAGCGTTGTTATTAAACTGCATATTTTATGAGGCCCCTCCCGATTAGAAAGTCAATCGGTGGTTATGTATTCATGCAGGCAGCAAAAGGCACTGAGAGACTGACCCCCATGCTTGACCTCGCAAGCTTTGAACTTTTCCTCTCTCCTCTCTCTCTCTCTGTCTCTTTCTCTCTTTCTTTTTCCTTCGGACTGGACGCTTTGATTTCGGGGCTGTCCAGCTGCATAAGTAAACCACATTACATTTTAGGAATGTAAATAGTAGAAAGTGCTTTTGTGAAAAATCCATTGGATGCTCCCGGCCTGGACCACATAATTATTTGGAGAGTGTATGTAAATACCTCATACGATTATGGAGGAATGTGTGCGATTTCCCCTTCAAAGCCCTAACCATTCATTTGGTCTGGAGATAGTGGGGGCAACGAGGAGGCATTGTGGAACCATAGGATTGGTCTCGCACCATGACGGCAAAAAACATGGTCTGGGAGAGAATATCAGTTCTTTCTGTTTCCAAGGGCTCTTTGGTCTGAGTCTATTGCTAAGATATTATGTTATTATTATGAATTATATTATACATTATATAGAATTCCATGTATACAGTACGTACGACTGTTTCTCTGTGTCTATATATTGCTGTAGCTCTCCATATGCAGAACTCAAGCAGCCCCCCCGAGGCAAGAGAGACAACTTAACACAGCTGTGGATGTTATGATATCAATGCAGTGTAATATAACTCTTGAGGGTTTAGAGTTTTTAAGATATACATATAATTTGTCAGGACTGTCACCACTACATTTTCAGCGCCCGTCAAAGAGCCCACGTTGACACGCCGAGCCAGAAAGCACACATTGGACCGAGCGTGTTTGAGCGTGTCATGAAAAGAGATCTTTCTTGATATGTGCTTATTATGGGCCGCGCTGTGCGTGTGGTGTGTGCGTGTGGTGTGTGCGTGTGTGTGCGTGTGACTGTGGAGTGTGCGTGTGACTGTGGTGTGTGTGTGTGTGTGTGAGTGTGTGTGTGCATGCGTGTGTGCGTTTTTTTTTTATTTTTTTTTTTTTACAAAAGATCAAGTATATACTATGCAGTGCACACCACATCTGCCATGTGTAAAAACATGGCTGTGCTCAGATGTGCTGCCATCGCTCAATATCACATCCTCATTTCCACAGGCAGACGTGGTTGACTTCCTCCCTGTCTGGGCGACTGTCTGTCTCTGAAAGAAGGGGACATGTTCACTGAAATGACAGGACGACAGTGAATGCCTGTGTGTGTGTGTGTGTGTGTGTGTGTGTGTGTGTGTGTGTGTGTGTGTGTGTGTGTGTGTGTGTGTGTGTGTGTGTGTGTGTGTGTGTGTGTGTGTCTGAGTTCTTGCTCCCATCTACAGTTCAATATGGAATGCATACGCCTAGACTAGCCATATGCAATTACATTCAAAAAACACCATTGTCTGTCCTTCTCATGTCCTCTACTGTGTGTGTGTGTGTGTGTGTGTGTGTGTGTGTGTGTGTGTGTGTGTGTGTGTGTGTGTGTGTGTGTGTGTGTGTGTGTGTGTGTGTGTGTGTGCGCGCGCACACCGCGCACGTGTGTGTCTTGGTATATTGTTTCAGAGCCCAACAAAAGGCAACAATGAATTATTCCCGTATCAAACGGCAACAACACATAGAACCAAACATCTCCCTGACTTCCCAAAGGTAGCCCCGATATGATTTGAGTGAAAATGCTGAAAGGCTTGTGATCTCGCTTTCTGTCAAACATCAGTGTCTTCTCCAAAGATGAGAGTTGGGCAGTGAGACACCACCAACACACACTCCAACAATAAACGGTGTTATTGTGGAGGTGATTGAGGAATAATAATTAGAGATGCGCACACAGTGGGCCAAAGGATGCTCTCCAAAGGCTAGCGCGCTCCCCCTGGGGGATTGAATGGGGCTTCAATTAACTGACAGGCAGTTGTATTAGGATCCCTATCATGGGCCTTGGTGGGCTATAGCGTGGTACCCGGCAACAGAGCTTTGAAAACCAGTGTGGTTTTCCCCATCAAACACGTCCTCTAGGTCCTTTGATCTGCTGGGTGGTATGTGTCCTTGGAGATACGTGTCTACATCCTCAAAGCTCTTTGTTGCCTGCACCTCATTTTCCTGTGTGGAGTTTTTTCCGAACTGGAGTGACGGCATGCTCAGCTGCATTCGTTCCGAGACAACAGAGAACATTTTCCCGATGTGGAGATGCAGCCGTTTTTTAAACATGCATGATATTGGATATACCACTGATGTTTGTGTGCAGCCGCGTGTTGATAACGCAACACCCCAAAAAACAGGGAAATTCGATGCACAACTCATGCATTCTTACATTTACGTACATGCATACTCCTTATATACTGTATCTGGTGTTCATATTGTCCTGTAATATACTTTAAAAAATAGTGAAGCATTCATATACAGCAGTAGTTTTCAACCAGTGGTCCTTGAGAGGGTTCCAGGTGGTCCCCAGCTAAGTTGGTTAACCGCAGACAGTTGGTTAACTCTCAAGAGCATGAAAATGATGTTATGTTTATACTCTCAAGAGTTAAAATATTCATCATCTGAATTAGCCCACTTAATGAAGAAGTAAATTATAGAAAGTAGAAAAATGGTGATTTAGGCTACTGTATAGGTTATGTTAGGTATGTTAGGCTGTTTTGCTTGCGAAAATAAAGCCTGGAATAATGGAGAAAACCAAAAGAAATCTTTAGTTTTGAGTCTGTGGGGAGAAAATGTTGCCAAATGGTGGTGTGTGGCTTTAATGCTGATATTGGGCCATGGTATCAAAAAAGTTGAAAACCATGTTTCAGTGTGAAAATACAAAACCGTTTTAATGTGGATGATATAATGTACAGCTCATGAATATCAAAAATCCAGTATTTCTATGTTCATCCACTCAACATAGATTCTCTGGGGTTGGGGTCAGGAGAGTTGGCTGGCCAATCAAGCACTGTAAAACCATGCGGTACAACATTTAAAGTACTTTTAGCACTGAGAGGTGCCAAGTCCTGTTGGAAAAGAAAATCGGCATCTCCATAAAGCTTGCCAGCAGATGAAAGCATGAAATGCTCTAAAATTTGCTGAATAGCTGCTTTGACTCTGGACCTTATAAAACACAGTGGAACAACACCAACTGATGATAGCACCCCCAAAAAACACTGCCCACTGACTGCTTTAACTTCACATCTTCACTACAAGCAAGACTGTGACTCTACACTCTTTCTCCAAACTCTGATTTCCAAATTAAATGCAAAATGTACTATGTTTACTGATTGTAATATTTTTTGAATGAATCCATCCCACTACTTATCATTTTTTAATTACATTATGGGGAAAATGTACTTTTCCATGATGTACAAATGAATATGTTCTTGCATAATCACATGAAACAAGGGCAGCATTGTACAACTTCAAGTTATGGGATGCCTTGGCTGACTTGCACATGCTCATGATGTCATAGCTTTGAATATAAATGATTTGTTGAATGCCGTGATTCTCTCTCTTTCTCTCTCCTGTCGCGGTCAAGAACAGTAGTGTAATTTCACCGTGTGTGGGTGAGATCAGGCTGGTCATTTTGATTTGCCTGGAATCTCTCTTACACTACCAATAACATCAAATACTGCATGGGATTGAGGAGGAATTCTCATCCAATGACAACAAAATGTGAAAAGTTTTGTGTCTCATCAGGTCAACGTGGCTCAAATGCATAATAAACAATGGACTGAAAACCATTGACTTCATACAGCTGTGGAGATCGGGGGGGTGCAGTGCCAGGCAGTGTCTTTCCCTATGGCAGAACCTCCCATGAGTACCTACGTGAGCAGACGTTTTTTTCCCCCCCATTTGGCTCTTCCTTGAAGCACTGAGCCAGTTTCCTGTATGAGACCCTAACACAATATGCATGAACGCTCTATCTCCAGCGCGCTGCCTCCCTCCCTCCCTCCCTGTGAAGCAACTGTTCAGGTTACATTCCTCCCAGCTAAAACCCTTGGTCCTCCCCAGCTGCAGCAGATCTGTAAACTGTTTATACTTCACTTCCCACACCTGGTGGCCGGCCAAGTCAAACCTGGATCGCTGCCTGCGAGAGAGAGAGAACCCAACTCACGGCCCTTCAAATATTCAGGATAGTGGTGGAGAATGATTTGGGGCTTGAGCTGCTTTCCGACTCCCTTCATCTCGATCCTATCTCTCTCTTATAACTGGCTTGCTTTTCCCCGAAAGAAGCAGCAGTTGGTGGTGGAAATATCTCCCAGTTTTAGTTCAGCAGAATGGCTTAATTTCTCCTTACCACCTTGCATTCAAAATGCAATCTGTATCTGCGTATTCTTATCTGAATAAGTAAGAATCTAAGTACAGCAAATGCGAGGTGTAAATGTGAGTCTACACTGCAATATGGACAGACAGCGATGCAAGATTCAACATTTGTGTTGTTGTTGTGAGCACAGACACTCGAGAGGATGCTCTGCTTTTGAAGGCTGTTTTCAAAAGGAGCTCCAAGAGAATGGGGCTGAAACTGAGCAGTAATCACTGAAGAAGCATTTCCACCACCGTCGGGCAGGTGTTTCCGTCTAGACGTCACCGACTGGCCAAGTCCCAGTGAGGAGGATATATCACACTCACAGCCTCACGGCCACTAATACAACATCCACCACTTTTGCCATGTCAGTTTCACGCGCACACTGCTAAAACCTCATGCAAACGCAGGCGTGATTACTAACATATTGTGCAACAGTGTGTGTTAAGTCTACATCACAGAGAAAATCCCGAATGCCCACTCTCGCTGCCACCGCCGGCAATGAGCAACTTGGAAAACAAACAAAATAAATGCACACACGTGCACGCAGGCACATGCACGCAGATGCACACACGCACACACATACTATCATTGAAAGTCTGAAGATAGGGTGATGGGCACACCATGTGCTTTGTTCACTATGAAACAGGGGTTTTCAACCAGTGGTCCAGGGACCACCAGTGGTCCTTGAGAGGGTTCCAGGTGGTCCTCAGCTAAGTTGGTTAACCAGATGTAACTCTTGAGAACGTAAAAACGAAACCAAATGGACCCTTGCGGGTCCATTTGGTTTCATTTTTACACTCTCAAGAGTTAAAATATTCATCATCTGAATTAGCCATTTCGGAATGTATGTTTTGCTTGTTTTGTTTCCCAAATCCAGCCTGGATCCTTAAATGGTGGTCCGTGGCTCCAATCCTGAATAAATGGTGGTCCCTGAGATGAAAAAGGTTGAAAACCCCTGCTATGAAACATACAGTACACACTGCTCATCATACAGATACAGCAGAGCAGCAGGGAGAGAGCTGTTGGATCTCTACAGTCTACTACACCATACTGAATGCATGGCAACAGGGGGGAGGGGGAGGCGTAGAGCGAGGAGTGCTACACATAAATATTAATTAGGATTGATAATAACTATTACTGTAAATTAGTACAGGGACAGATTGTGATGAAGGGGGCCAGAGGAAGGAAGAGAGAGAACATTAAGTATGAAGAAAGAAGGGATCTGGCCTGCTTTTTCTCCAAAGCCTCAGTCCTATGAAACACACACCATTAGTAATGTACAGCGGAATATGTGGAAGAAGAACTGGATGGGATGGGATGTGTAGAACCACCTTGATGTCATTGGACAGTCTCAGCGACATGCCGCTTCATTTCCTCCACAACGAAATAAATAAATGAACGAGTAAATATAATAAGTGCGCCGACCGTACACTTGCAAGACTTTTCCCCGGCACCCTATTAATTGGCCCTGTGTCCAATTTGCTGTCCCCTTTGTAAGAACAAGTGACTGTGGCAAAGAAAGGCTTTTTCCAATGGTGCTGTGGTGGAATTAGGAGGATGAAGAGAAGGAGCAAAGTGCACACGCCCCACGCGCGCACGTGTGTGTGCGAGTATGTGTGTGTGTGTGTGTGTGTGTGTGAGAGTGAGAGAGAGAGAGAGAGCCAACAGCCTCAAACTATCATGTCCTGCAGTGACATGTATATTGAATACCAATCAGAGGCGTGGAGGCTCGCCGGCCGTGGCACAGCACTCATTTCCAATTCACACACTGTAGCTCAATCAGCAGGGCCCTGGCGGATAAGAAGGGAGCGCTCACTCACCCCACACTCTCTCTCTCTCTGAATATTAGCTAATGCCACATTTGCAAGTCTTCAAGAGAGAGAGAGAGAGAGGGAGAGAGTTGAGGAGGGGAGGGGTAAAGGGGGTGGGGGGGAGTATGTGGGAGGGAAGAGAGAGATGGTCGGATAGAGGAACAGAGGGATACGATATGGTGAAAACAGAGGGACGATGTGATGTGAGAGAGAGAGAGAGAGAGAGAGAGAGAGAGAGAGAGAGAGAGAGAGAGAGAGAGAGAGATGGAGGGAGAGAGCGAGAGTATTGGGGTAGACAATCCTAAAAACAAAAACAGCCAAACTTGGCATCTGCTTGGGACTGGAGGAAGGTGGGGGGGGGGAAGAAATTATTTCTTTCAATAAAAAAAGAATAAGAAGAGTGGGGGGAAAAAGCTGAAAACCCTAACCTCCCTTTGTAGTGGGGGAGTGATGGAAGTGATGCCTGGGTGTGGATTAGGCTCTTTTCATCATAAAGCCCCATCTGGTGTACTAGCAGGACCACGTCTGTCCAGGCCTCTCGCCCTTTAAAGTGCCGGCTTGGGTTACACATCAATCCAGTCTTATTGCAGCTGGGCCAGGAAAATAAGGCAGGCGCGTTTTATACAAATGCTGCAAGGCGCGCATGCACGCACACAGGCACACACGCACTTGCACACGTGTGAATGCAGGCACACATCAATTAAAAAAATAAGGTGAAAAAACAAATGTTGGAGAGATGAACAAACAGTCGAACATCTAACAACACCTAACAAACATGTGCGTACACACACAGACACACACGTGCGCACACATGCACATACGCACGCACACGACACACACACACAACCCATATACTCGAGTCCCCATTCCCAATAAACAATGGTAAAACACTGTTTCTGAAGTGTGCCTATTTCGAACTTGAAAGGGCCAACCATAATTAAAACCAATGGGCACCAATGTGAGATAAATGAATGGCAATCCTTTCTCCAGACCCCTCCTCTACTTTCAAGTCAACCACTGTTCCGGAGTCCGACAGATGTTCCAAGTACCTCAGATGTGAGTGTGTGTGTGGGTAGGTGTGTGTGTTTGTATGTGCACAAATGGCCTGATTTAGACTTAGACTTAGTTGCACGTGGGTTTTGCAAACTGCGACTGACCGATCTACAAACAATATGCATCAGGCCGATGAGCTTGTACAGCAGATGTAGATCTGCTATTTTTTTTACTGTGCGACGCCCACACACAACTAACTATAAATCAAGTGTCTTCGTCTCGCTGTCTAGTTTCATCTTCTGTCTAATTATATTCAGCAGTGAACTAATGAGAGTATTGCATTTCCATGCACTTGTTTGTAATGTATGCTTGGCAATTTGGCAAAATGTGGTTTGTGATTCTGAATCTATGATGTACTGTACAGTGTGTACACTGTACAGTATGGGATTGTAGCTCATAGTAGCCTATTTCATTCTGCTCGAATGTCTGAATATCTATAAAGATAGAAGCATTTTGTGTAATATACCTGTATGTTTTATTAATAAGAATCATGATTTAGCCTACCAACGTATACAGCTTCATCTTCAACGCTGGTTGACTTTAATTTACATTACAGTTTTCCATGAAATCTCACGAAATGCCCACAGTAGAATTACATTATCTAGGGACCTAATTATGATACATTTTTTGATTATCATTTGTGAATATATTTTCTCAATGGTACTGCAATGTAAAGCCGTTTACTTGACATGTTTGTTGCCTCTGTGAATTAGAAATATTAAATATTGATACACTTTGAATACTGTAACAAAATTTAACCTATAATACAGCGATCATCATTACCAGACAGGGAACTACGTTGTAAAAAACTATGGCATGCAGCTCTTGAAAAGAAAAGGAAAAATAAAAATCGTCATAAAATAATGCCAAAACTAAACTACTTATTTAGCTTATTTAGTTCTCAAAACGACTGTAGATTCATCAGATATTCGGACTGCCACCATTACCCCCAGAGTACCGTAGAATTGCATTTTTAGAAGAGACATCTTTTAGCCACACATGATATTAGATTTCACACATTAATTTAGTGGATGTGATTCGCTTTCTAGCTATCCTGGACCTTTAATTTTCCCCATTTAAATTGACTAGGGAGGAGGAGGATGGCTCTTCAATTTCAGGCCGTGTCATTTTCACATTGGGTCTCATCACTGAAGAAAGGGCTGCAATCATTATCCCATGATCTGTCTGTAGCAAGCTCTCCCCAGGCCAATTGGATATTTACAAAGAGAATAATATTACAATTAGATAAAGATAAATGGAACTAATTTACACTAGAATTCAAACGATTATTTTCCATTCATTGCAAATAAAGGGATCCATTTCAATTTGTTTGTCTTTGGAGGCAATTTCAAGTCTTCCTTTGACCAATCTGCAGGCTACCAAGAAATTAGCTTAGAAACGGTAGTCTCTCTGTTGCTTTCAATATAATGAACAATAGAGATGGACAGTCAGAGACATAACATCAGCGCTCCATCGCAGCTATAGCAAAATGGTGGGGCCTCAGCTGTTGTCCAGCACTCCATGTTAGCCTCCAGGTGTATCTGTCTCTCTGTTAGTGTTTCTTTCCATTCTGGGCTTTCAGTTTTGTCTGCACAGTCAAAAATGACAGTGCTGCTGGCGAGAGGCAGTTGACAGAAAAAGAGTGAATAAAAGGAGCACCCAAATGACCATTCCCCTCTCTCTCTCCCCTTTCTTGTCAGCCCCAAGGAGATCAAACCTGTTTGTAATCCCAGTCTTCCTCTTTATGTCTGTGTGTTTACAACCTGACCACATCGTAACTGCACACTTTCACATGGCTCCGTCTGCGGTCCACGTCTCACTCTATTAAATCAAAGGTGGAGAATAGAGGTGGAAGAAATGCAATGCATTTCATTGTCCTTGGCTGACAGCTTTTCAGAAAAAAGACAGTTGGCCAGCCCTGGGTTCTCCGCACTGTACTTGACAAGTGATGGGCAATTAGCTTACACCAAGCCCCTCCTCCCAAAGCGAAGTGTGAGGCGTGCCCCCCCCCCCGTGTCATTGAGTGTAGACATTTCCCTCTTGGGAAGTGTTAAACAAGATTCGTACTGTGTTGTATGTGTTGTCACTAGCATAATAGTCCTATCTGGTAGTTCACAATGCATCGAGAGCAATAAGAATGCCATTTTCCTTAAGCTGCAGCCTATGGAGCTCTGTTTCATTCTCACCCATATGGCCGGGCTTTTTTTCAAACTGTAATTTACAGAGGGGGACCCCCAGCCTTGGACCAGAAGCCCTGGATCTCTGGGGTGGCTGTATGTGAGGAGAGGGGGAACATCCTTTGGGGTGGGGGATGAGAGAGATGAGCCTCAAAGTTCTCCAATGAAAACCGCATGGGTTTCAACCGGCGACCTCTGGGTGGTCCAATCAACCTCAAGATGACATTTACTGACATTACGTGTCTCTGGCGATTGATGATAGCCCAGTGGAACGTATCCAGCGTTGGATGCCTAACGTCTTGATTTATCTCGGATGACAGACCTTGTTGATTACATGTTGCCATTAAAAGAATTCCAAGCAGGTTGGGTCGGGTTTCGGTGGGGAATTGTGGCTTTTTTGACGTCTTCATTAGCCAGCTTTTACAAGACTTTCTGGGATCACTGCAAAATGCTTCATGGGTTGACACAAAGTCAAAGGCTTTTTCGCTCATCCCCTCCAGCTCCAAAGCATTGTCGATTTAATGTGATGTTGGACTTTGGTTGAACCTTGAGGGTATACTGTTCCTGCAGTAGCTACTTGGCAATGGTATGGATTAAATTATTGTCATTTATACATCAATTCATATTTCTAACTATTTGCCAAAATGCACTCCCAGTCCAACAACAAACAAACAAACATTACAAACAAATGAACAGGCAGGCAGGCAGGCAGGCAGGCAGGCAGGCAGACAGACAGACAGACCTGTATGCATGACCACTACCCCATATCACTCATAACCATCCAACTAGCCTTCAGCTGAGTGAAGCTGAAACTGAATTCCCAAAACAAAGAAAGGCATACATTTAAATAGTGCATTACACTTAACACTTCATAAGCACAGTGTATTTGTTTATATAATATATAATTTTCAGTCATGATGAACCCCAGGCAGACAAAACAAACACTATAGTGTAAACACTAGAGAGCCAGCCTGCCAAATTAGCAATGCCCAATTGGTGTCTTGATCGTTTTGATCATCTCTCAAAACACAAAGAAAAAAGATTAATGGGGAAACGTTCTAGACGCATGTGGACTTAGGCTGCTTTATCTCAGTCACCAAAAGCGACCTTGACTGAGTTGAACTTGGTGATGTGTAGTTGTAGTATAAACACTGCTAAGATGAAAGCGTACAAAGGTACCCCTATCTGTACTTTTGATCTAGATGCGTACGATATTTCGACTACCGCCAGATTGACAAATCATTTTGTTTTTCACTATCGTGTTTTCGCTGCCCCATACAATTATAAACATAGATAAGCTAGAGCTAATCTATAGACCCTAATGCCGCAATTTACGTTCAGAACCGTTCTTAGATGTTTGTTACGGTATATTATTTGTCGCTACAAACAACAGAGCAAACTGTTAGTACCACAGGCTCAAACAGGATGTAGTATAATAACATCCTGGTTCAGAGGGTAGACGGTAGAATTGTAGCCTTCTTAAAGCGACAGTGTATGGGCTGGCACACCAGAAGTGTATATTAGAGTCATAAAGCATAGATGAGGTTAACGTTACTTCCTTCACAGGTGTAACCAATGATTCTAATTAAGGTTTGGTTCCATTCTGGTGCTATTGTGCCTCACCAGAAAGACTCTAGATTAAATTGAACTCAGCCTTATACTCTGTACTGTATGCTGTATTAATAACACCTGTGAAGGAAGTAGCATGCTGTAAGCGCCATTACTGTACATAATCTATTTCCGCATATGGCTACTGTGTAAAAAGTCTTGTTTTTTGGGAGGTAAAGGACATAGGCCTATATAATTGTCAGAGTGAAGGTGATTTTTCCTTAGCATAAATAAAGTGTTGTCTTAAGTGTTCAAAACAAACATTAAAGTCCCTAGACTTTGGCTGGCAACCTATACATTAAGGCTTAGATTTTTGTCACCACTAAACCCCTTATCCCTTAACTTCGTTGCCTTTTTAAACTATTTTTAAAAACATTTTTCAATTGTTAAAATGGCCAGTTTACAAGCTCGCAACGTGCCAATAGATTGGCACGATGAACTACTCAAAAACTTTTTTCAAAATAGTAAAAAAAGGCAATGAAATTAGGGATAAGGGGGTTAGCATCTGACAAAAATTGAGCCCTAAGTGCTCTAAACATTGTAATATCCCCAAAGTCCATAGTTGGCATGCAGACAATTTAAGTGCTCTAAATCTCTGTATGTCTGTATGTGTGTAACTCCCATCCGTGCACCACACAGACTTGAAATTTAACACAGGCTTTGTTTTTCCCCTCCAGGTGACGTAATGTGAAGTCACACACAACAATGAATTCACTTAGACATGACATTACCGGGAACAAAACAAACTCCATGCTTTTCTCTGATACGTACTTTCCAAGTACGTCAGAAAGTACTCGGAACTGTGAAGAGCTCAAAACATAAGCGCAAATGCAAACGTGGTGTTACTAATCTGTATCACAAGAGCAGTTATCGTTTCACCTCAGCGGTTCTCCTGGTGAAATCCCTCTCACTGTGTGACCTGCTATCCAGAGTTGCAAATATCTCACCTCAACATTGAAATATACATTTTGATTAGCCTTAAAATGTATCCAGGGGCGTATCATTGTAAATACAAGGTATACATAGGCCTACTAGATAAAGAGAAGCTGCCCAACTAAACATTAACTACCAGTATAAATCCAACATCCAGATATTATGAGCTCAGTTTCTGGTTCCATAACAAGCAGGTTTAGTCCATCTACAATAAATTATATATCAATGTAAAATGCACATGACTTAAAAATTAAGTCCTAACAACGGTTCCTGTCATTGTCTTCATTGTCTTGATCTGTTCAAATGCTACACATATCTAAAAGTTTTCAATGTTGTTTTTTAGCCACTTTCAGTCCCAGCAAGCCTTATTCAGAATACACATCTTCCAACTGTATTTGTTTTTGCTCAAGTCTGCATCACACCATTCAATGTTATCATTCACGTGCTTCAAAAGCAGTGGATATCAACAAATAGGCAATCAGTCAAAAAATGGCAAAATGACATCATTCAAAAAAGAAGTGATACCTGAACTTGTTGAAGGAACACTACTACACTACACACGTTCACACAAAACACAAAACATAATGCGGTGCACCAGTCCACTACCAGTTAGTAATCACCACCCTCCCTCACCCTGGTCGCACCATCTCAGTATGGCGCCGCCATTTGCAAAATTCTTAGAATAAACACAACATCGCAGAAAAAAAAGTGCCAGCGTGATTTCGCTACGCTGACAACCAACATTTGATTGTGGATTTTGACTGAAGCACATCCACCATCAGGGGTCAGTCTGTCTAATGGCTTCCAACCGAGAGCCCATGGTAGAGGGACGGAGGGTGAGTGCAGAGAAGGGAAAGGGGTGGAAGGGGTTTCATGCTTAATAAACCAACTATAGAAAGAATGGCAAATCTAAATGTCCTATGACTAAGCTCATATTTGAAACCTTTGAGGGGAAAAAAGATGCTGTTATTAATTGCAGACAGCTGCGATTTAATAAGTAGAAGAAAAGGCTTATGGACGATGACCGTAAAGGCTACCTGCGGTGTTTGACGAAAAAAAGAAGAAAAAAAACAGAGGGCGCCCCCTCCATGGGCTTCGTCTTTCACAGAGCTACAAACCGCCTTGATTTCGCTTTTGGTCAGCCATAAGCTAAATGAAATAAATCGAGGAATGCAACTTCAGGAAAAAAGGCCTAAATGAAAGCAATAGTTAGAATGGAGTTTTTGCTTTACTTTGATACCTTCAGTTTTCCACATATTAGCGTTTCTTTACTCTTTCTCCACAACCTGCTATGACAAGAATACGGAAATCATTTTTTGTTGACATTAGACCACATTTGGCTGGCTTTTGTAAAAGAAAATGACAATCTTTGCATAGTTGTTGTTGTTGTTACGGTCGCGCACATATTTGTAAAAACCACCTGCAGGAGTGATCTGCCAAATTGAGCGAGTACACCTGGAGCAGCTCAATATCCACAGACATGCCGACACAAACATACAATACCTAGTAATAACCTCGTTACAACTCCCAAATGGAGAAAATAAACAATGTTTTTAAATAATACATGTTTCATATCATCACTGTATCGGGTGCATGAACCGCATCTGACGCGGTGAAGACCCCCTACCTGGCAGCCCCTCTTCCAGGACCCCCGCTGTTTCGCGTTTAGTCGAACCATGGCGGCCCATTGACAGCCTCCCCCGGATAGCCGGTCGGTGGTCCAGGGTTTCGCCTGTCCTTTCTTAGCATTGTGCAACTGGAGTAGGTGCGTCCTCCCCTGTTCACTCTGCGGTTGTAGCGCCTCAATCTGATTGGACAACGCTGAGCGAGACTTCATCAGCAGAACATCCCTGTCGTCATGACAACTTGCCAATATCCCGACAGTGGTGTAGGTACGGGGGGGCATGGATGCCTTCTTGCCTCCGAACCGAGAACCCGAGAACGTCGCCGCCCGTTTTTACATCATTGTTACCTCATTACTTGCTTTCTTTTCTCAAGCCTAGCGGCTAGGCTAATCCGCCAAGTGTGCGATCTCAGAGGCCACTGTTCTCATATCTGTGGATTTGAATCCAGCTGTCCCATCAGGGTTCTGCTCCACAGGACGCCAGATCAACTTAAAATGGTGCTTCTAATCGTTTTTTGAATGACTTTGCGTGACTCAGAATCGTGATGCAAAAGTGAATGAGGAGTTGCTATAGCTCAACAATAAAGGCAGCTTTGTGTGCTTTTTATTGTTGCTTATTAACACATTCCATCATTTTTGGTGGCTAATCTGTCCAAGCAAGGCTGAGACCATGGCAAAATAGATGTATCAAAGAAACTCCTTGAAAGTTCCGAAATGTTCTCCTTATTTTATCCTGAAATGTCTTGTGTCAATATGGATCAACCCTTGCACACAATGTTTCCCCATGAATTATTTGAAGGGGGCTTCAAATAACTCTATGACTATAAAGCTTACGGTAACAATACCCACTAATGCTAACTCAGCATACAGTTGTAGGTTTTGTGAATGAAATGAAAAGCAAAAAAAACCCAAAACAAAGCAAAGCTAAGAATCCCATGAGAATCATGTTGAAACAGCCAAGAGATTTCTACAACCCAAAAGAGAAAGCAGGAGGAGAAAATGCGGGGTATTATCTTGTTGTCAGCCACGCTATCCATGGCCCCAACAGATGTATGTTTGGCGGGTAAGACACCCGCTGTGCCACTAGCCTGCTAGCTTGCGATTAGCAAAGGGAAGGCGCGGCTAGTTCCCAGGGTTCTTTCCCAGTTACCTCCTGCCGTGCCAGAGACGATGACCTTGGCCGCTGCTGGAGCTCTCCTCCCCTGCTAGGAGTGAATGGCCAGCCGGGACAGAGGGCCCTAGCCTCCATACTGCTTTGATTGCTAATCCCCTCAACATTGTGCACCGCCCGGCACCCTACCTGGCCTGCTAGCTAGCCGGAGGCAGCTCGGCAGTGGCCATTGAAAGCAGGTGATGAATGGGACGTAGCTGCTGGAAGCCGCGGCTCCCCGGGGTAACATAGGAGAGTTCTCCAGGACCGCAAAGCTGCTTAAAAACAGTCCAATGCCCTTTTTTTTTCTTTAATCCACTTTGATGGATTTAAAATTATACAAAAATAATAATAATAATTGTGCAGCTACTTAAGCATGCTTATAATTGCATGTGTACGACATTTGATGAGTCGTATGTAAACAGTCTGTATGCTGAGACCACTCCATATGCTGAAAGCATGGAACATCGCTTTTTCCACCCAAGACACCCAAAGACCACCTCCCTGCCAGGTTCAGGCGGAGGAGTAAACCCGTGTCAGCGTCAAGTCACTGCCCCTACCTTGAAATGACTTTCTACATATTTTCATGGCGACTTTCGCAAAATATAAACTACGGAAATCCCAAATGACACAGATTAGAAGCAGCAAATGGTCCATAAAAACTTTTCATAAATACTCCTCAGCCGTGACCAACAAAAGACAGGGCTACGATAATGTATGGAATTCACCATGCAAAAGAAGAAGAGAAAAAAAAAAACCCTGACGGGAACTCATAGAATATCACTTTGTCGGTGTGGGCGTAAGCGGTAAAAAAAAAAAAAGAAGCCTTGATTCTGCCAATTCAGATTTCGCCGAATGACACGGAATCCCAAATCCGTTTCCAAATAAATTTCAAAGTCGTCAGCGGCGGCAGAGAAAAAAAAAAGCGAAAACAAGGTGCCATAGTGTGAAAAAATGAAAACACAGACCATCTCATTGTAACGTCAGCAGCACGTTGAGAGGAGGCTGGTGGGAGCCAGGTTCTTAAAGGGGACCGCAGCTGAATTCAATGCTTCTTGTCAGGGGGAGCTTTATGTGATTATCGCCCCCTGCTAGGGCTGGGATAGTGAAGTTGTCTGGTGCTGGCAAGGACGCGCAAACCGCACCGCGGGATGCCCCCGTTCCGGAGACACTGGCTCAGGACACAACAGGGGGTGGATGAAGAAGGGGGAGCATCCACCATCCATCCACACCAGGGAGCTTCTGTGTGTGTGTGTGTGTGTGTGTGTGTGTCTGTGTGTGTGTGTGGGCGCGCACCTGCGTGCGTGCATGCCTGTGGGTGTGTGCGCACAAATGTGCTTGAATATGACGATACATTACAGATTTAAAAGCAATTAGTCACTAAGTGGACCTTATTATAAACAAGTGTAACACTATTTGTTAAATGTCAGAGTTTTTGTAGCTGTGCTTGTAATCTATTGTAATTCTTCAAAGCGTTAATAAATGCTTCAATCAATCTTCCAATCAATGAAGTTATTTATGGGCGATGTAAAATAGAGTCAGTGACGAAAGTGATATTTACTGATTCCTGCTCCCCTTGTTGACCTCGAAGTGTCAGTTTAAAGTCAAGGCACTTTCTGGGGTCATTTGATTCTGTTTCTGCAAATGTAAGCAGTTCCTAACTAGTCATATACCTCCAACCCTAGATCATACATCATTATCATTATTCAAATAACACTGACGATTTTACTTTACTCAACATACTATACAAGATACTTTACTTTTGCTTAACAACATTCTCTATGGTTAAATGACTGTACTCCATCAGGCCAACAGTATATACTATATACTGTATATTTTCCTGTTATCGCACAGCTGAGCATACAAGAACACACATTGCACAACAACATCTTTGCTGACAATAGCTGATCTATAAGCTCACAATAGCACGTTGGTGCGCATTTTTATGACTCCTCTGCATCTAATATAAATGTTGTCAGAACTGGTACAGTACATACTGTACATTTTTATTTCCAGGGCATAACTCGAGCTCCAGTGTAACGCTCACATTTTACTTACAATTTATGAATGCAATGTGTAAACAATGCATGAATAAAACAGTGAGCAATACAGGCCTCGGGATAACGAAGGATTTCTCCTCAGGACACATTCTTCATCCATGTTTATGCATGTGTAAAATGGAAGTCAGAACTACCACTGCTGCTGCTGACACAGAAAGGCATCATCAGCACACGCGATGCTTGGAGGACGTCGCTGTGCACATTGTGGAGACACTGACATTTTATCGGACTCCCTGTTGCCACTTGGACCATCCATACAGTACAACACATTAGAGGCAGTGCCTCTCGGCGTGTCGGGATGGTTCAGCAGAGTCACAAAGTGTTAAAGATGAACCCTTACGGTGCATTGTAGGGGCCAAATCAACACTCTGTATTTTTACTGTGTACCCCCTCCGCCCCTTCCTTTCTGTGCTATCCCCCTGGAGGCAAGGGGTAAAATAAGACTTCAAAGCGACTCCAAAATAGTCCTGACACAAACTCATTTCCTCATGTTACAAGAAGGGGGCTGGCAGGCTTGCTTGGCGGCTGAGACTCTGGAATGTCTCAGTCTGTTGCTCTGTGCTACCTCACAACAAGCAGTGATGACGGGATGCATTTTGACAGAGCGATTATGGACAGTCCAACATTGACTTAAAAGGAGCCAGATGAGGGGGGAATTTACAAGGGCCTATCTGGTGGGTCATGCTGGGCTGAGATGAGATGAGGAAATGGGAGAGCTCATTTGAGGGGATGCTATTAGGGATGAGGGACCACAAATGACTGCAGCATGTTAACCTGTATATTAACTACATGAGGTAGTGAATAACAGCAGAGCCCAATAGGTCAAATTTACAAAACAAAAGTTATTCTTGATAATTTGACACAGACACTTGAGAGGGTTGAGGGAGTAGTGTGTTGTACATAACATCTAAAAGATGCTTAATCTCTACATTATATGTGTTCCTAAAAACAATAATAAAAACAAAAGAATGGAGGCACAAACTCTCCTCCTGGTACAAAAAACAAACCTGCCCATTGTGGTGAATGGGATTTTTTCTCCCCTTTATGTATCACTGATCCTGGTGAAAAACACCTGCTTGTAATAAAAAACAGGGATAGGCAGGGAAACAAACATGTCTTCTATGATGTCACTGAACATCGTGAAGCAACCCAAGGACCCACCCACCTCAGACATCAGCAACATTATAACAATCTCATAAACACAACTAAAGCGCTTTAAGGGCAATTAATGACCGCAGGGTGCAGGGAAACAACAGACTTAAAAAAAAAAAAACAATAACAATAATGACCATAATATAATGAATAATGAGGAAAAACACTGGTTGATTTCTTTGGTACTAGTTGACGAGCCGACAAGAATTTTAAAAAGGGAGGTTGCTTTAGTCCTACAACATAAATCTTAGCTAGGTTATAGTCCCTGATGTATTTTTCTCTTTTACAATAACAAATATTACATTAACCAATCATCAGCAACGCAGCTCTTCCTCTATTGTCTCCTACTAAGGGACAGGGTACTGAACTCCTAATTACAGTATGTAATATTGTGTTAGTAGGTGGCAGACCATCGGAAGAATCAAAAACAAAGCAGGTGCAGCAACAATAGAAACAAGAGTTAAGGTTAGTTTTAGGCATAGGTTTTACTGAGGTTATGTTTAGGGTTAGGGTTTAGGGTTAGGTTTAGTAGGAAACGGTCGCGACCATTCGTAAAACTGCAGTTAAAAACTGGCGTGACAGTTCGGGGTCCCTGCTAATTATTCTGTGGTGCAGATGGGAACATCAGCGTCATCAGTAAGGATGGGTCCGTTTCAGCTTGCTAGCATCGACATTAGCAACACAGCTTCCCAAACAGGATATTTATATGCAGAGCAATTCCGGTGTTTTACACTATAGTAGGCGCGGTAGGCAACGATTGGATCTCGGTCTGTTAATACTTTGTAGTCAAACGACTAGTCGACTATAGTCCACTAGTAAACTAGGCAACTAGTCGTCTGGTAAAAATCACTGGAAGTGATTAGTGTGTACGTGTCGGTGAAGTGTTAACAGACAAGCATTACAGGAGGTGAAAGCTACTGTGGTCGCAATTCTATGGTTAATAAGGTCTTCAATCAATCAACCAAAATGTACCTTCCCAGACCCATTGCCATTTTGAATGTTCTCCACTGATTTATCTTCTTTTCCACGTATTTAATGAGGTCTGTGTTGTCATGTACCATATGGAAAAGAGCATGCCATTTTCTATACTGAAAGCCATATTCTTTATTAGTCCTGCATCAGATTGCTAGCAGTGTCCTGCATTAGATTGCTAGGAATGTGCAACTTGAAATGGATGCCAGAAGCAGAATCGGCCAATCTGTATTCTGCTGTTGCTAGGGACAACGTTGGCTCGTGCTGCTCTAAAAGTGATGATACTGTAGGCTAATGCATTTTTTTTATCTAGTCAGACGGAGGTGATGAATTCTATACCACACAGAAACACAAATTATGCAACAGATAGGAATTTTAATTAGGGTCTCTACCTTAAAAAAATCAATTTACCCCCAAACAAAAGACCTGCTTTCTGCACCTATTAAATATCATCTGTACGATACATTTCAATCATGGAGTGAAATGAGGTAAGATTGTTATACAAGATTAAGTGATGTTAATATCAGATATGGGCAGGATGTAATATAGCTTCAATAATGAAAATGGATACAATCCTGAGTTAGAATTCATTGGATGGTAATTGCTGCAAGCTGTCAATTTAATCAGAAAATGAGCCACCAAACACCCCTGATTCCCATCCATCCCCCACTCCTCTGCACATCACATCATCACCATCACCTGCCTACCAGCTACCTACACAACACGTGCACACACACACGCACACACGCACACACACGCACACGCACACACACACACACACACACACACACACACACACACACACACACACACACACACACACACACACACACACACACACACACACACACACACACACTCTCAAGGACACCTTGACCCCCAATGTCTCTCCTTGGTGCCTTGCATGATTTCCTCTGCCATTGGTGTATGTCAGTGGTTTTCAACCAGTAATCCAGGGACCACCAGTGGTCCTTGAGAAAGTACAAGGTGGTCCCCAGGCTAAATGATGGGAAGTTGGTTAACCAGATGTAACTAAACATGGAACCAAAAGGACCCTTGCAGGTCCATTTGATTTCGCATTTACACACAAATATTCACCCTCTGAATTAGCCCAGATCTACACAACTAGAGAATGTAAAAGATTAATCGTCATTTTGATCTAACTGTATGTTTGACTGTTTTGTTTCCCAAATCCAGCCTGGTATTGTGGAGAAAGGCAAAAGAAATCTTTAGTTTTGGGGGCTGTGGGGCTAAAATGACCTCAAATTGTGGTCCGTGGTTCAAATGCTGAATAAATAGTGGGCCCTGGTATCAAAAAGTTTGAAAACCACAGGTGCATGTTGAGGGATGAATGTAACGCTCTTCCTGTTTGCTGAAGACAAAACGATACTACAACATGACGTAGCGATATCATCCGCTCCAGACCCATTCACATAGCGATTACCGGAAATGGAATTCTGCCCAGGCTAACATCACACACACACGCACACACTTACACATACACTCACACACACACACACACACACACGCACGCACGCACACACATGCGCGCGCGCACACACGCACACGTCAAATGTGAGGAGAATGAGGAGAAAAGTGGGGAAAAAATCGTTTGCAGATTATGATTCATAATGCAACAGTCGAGCAAATATGAATGGTAAATAAATGAACGTGCAATTATTCATCTGGATATCCGTACAGAATCGCAGCAGGGGAAAACTGTGAATCTCTTCATCTCTCTCTCTGCACTAAATATAGATGCTATGAAAGCTATTGATTTTTGAACTGCTTGAGGATACGATAGATTTTCTTTTTTTTTCTGTGTTTTTCTTTTTTCTTTCTTTTCCATGACTGTTTTTTTTCTTGTTCTTGTTCTTTTCTTTTTTGCCACTGGCTAAAGGGAAAGGAAAAGCTCCAGTCTGCAGGAACAGATTGCAGATATCTTCATACAGCGGGTTGAAACCAGAAAACAGACACCTGGCAGGAGCGGAACATGGAGAGAAAAAGCTGTGGGGATGTTGGGGAGTGACACAAACCTGTTGAACGACTCTTCCTCTTCCTCTCTCTCTCTCTCTCTCTTTCGCTCCCTGCCTGCCGGAACGGAGGAGGAGGAGGACGAGGACGAGGACGGTTTGGCTTGTTTCTTTAGCAGAGAGAGGTTTTGATCTCTCTGCACTGGCATCCGCTTCCTCCATCTACAAAGACCATGAAAGAGAATGAGTAATTCATCTTATCTGTGTGCGGCTGCATGTGCGTCCACATGCACGTGTGCGGACGTGCGTGCAGGAGCGTGTGTGCGTGCGTGTGTGTTTGTGTTAAGCGTGACCTATTTTCTGCCGCACAGACATGGCAATTGGCAGACGGCATTTCAGCCAGTGTTGATTTTGACAGCACATTTCAATTTAGTTTTATATATATCGAAATACAGTATAGTTCTATAGTCTTTTAAATACAATTTAATTTAGTTTTTTAACTCTTATTCCAGTCAGGCACAATGTTTAATGTTTGTCTAGTTTTTGGTGAAGTATGATTTTAGTTGACTAAATTCAATAGTTTTTAAAAAACGTTTTGGTAGGCCTTGATTGCGTCGTAATGGAAAATTTAAGTCACCATGGGTCGCAACGGGATGCATTGTGAATTGTTGTGAGCTTGTAGCTACCTGCTATTAAAAAAAACATGATCTTAAACCAACAAAGTGGGAGGCACTCCAAAATAAAAGATGCAAGACTGGCTCAGATGCAATTTGTCATGTTAATTTGAAAACGCTGATGCATGAGCTTGTAGATTACTTTGGTACAGTGACAGAGAGATGGAACTAATCCAGTCAAGCATAAAGGCACAATGTGGGAGTGTAAAAACTGTATAATATGAACGGTTGAGTAATAGTTTTCAGACAAATTTCAATGATGCGTGTGTGTGTTGAGTGTGTGTGTGTGTGTGTGTGTGTGTGTGTGTGTGTGTGTGTGTGTGTGTGTGTGTGTGTGTACAGTATATACTGTATATATACTGTATATGCAGTACACGCACACACGCACACGCGCACGCACACACACACACACACGCACGCACACGCACACACGCACACACACACACACACACACACACACACACACACACACACACACACACACACACACACACACACACACACACACACACACACACACACACAGTATAAACGAAAAACACCACAAACTACATTTTGGCCAAATGTTATATAATTCCCTAATTCTGCATGTGGGTGCAGGCATGCCCTGGTGCCCGTATAGCCACATCTTCACCTTGAGGAAAGGAAAAGGGATGCCACTTCCACCGCTTTGATGTCAGACTGGAGACTGAGCGAAGTTCAAAGGCCACGTCAGGGAAGAAAGAGAGAGTGTGAGAGAGACAGAGTCTCTGTGTGTGTGTGTGTGGGGGGGGGGGGGGGTGTACTTGATGTGCGTGCGGGCGTGAGAGATAGAGGAAGAGAGAAAGAGAACAGACTGACATACAAGGTCTTTTGTAAAGACAGGGCTACTCATTCTACTCTGGGAGATAGAGCTAGTCACTCCTATGTGGATGTGGGAGATAGAGCTAGTCACTCCTATGTGAATGTGTGTAGTACAGTATATGTATGTAGATATGTGTACCATGAAGTATTCTGTAGAGTGCAAACACGCACACATGCACACGCACACACAAGCCGAGAGGAGTACAGTACAGTACAGTACAGTGCAGTACGACTCACTTCAGAGGGTCAGATTTTTTAAATTTTCCTAGCTTTTATCTATATTTTCTCCTAATTGAGTCATTAGGCAATTGCATCCTTCCTTCCTCCTCTGTGTTGGCTTTGCTACTGTAACCTACTGTATTGGCTCACCTTCCAGTGAGAAGCCCCCACCGGTCCTACTCGTTTAAGACCCTGATGACATGCACTGCCTAGCACACAGGATCTCTAATGCACAGGATATCTGTAGTGCACAGGATCTCTATAGTGCACAGGATCTCTATAGTGCACAGGATCTCTATAGTGCACAGGATCTCTATAGTGCACAGGATCTCTATAGTGCACAGGATCTCTAGTGCACGGGATCATCTCTATAGTGCACGGGATCTCTAGTGCACTGGGTCTCTAGTGCAAGGGATCTATAGTGCACTGGGTCTCTAGTGCAGTGTCTCTAGTGCACCTATCCAGCCTCACCCCAAGTCATTGAAATAGCACAGAGCCACATTCCATAGATAATCTACAAATAGAAACGAAAGTATTTTCATATACTCAAATACTTCCCCATTGACAATGACAGAGCGGCATTGTTTCTACCGAACTTGAGCAATGTGAAGCATCGCTGAGGGAGGCGCTAGCCGACCAAGTCGCCGTGCTGAGTGTTGCCGTGTCTGTGTTTCGATGCGATAGGTAGGATACAGAATAAATAGTAAATTACAAAACCTGAACACATCCTGCTATAGCAGTAGGCCTATGTTTGGTTTCACTAGAGTGGTTGAGCCCCTAAACTATACTTTACCCCTGTGCCACATGAGCACGCTCAAGTTAACTTTAAGGGAAAAAAAGGACACATGTAGGGCATTGAGGTTTTTAGTCTAACAGTTACTAGCTGGCCTGATTGCATAGTAAAATCTTGAGAGAATAAACACAAACATGAGTACACTCTCAGAGTTAAATTAATATTCAGGATTTGACTGTGTACATAATAAACTGGTGTACAGCATAGAAAACACTATGGACATTCCTTTATAGCCTCATAGAAACCAAGCATGTTTTGGATCTGATATAAAGGACTGCTTTAATAGGAAAAGCAGGGCCGTATGAGGAGTCTGTTGTTGTTTATGAGAGTGCAGCGTTTCCATCATAGCGGAACATTACTCAAAACAGGATGCTTTTTGAAAAAAACTATCCAGGCATACGGCAGGGATGTTTGCAATCTCGTCTGGCCATTCAAAAAACAATTCTCTCTCTCTCTCTCTCTCTCAATACCAGATGGAACATATCATTTCCGAATGGAAAGTTCTCCATCCCACCTTTTCGTGTGGTTATCAATATTCAACTATAGCATGGCAGATCTGTGTACTTGGAGTGTCTAGAATTTTCCAAGGTTATTGGTGGTATCTTCACCTCTGGTGGCTGTACAGAATACACGTATGTTTGCGCTCACAATTTTGCTAATAACGGAGAATCAATTGTGTGTATATTTCAGTGTTGTTTTGGCCATAAAGGGACACAGAGAACTTGTAGGCATTTTCCTTCAAAGAAGTCATTGTTCCTCCTTATCATTATCAAATTGCCCATGGGGAAAAGGTGTGGGGTGAGAAGCAACATTCCTGCATGTAGCCCTCATTAAGCCGAGCGCAGAGGGAGAGACTGGTTTAGATTCACGGCCATTCCCCAACCTCTGCACTGGGTGCATCTGAAAAAGACCTCATGATAGGAAAAGCATGCTAAAGGAAATTGAACCCAGCTGTACGCCTGTTGTTTGCTGCTCTACTGTTGTTTGTCTTTTTCAGCCCCACCGTGGCCCCCTCAAACTCCACGCTTTCTGTAAGATCTGATACACGGCAAAATTTACCTCTCGGAGGATCTGAAAATATACACTCCAACAGTTAAATTAACATGAAGGATTTGCGCTTTGTAAGGCATATACTAGCTGAAATCACTGGCGTTCTACTGTGTATGCGCTGAGGTCAAGGTTCTGACATATATCAGTCAAACGGCGTTCATGACCTACACACACATGTGCTCATACACACACACACACACAGATACGTAACGTCTGGATGGGATATGGCAGGACATGAGTCAGCCATGACGGAGAAAAGTATGAATTTCCACGCAAGGATGAGGCATCTGAGATCACAAGCCATGGAATGTGAGCCTTCCATTCAATGTGCACTCTCTATGGGTCTGCTTCAGTGGATTAGTAACTGACACGCTGGATCTGCTCTGTCCAAAGCCCTGCCAATAGAAAGAAACATGCTGATCTGGTTTATGTCGACATTCAGAACTGGAAATGGTATTTATTTATTTGTGTGCCGCCAAACCCTCCATATCATCACTGTACTGCAACGGATTTTCATCTCTGAAAATGTATGGTACAATTACAGTAATTTTTTTGGTGTGAATACCCTGCATTAAAGGTAGGGGAAGTGATTTCACTTTTGTCAGATATCACCCCCCCCCAAAAAAAATCTGTTAAAATGCTCTATTATAAGGTATGCAGACCATATATGGAGTTTCCCCCTCCCCCACGTTAGCAGAGGAGCCAATAAAATTTCCCCAGGTGGAGGGTGAATTCTCCTCCAATCAGGATCGAGCAGCAGGTTCATATAGTGTAGCTACTCTTGGGGGCCCTTAGTGCACCAGGCTGGTACTACACGATGCATTTCAAATCATACTATACAGTACTGTATCCATTAAAGTTCATTCATGCATTCATATTTGTGTGTACACAGACACACACACACACACACACATTTGAGCACACGCACAGACACACCGCCTTAACAAAAAGGTAAACAAAAGCCACAATAAGATCCTAGTATAATGTACTGTAGATCACTAATCTACATTATACTACATACTCCTACTAAATATTGGCCAACTTATCAAATACTAAGTATAAGATACATTTTGAAAATATGTTCACAACATTTTTCCGTGGAGCCATGTCAAACTAAATTGAATGCGTCAACTCCGATACCATCCCAAGTGGTCAGTGACAGGGTGGGGGGCTCCCAGTTACAACTAGATCAACACTTGCCAGAGTGCAAACTTGCGTGTTGCGCACAAGTAGGCCATGGCCTACTCGTGCATGAGGGGAGCGGGTTAATACGCTAATGACATTAGCTAGAAAGGTCTGATCACCTTACTTGCACCCGCTCTGCTCACTTAAGTACATTTTTTTTTGGGGGGGGGGTAGTGCGATGGAGCTTTTAAATGAACCATACCTCACGTCACTCCTTTCATTTCTGGCTATGTCAGCAGACTCAGCACAGTCTTCAGCTGGTTGGTGTGAAGCCAACAAAAAGATAGTTATCATTTTTTTTAACATACCCCCCAACATGGTCCAGTGGATTCTCTTTCATAAGCATCAAACTCAAAGAAATGAAACATCGTTCGCAGAAATTACAATTGCTAAATCGACTCCACGTCGACGGGATCTTCCCGCGAATTGTTTTTTTGTTTTTGTTTTTGCACCCACGGAACAGCCAGAGAACAGACAAGTAAAGAAGAGATACATCAAAACTGTCACCGCCTCTCCAGATGACTGTTGTGGTTTGAGAAAATATTTCTTCGGTAACACACCCCAAACCCCATCAAAGAAAACTTGGAATTTCAGAGCGACTGTGTTTTGTCTTTTGGCATAGCTTGTGACTTTGTCTAGGTTCCTTTTGTCACTGTAAAGGCAGGGCTGTGACACCACCTAACAGGAACAGAGATCTCTCCTCGAATGACACCAGTCAAATGTATCTCTAGAATGTCTGTAGTGTGTGTGTGTGTGTGTGTGTGTGGGGGGGGGGGGGGGGGGGGGGGGGGCTTGGCTGAGGCAAATCTAATGTTGCCAAGTTTTCCCCAAACTACTTCAGTACTTCAAGTCAAACTCCTGTCACCAAAACAGAGAAAGAGAGCTGAGAAGTAATATCCTTTTAAACAAAAACTAAATTAAGAAATCCCTCAAGCCAAACATCCACTAGCCAGAATGGTGTTTTTGAGCCTCAGTTGTGGTTGTGGCTGTGCTTTTTCGATTGATTGATATCGATTCTACATGAGAAATAGTAACCGTTTGTATTAAATGGTGATGTTCAGGACTGATCATTCAGCGCCCTACAAGACAACAAATCCATGAATAACATGCCAAAGTACATGACGAGAGACTGTAAATTCTCATTCCTACAGTCCATTGCTTTGTCATTTATAGGGAGTTCCATTCTAAAGCAGAGGAAAGAGTCACCCACAACCTTTCAATTACATCCCATAATCATAACTCAGGGCCACAACAGCTCTGTCGTCCTATATTTGGCCTTGGTTGCTGTTTATCCTAATGATACACAACAACAAACGACATCTTCTGATCTTATTGATGTACCCTGCCATATAAACATATAGATCAAAACCTAAGGAACATGACATACAGCCTCTCTCTCGCTTCATCTTTAGTGACATTTGCCACAAAAGATGGCCACTACGTTCCCCTTCTTAAATATGCTGTCTCTTCTCCCGAGGGGAGGACGCCCCTCTCTTTTAAGTTCCCCTATAATGTTTTTAATGCACTGCCAAACAGTAGAAAGTAACAATAACAGGAAATAGTGCCAGGAGAGGGGGCGGTGGGGGGTGGGGGGTGGATAGACAGAGAAAGAAGGAAAGACCAACTTTGAGGACCTTTATTCGTCAGACCCTTTTTCTTTGTAATTTTGGTTTCTCTCAAGTTTGACATCAAAGATCCTGAAATTGTTTTCCCCGATGTTGTGTACTCTGTAATTATTAATCTGCCTTGCAAGACGACCGCCTTTGGGGCAAAGACAGACACAAAAGGCCCCTCTCTGAGATCTCTGATGTGGAGCAACGCAAAAGCAAAAAAAAAAAAAAAACGAAGAAGAAAGAAAACGGAGAAGGAAAAAATAATATGAAAAAAAAAAACAGAATAAAAGTGTAACGCTGCCACCAAACTAATGTGTGAACTTTTAGACAGTGGTTGTAAACTTTGAAAAACAGAGCAAGAGAAAAGGCGGCAGCGGCATAAAACGCTGAGGGGAGGAAAAATAACAAAAGTATGGAATGAGAGCGAGAGACAGAGAAAGAAGGAGGGAATGAGAAAGAGAGAGAGATGGGGGGGGGGGTAGTGGGAAGCGGAAACAAAGGCTTAAAAGCAGTGTTGTGACAGTGCCAGCAGAAGCAACAGTGACTGGATGCAGTAATGAGGTACTCTCATTTCTTCCAGACCTACTCACCTCCCACATTCTTCTCCTCAGCACCTTGAACTGATTAGTCACCATTCGCGGCACTGCGTGGTTCGCCCGGGTGTGGATTTCATGGCTCTGCGTATCTGTGGCAGTGTAACACGTACCGAAATGGCTGTGAAAATGACATCCATCACTTGTTTACACAGACGACGAGCCACTGGCAGACGCATGCCCTATGTAAAGATCCTTATCGTACAGCCGCCATGATGGTACATGCGGTATCTCGGCTGGACAGATGTAGTGGTTTCCCAAATGAGATTGTACGAGTATACAAGTGTACAGTATTTTTTTAACACCAGGGACAGTGTAAACAAAACCCTTTGGGTGAGCATTTATTTTGATTATTAGTTATTTAATCCAACGATTTTGTTAACACATTTTTCAGCCTGTTGCAAGAAGCCTATATGCTGCAATCCTGCGGGCACTATAGTATCCCTCTGCCAACATGGGGAGAACCCCAAACTGAGCTCATGTGGGCAGATAGATCCATCCATCCATCTTCAACCACTTATCTGTGGTCGGGTCGTGGGGCGACAGCTCCACAATAGAGAGGGTTGTGCGGGCAACAGCTCAACCAGAGAGTTCCAGACTTCCCTGTTAGTTATTATTAGTGACTTCCTCCTGGGGGATCCCGAGACAGGTCAAGGCCAGAGAGTCGATGTAATCCCTCCGTCAGGTCCTGGGGTCTCCTCCCAGTGGGACATCGATCAAGGACCTCACTAAGGAGATGCTCGAGAGGCATCCTAACCAGATGGCCGAACCACCAAAGGCGGGGATGAACATGATATTCCAACCAGATCCATTGCCCTCCATCGTGTAGCCCCTCTGGGCAGGAAAAGATAGTATGTAGACCAAGATTACTGTCTATTGTATTTGTTTAAGGGTACTTATCCTTACTACTATACACCAGGCAAGACCCAAGCTGTAGACGTTACTTGTTTTGGGTGTAAGTTGTGGGATATTTCTGTGCTTGGTCAGGAAAATATTGTTTCCGGTGGACTATATATACTGTATATATATACTGTACATATATACATACACATATACATGTATACATACACACACCTGTATATATATAAAACCACCATGTGTTTCTTTTCTCTTCCCTTTCTTGACTGCGCTGTGCTACAGAGGTGGTGCAGCTGACATGGTGGGTGCACTGAGGTGCTGATAGTGAAATCCCATTAACTGTCCTCCCACTGACGCCAAACTGACATCAATGGGGAAGAGCTGGAGCAGGTGGGTGGTCTGTCACTCTCACAGTTCTCACTGGCAGGAGCAACCTGCTACTACACACACACAGCTGTGAGAGCATTAACACGTTGCTGATGTTCTGCCATGCCTGTCACTAGCAGTGTCTCCTGCGACTGTGTCGCATGTGTCTGCGTGGTTGTGCTCACGCGTAGGTGCGCGCGTGCATGTGTGCATGTGCGTGTGTGTGCGTGTGCTTTGCGTATACTGTGCGTTTGTGTGTTGTGGAAGACGTTTTTCTTGACTTTTGTGAAACCATGCATTTACAAGTGATCAAATATAATTTAACAATACAGCCAATAAAGCCAGAAATGGGTTTTGAAAGAGACAGATAGAAGAAAGAGTCACCAAGACGCCGGAGCCACAGAAGTGAAGGAACCATATTAAAAAAAAAAAAAAAAAAACAAGAGGAAAAGGGGAATGCCAGCTTCTATGTGGCCGCCTGTTTAAAATGGTTTCTGGTCAGGGGAAGTGGCGGGATTGGATGCCCAAATTAGAGAGGCCCCGGTCGGATCTTAGGAAACCCTGTCATCCTCAGCACGCCGGCGTTCCAGCCAGCGAGGAACATGGGAGCACGGAGCCACCCTGACGGTGTTTGGTTCAGACGAGATGGGAGGGCCCTGCTTCGTGGCGGATTTTCCGAACCTCGGAGACCACAAGGCATTTGGGGAGACCGGGGCCAGGAGTCTATCGATCACGCCGTGGGTTGTTTGGTGTTTGCTGTCAAGTAAAGCCTGCCGGGGAGGTCTCCATCAATACAGGAGGGATATTTATCCATGGATTCATACAACGTAGAAAGATATTCGCCTTATCCAAGATATACAATTAAGAAGCTGAAATTACCAAAAGGGTTTTCTATTCCTGTGGATAGGGTTAGCCTATATAGTGGATATTTCCCTATGGCTTTTATGTTAACAACAATTAGGCTATACGGATGGGCATTGTGGAGAGCATTCCATTTTCTTCACTCCAAAGGCAAATTATAGCACAAAACGATTGTATAGCACACCCATAATAAATAGCATGTTCTCAAACTCTACCAATTTAGGCCTGACTCACATTCTTCAGCGCTATGTAGGGTCGCTAAGGCCCTTAAAGAGCATGTCAATACCAATGCAAAGTTGAATTTCAGCCTATAAGCTATAACTTACATCAATGTGTAAAAATATAGCTTGTTACTGAATTCACATTATTGATCTGGAAAGAGCAGGCGTGGTGGGTTGACTACAGCAGTAGTGAGAACAAATCATTAATCTCTCGGGGCATATGCAATCAGTCAACAACATCAACCTGCAATTGGAGTTGTTTAATGGTAGGCTCATGCTTTTGTTAAATTGTAAATGCTAGTACTTTTGTTGCTAATTGAGAAAGGGAGAGTCAACTCTAGGCTATTTGATTCATGCAATAATCCGCCCAATGCTGCTGGTTACACTGAACATGCTGATCGATAAGCTGCTTGTAGGGTAGAAGCAGTGAGTGGTAAACTGACCCTTCTACAGTATTCTCACCGCAAAGCATCAATTTTTTAAATAGTTCATTTTAAAAAAGTTCATGAATGTTTTTGATAGTCACTCACAATGCAATGCTATGCAACAGCATTTCTGTTGCTTAGCATTGCAACGAGATACCTAACAAGTGAATCTTTAACTCAGATTTTATTATTATTATTTTAAGCTTTAATTTTAAAATGGACTTGGAAAAAGCACCAAAGTCAGAGACAGGTGACTGTGCCTCGGTGATTAACTCAGTATTGAGCTCAATCTTGAGGTAAATTGTGGCAGTGATACGACAGCATTTAGGCCAGTACTAAGCATTCTGTAATCATGTGGTTGTGATACTAGATTGTGGTCACTATAATTTGTAGGCAAAGCCTCGCCGTCCTCCGCCTGATCAGTCTGTTGATGCATTTTTCTATATACCAGTGACGTGTGGTGAGGTTAGCTGGCCTGGGTAGGCATGGCTGTTACATGACCTACACACAGAACTGATTTTAGAAGCCAACAACGCATCACTACAAACTTTTGTGATGGAGTACATGTCTGTCAAATTGACAGACGTACCGCAGACGTATTTTGATCCTAACGCTTTTCCTGTGGAATATGTTTGTTTCTGGCTTGTGCATGTTTCTGTATTTGTGCGTGTGTGCCTGCTTGTGTGCGTGAGCATGTCTCTATTATGCAGTATGTTTATGCATGTGCATTGCAGCAGGGGTACTACTGGTAGACAATTAAAACATATAGCCTATATAAAAATTGTCACTAATTTTGAAACCAAACCTACGCTCTTGATAGCTCATGTAGAAAATGAGGACAGGGAAAAGAAAGATCAGTGGAGTGCTTAGACACAACTTTTCTCTAAATATACAATTCATCACAGTACAGTATGTGTGAGTGGGCATAACGTGTATTGTACAGTGCGTATGGAAACTGGGGCACATGAACATATGGAATGTGTGGAAAACGCACCTTTATTTAAGCATTTTGTGGAGAGCGATGAAGCAGAGTCTCCAACAGCGTGAACTCATCCAGATGGCATGACGTCTAAACCAAAGCCAGATCAAATGCAACTAAAGGAAAAGAAGACTGGGAGGACCAAAAGATAGATAGATAGCAAAACATGCATAGTGGTGGGGGAAAGGGGGGGAGGGAAGGAAACAGAAAGAAAAAAAAAAGATTATATATTCATCGTCATCAAAACGGGCTTCTTTCCTCAACCCCATGAGACACTGTCAGCTCAGCGAGGCGTTGCTTCAAGGCCCGTGCGTGCACGTGGCTGCTGTGTGCATGCATATATTAGCCAAATGACAATCACCAGCGCAAAAACACGAGAGAAAGAACAAAAAGCCCACAACAGCCGCCTCTCATTGTTCGCCCACCGGTGGAGGTCAAGAGGGTAAAAAATGAAATATGACGGCGATGCTGCGAAGGGAGCGAGACGAGACAGCCCGCCACAGATATTATGCATCAGATGAGGGTCTGCAAGAGAGACCCCCCCCCCCCCCACACACACACACACACACACACACCCCTCGTAATGAACCAAATCTTCTGCCTGTTGTTTACAATTCAAGCTGCCTTGACTGGAAGGGGAATGGGGAGAGGGTGGTGGTGGTGGTGTGGGAGTGAGGGAGGGACTGCGAGCCCAGTGAACGGCGCTTATGTTATCTGTTAGGCTTTGCCTGTCCAGTGCATTACGAGCCCTGTATCGCTCATTTCATGGCAAGTATACTGGAACAGATTATCACTGGCTGGAGAGAAAAAAGGGAGGCAGACAGACAGTCAGTCAGACAGACAGACAGCGTGTGTGCATGATGGTGGTGGTGTGGGTTGCAGGGCAGGGCCTGGTTTTGTAGTCAGGAGAAGAGCAGCAGAGTGAGCAGCATCCAAATCCCTGATTATGCACACCCCTACAATTGCCTCACATTATCCCTCCATTTATTTACTTTATTTATTTACTCTGGCATTCAGCAGGTTTCTTTCTCTTCCCTGTGCTTGCTACAAAATCATTTATCCGCCTGTGCTGCCTTACATGCACGCACACACACACACACACACGCACGCACGCACGCGGCAAAAAAACTTTTTTTCCTCCCCGACTGAATAGGCAATCTTAAATGTTTTCTACAGATGCTAGGAAATCCACCGTGACTTATTTATTTGCGTGTATTTTGGAGTTTGCACTGCTGGCTATTTCTCTACTATCATGTTGTCCACGGCCACTCCACATCCGTTTCTACTAATATTCCACAGGACCTCCGCTCAAGCCATCCAAGAGCTAATTTCACCAAAGTACAAAAACATTTTTTAAATGATCCAGCATACTGATATCGTGTGGTGTATGGGGGGGCTCAGAAATGTCCTGCTGCAGATGCCACACAGCCAGATCAGGAGGAAGCCATTTTGTGGGTTTCCCCTGCATCTGTTGGTGCCTGACTGTGGAAACTTCCTGCTTCTTGTGTTGGCTGAAAGATGAGATGACAACAGACCACCGGGTGAGGACGGGATGCCTTTGCCCTCGGGGAGTCGACAACTGGAGTCATCTGGTGGCCTAAACTTGGCCAAAGGGCCTGATGAATTGGCCTGGAGGGGTAATTTGGTTGTTCAGGGGCAGGGCAGGGATGACCTTTGAGCCCCATGTCCTTCCTCAATCAGTGTCAATGGTGATCCTGCTTCTCAAATAGTCTCTTACCTTGTTGGGGGACAGTGGCAACTGTACAGTGTAGGTGTCACAAAAAAGCACAACACCTTAGTATAAGTATATATAAAAAATTGACTTACAACTAGGCATATATACGGTATATGCCTAGTTGTAAGTCATTTTTTCATCAATCCCTTTGAATACTGAAATGTGGAAAAAAAACTAAAGTAGAATAAATACTATTACAATTTGGCCCTGTGCCTTTTAACATTCAGCCCTCTGCAGTAACTCATTGAAAGTAGCGCAACTTGTTCCTAATCTAATTATATACAACAATAGTTTAATGTCTAAAAGAATCTCAGAGATGCCGCCAGTCTCCGCCATGAGCATCCATACCGTTGCTCTACTTTTGTCTCCTTTGTGTCAACCCGCCACAGGGGTGCGCTAGTAACAGAGCACTCTCCTTCTCTTCCTCTCTTTCTTCTCCTTCTTCTGAGATTTCGGCAGGAGACAAAGCATTCAAAAGGGAAGGTTTTTTTTTTATCTAGCAGGGAAAAGGGTTTAACCCCAGAAGCCGCTAGGGCAAAGGAACTTACAGGCTAGATCTGTTTGTTCTGTCTGTCTGTCTGTCTGTCTGTCTGTCTGTCTGTCTGTCTGTCTGTCTGTCTGTCTGTCTGTCTGTCTGTCTGTCTGTCTGTCTGTTTCTCTGTCTGTCTGTCTTTCTGTCTGTCTCTCTCTCTCTGTGTCTCTCTTCCTTTCTCTCTCCTTTTTATTGAAGGTTCCTGAGGGGAGTACACAGTGGGCTGCATATTTGTGTTGCTGTGTGCCCACTTTATGCCGCAGCCCCCCGTGGTGCAGGGGTGCGCAGCATGGAGCGAGAGGCCATGCAGGAATCCCTATAATGCGCTGTGGAAACTGTGACTGCTTTTGATTTAAATGGTTTCAGATGCTCCTTTTGGAGGTGCACAGTGAGAAACAGCTGGTTGCTGTGGCTATTGATACGCACAAAAGAGAATCAAGAGCATTGAGGCTCTTAAAGCAACCCTATAGGTCAGACTCAGACAGATTCTTGTCTAAAGACAACTTCTATCCTCCTGCATTGTGTTGTTTTGTTGGATATATATTATTAGAAAAGTATTATCATTGTGCCCATCAGTTGGCCCACTCATAATCTAGCCCATCTATATCTATTCAGCTCTGTGAGAGAATGCATGGTATTCATTCATGATCATTTTTATATCTCAAATAAAAGCTTCATGCTCCACCTACTGAATTAATGTAGATGCTCTGCTGAATTGCTTTCAACAATTTCACCCCCTGTAAAGTCTTCCCAAAGACAACAGATTACTTTTGATTAAATGGGTTTGCTATAATTCCCCAGATTAAATCCCTGCACAATAACTTTGACGCATATAAGGTATTGTGTATTGAGTGTCTAGGATCACACATTTCTTCAAAATGAGGTTTGTGTCTGACTGTACAGGTTCTGCAGGGAGCGAAAGCAACAAGGAAGGCGGTGAACTTATTTTTCTTTCTTTTCCGTGAGATTATGTTGTGGATCCACTCAGTGGGGTGAGTTTCAATGAAGTTCAATTTACTTCCGGGTCCTTTGGCTTTCCCCTCTGGTTGGACTGACCCACTATGAGGGATCCAAGGGGGGGACCCGTCAGTCAGGAGAGGTAATACACAGCAACAAGAAGTCATTTCATCCCAGAGAGAGCTGGCCGATAAGGTCATAGTCCTGGTTGGCCACCTTTGACCCGCCGTCCTGCAGTGGCCAGGTGCACCGCCTGCTAAAGTCCCAGCACTAATCAGTGAGCTGGCAGAACACAAAGGAAAGGCCAAGCTTATTATCGCATACTGTGTCTTCTGAGAAATGGTAATGTCTTATATCTGTGGCAAAACACAATGGAGCAGTGTGCCTCGGCTTGCTATTCGGAAGCCATCAAAGGGACAAAACTTCAGTAGTCCGACCTCTGGTGTCCATTTGAAATCGTAGTTACGTCTATTGTATTCACCCGCCGTATAATTTGGACTGAATAGAAAGTTGAATTGAAGTATATATATAGTATAGTTATATTGCTGTCCCCTAAATATTTAAATTAAGATTAACATGAATCCAAAGTGAAGTCTGATGGCCTCAGTTGAGGCCTCAGAAGCAAAGCTTTGAGTTGTGCAACTTAAAAAAGTCAAAGATTTGCACACCCATAAAATAGCAGACATACTTTGTAAGCTTGCATGTGCGCCACAAAGTGATGAATTGTGACCTTGTACTTCTGTTATTTTTGAATAGCCAATGCAAAAATCTAAAATGCTTCCCAGTTTTGATGGGTTAATGTGCATCATTGAGGGTGTAGTTAATGTAACCATGAATTAAATAGAGCAGTAAGCCCCTCCAGAAACTGGTATGGTCAAATCACAGCTCGGCGTAACATTTGATAGACAAACCTCCAAACCAATAGTTTTCCTATATGATAAAACATTGTTTTAAAAACTACATACCGGTATTTTTCCACACACACATTTTTCGACTGTAGAGTGTACACCCTCTTGACATATTTGGAGGAGATTTTGAAGGTCTGGTTCCAAATATGAAGCAGTATTCCATGTGTAATGTTCCTTTATATTTACATTGTGATGAATGAGCCAGCTGGAATGTGTCCAACTCATAGTTGTGCACTGGAGAGAGGGTGGGGCTAATCCTCATGATAAAATAGCATTTTATTTTTGTTTATTTTTTTTCCAGTCTGCTTCAGTCTAGGTTTCATGGGTGATCGGGCAGACAAAACAGAATGAAAAGTTGCAATGTGAAATTGGAAGCCATCATTTTCACGATAATACAAATCTAGATAGAAATTTTGTTTAAAAATAATCTGCTTAACGATGATATCACTGCTGGTTGGGTTTCTGAACTGCCCACAGCCCTCTATCTATCAGACCCAGTCAGAGTAGAAGAATTTGGTGGTATTTTATCATGAACATGATAAAGGAGGACCAAGTGAAAAGTGGTGAAGTGGTCCCTTTAACTAATTACAAAGCTATTATAAGACAAAATGCACAAGTGACTGTTGTTTCAATATCACCAGTATGAAACTATTTCTGATGTAAGCCTACAGTTACGATGAAATTAACTCAGGAAGCTAATTATAAAATAATATAATTAAGTTAATTTAATTTTCATATCAGCGTTTCCAGGACAGAATCACTTGATATATGCTGCATTGCCTAATGTGTCAATTTGGGGGTCCATCCATGAAATGAGATAGCTTGAAAACCCAAGGGGTAGAGAAAATGGTCTTTACATGAAAGTTTCACACATTGCACATTCCATCAACACATTTTTAGCACCCCAAATACTTAGATCACAAAAATACTTCATGACATTGGACTGTTATGTCCACACGCACGCACGTGCACACGCACGCGCACACACACCCACACGTGCACGCACACCCCCACACACACACACCCCCACACACACACAGTGAAAAACTGCAAACTGTTCAATACACATGCCAGCAGTGAAACACACGCACACACACACACACACACACACACACACACACACACACACACACACACACACACACACACACACACACACACACACACACACACACACACACACACACACACACACACACACACACACACACACACACACAGGGAACCTCCCTCTCGCTACCTGCAGACAGTGTGTAGAAGAGATAAGGCTGCATCAAATGCACAACGGTGTATTGATTTCCATGCCAACCAATCTCACCCAATCAAAAAAGGTCACGCTGTGTAGGAATCAAAACCAGGTCTCTTTGTCTCAGAATTGCATGCTGGGTAGCCTTCAGGCAGACGGATCCTGCGAGTGAGACAGTTTGAAGCGTAATGCTTTTCATCTGCGACTAACAACCTCGTGCAGAACGCAAAAATTGGAAAACAATATTGATATCTGACCAATTTATAGGCCCAGGCAGCAGTGTGGGGGAAAAAGACGATGTTTTTTTCCCCCCACTATACTTTCTTTTCAGAAAAGTAGCATGGATTTGCTCATATGTGCAGTTGTGTATTGGGGAGACCCTGACATGTTACACATCACTGTGAAGCTAATGTTGTCAACCCCCATGCCATGCCTTCCAAACTCAATATGTACCCTTTGTCCTTTTTTCATTTTTTTCATGGCACAGCGAGACATGATCCTATATGGCTCAGCCTCAGTGTGCTGATGGTCAAGACGGGAGCCGCTGGGAGGCTTTCTTCATGTGCTTGTGTTGTTTTTTCTGTTCAGTCTGGGTCACCCTACATGCATTAATGAGATGATGCACTGTTTTGATGTTAGCCTTCAAATGTCTTTGGTGCTCTGGTCCTAGCATCGCCCCCTCTATCCCTTACCAGGCACACACATGATGTGCGATTGCTATTTTTGTCTCGATCCCTTTTTATTTATGGAAGAATAAATGTACATGGAATGTAACACGGCGAAAAAGAAGGTAAACACACAAAACAAATATGCACAATTAAATTAAATCATCTATGTTAATTGCAAATGCATGGATTGCGGAAGCAGAGAGCCATTACTATGAAAGCCGAAGAATGTGTGTGTGCGTGCGTGTGTGCGTGCATTGAGTTTCTTTTTACCAGTACATTACGACAAACCTTTGCTATTATCTATGGTGCTCTCCATGGTTTTGATCAGAACGCTGATGTTCTGTTCTAATTCCTGACTAACCAACCATCTAGTTTGGTATATTTAACACTTCTAAAGAGAGACTTGACAGCAGGTAGTAATGGAACATTATACCTCCCAGTTTGGGAGGAAATAGAAGGCTGGGCTTTTCAGAGTAAAATCTGTCTCATCTGCTGGAATTCTGAAAAATTCTGGGACATAAAAAGTTAACTAATAAAATGTACTGACTGACTGAAAATCTGTAAATACTAGTTCAAATCTTTGCCGATAATGACAGGTCCTTACAGAAATGGCCATGTCGTGGTAAACTGTGAGAACCTTCGTTTTACAGTCTACGTATAGTGAAAGACAAATAAAAATGTATAGATCAGATAGTATTCTCATACAGTTCACATATACTTACTCAGTGGTACATACTATATACACACGCCATTCCTCTTCGATGTCACGCTACACTTTTAGCTATACTGTAGCATAGCATATTTGAGGACACAGTGATGTGGTTTTGATAAAGGAGAAAAGCTATGTGTGCATCTGTCGTTGACAGGGTGGAGAGTGTTGTTTACTGCGGCTGGGTCAATGAGTTCAAAAGAGTGTGTGTATGTGTGTGAGCGTGTGCGTGCATGCGTGCATGTGCATATTATCTTGTTTGTGACTGCATATAATTTTGCAAACGTCTGGGTGGAGTCTAATGTTTAGAGTTACACATACTGTAGGACAAAAGCTGGAACTCTGAGTGAGACAGACATTGCACTGAAACCTGAACTAGTGATTTTGGAAATTGGGGCCGATCACATAATTTTCAAATGATCAGAATCAGATTGAGAGCAAAACTCCCTAATATTATTACATGCATATCAGATGCAGTATCAGACTGCGTATCACCTGTGATTTTAGATATTGTGCTAATGTGATATGGGCTAAGTGTTAAATAAAAATATAAATATCAGATCTGAAAAATCGGTATCGACAGATACTCAAAATCAAATGATCAGACCAGGAGCAGGATAAAACATGGGACACATCTCATTAATATGATTAATTGCTTTTTCATATATTCTCCAAGCGTTTCAGAGCTCTTTACAATATGGTCCATTCATTACATACAGTTGACTCCAGCGTTCTCTCTTCTCACAGCCATAGAGCCATTACTATGCAGTGATGTAAATAGTAAATCCAATGACTCCCGGGATGCAGGGAGGGTCTTTTAGATGAGTCCCAGGGACATCTGCTGAGTCATAGTGTTGTTACGATAGGTACTGTTATGATTGATTTGTCGATATCTCACAACCACAGTGATTGCATGTAGGGAGTCTTCTGCTCTATAGCACAGATCAACGGATGAGGGGTCTTTTGCGTCCTTTCAATATGAATTGCATTTTGAATGCAGACACCAACCCCTACAATGGAGGCATTGTAGGGGTTGGTGTATTGCCCCAAGGACACTTTCGGCATGTAGACAGGAGGAGCCGGAATTCGAACCTCCGACCCTGGGGAACATTGCTCCTGAGCCGCCACTGCTCCGCTGTTATTGTCATTATTTTGAGTGATTGATTGGTGAGCGTTGTCTGCTTATCACTCCAAAAGCTGTTTAAGGCTTTTTTTAAGTTATTAAAATAATGAAACATATCAACTCTGTTTTTCACAACAGAGAACTTTCAACATGGCCATCTCTATTTGGACCTGTATTGAGCTTAAAGGGAACAAGCCTACTGAACGACTCGACAAGCCTACTGTCCAAGAGATAAGGGATCAAGCATTCCCGAAGGGAAGGAAAACTCAGAAATATGGAGGAGCGCTATGCCAAACGGGACTGCGCAAAGCCCACAACCAAAGGGTGGCACTATAGCACTCAACTGAAAATGGAAACATTAAAAACACACATATGCGTTTCCTTATGCCGAATTCATTCTTTTGATCTCTGACCTTTAGATAACCCGCAATATTGATTTTAAAAACAGTTAAAATATCTCCCAGGATCGTTGATCAAAATGCAAAAAAGGTCTACATGCATGAACTTTGGACATAATACAAACAAGTGAATCTATAGTACTAGTAATCTACTAATAGTAGTAATAGTACTAATCTATAGTAGTAAAAAAATGCTTATTGCTTTGCTGCTTGGTCCCACCTTATCCTAGTTATTGTTAATTTTAGCTTTTCACTGTATCCACCTCCATCTGCGCTGGGGCAGTTATAGTATGGCCTTCCAAATGCACAATTGCTTTCCTCTCAGTGAGCTGCTCTTGTTTCCCAGTATGCTAATGTCCTGTGATGATCAGAGGGACGGTAGGATAAAAGTGCTATGCTTTAAGCACTTTGTAGTTGTTTTTTTTATGTCGTTGCCATGGTAACATGACACTGGAAACCAAATCAATGTGCCCGTTCTTATTTGCATGCAGAAAAATAGAAACCCTATAAACAGAAACTGAAGACAAAACAATATATATAGACTAAAAGGGTTGTTCGCACCGAGCCCTGAGAGTAACTGTAACGATATCTATAACCATATCAGAATCCTATTATTTTTATAGTTGCTGTGAACGCTGCCATCCACATAACTTAGAATGACTTGCAGTATAAAAATGCAGTTTATTTTATAGTTATAGGTGAGAGAGAGTTGCAGCAGCTCTTTTCATGCAATTAATTATTCCTTTCATATTAAATATTTAATTGTACATATATATATATATATATTTGTTTCAAATGTTTTGTTTGCCTTTTGTTTTGCTCATGCCAATAAAGCTCCTTTGAATTGAATTCTGAGAGAGAGAGATAGAGAGACACAGAGAGAGAGAGAGTAAAGGCAGTGCATCACCTTCCCATTAATACAAGCTAGCTTAACAAGAACAACACCATTCATGCAGCAAAGCATTTCACCCCACAACAGGGGCAACAAGGTATTATTAAAGTGAACCATCAACAAGCATGGCATGTTGGACTGTTTTCACCCCCTCTAAAAAGCATTGTATTTCAGGCTCTACTACTACTACTACCACCACTACTACAACACCCTGCATGTTCCTCCCTATTTTCAGACAACACTCACTTGATATGCACCCTGCATGCTGCTAGCTGGTTGTGCTTTGAAGTTGTTCACAGGGCTATGGAGCTGTGATTACCCTGCCCCTCACAACCCCTCACTCTAGCACCGCACGGTTTCTATGCAGGGGCGGATCTAGACATGGGCATGGGGGGCAATGCCCCCCTAAATACCCAGTCTGCCCCCCCAAACACAATGCCATGCAAAACGACCCAAGATATTTCAAATTAAAGTGCTTATATTTAAAATGACCTGAAACACTACTACTGCTACTAACTAAGTACAATTTTGGCACCACTAAACCAACAGCATTTCATCATTGAAAACAGAAAACTCTCTGAGTCAGACCTCTAGCTTTATGCATGCTGCGTGTCTGTTGCAACTTCAACAACAACTGATGTTATTATTGATGCTTAATTGCGTAATAAAAGTCCTGTAACCAAAAATGGTATGGGTGCCGCCCCCATACCATTTTCTCTTGCCCCTCCAACATGTTCTCTTGCCCCCCCAAATGGGACATTTTACATCCGCCCCTGCTAGCACCGCACGGCTTCTATGTGCTGCTGCTGACTGCATGAGCAACCACGCATAAGCTATCCCAACAACCTATTTCCCCCACCCGTTTACTTTTTATTCCCCTAACAATCCTCTGACTGTGATTAGGCTCGTGAGTGCTTAATTAGTTGTTAATTAGCTCAGCTCCTCCATGTGACACCCGGACTATCTAGTCACTTATCGGGGCTCTCAGATTGAACCGCTCACAGCTGTTAATGAATGGTTGTAATTTATTCAGCTCAATCTGTTTGTCTTCGGCGCGCGGTGCCGCGTAAAGACTGTGTGTGTGTGTGTGTGTGTGTGTGTGCATGATGAAATGATCAGGAGACATCTTACTATGTTGCCATGTGTGCAGTGATGTAGGCAAAGGAAGAATTAATTCCTGCATTTGTTTCTAGGTCTATATAATGTGGACCATATCAGGCTTAAATCTATGCATCCCCTTGTTTACTGAATCACTATATATACACCACGCGCACACGCACACGCACACGCGCACACGCACACGCACACACACACACACACACACACACACACACACACGCGCACACGCACACACACACACACACACACAATATTTGTTTTTGAACATCCCTTAAAAGGCTAGAAAAAATATTCTGAAACAGGAATCCAATTTAGAAATTGCAAGTTGATAGCCAAATAGCCAATACTCAGGACTACTGGATCACTGCCTTCCAGACTTTCCTACAGTATCTAAAATCAGGTTCTTGAGCTCTACAGTTTGTTAGCTAGTGTCTCTATATGTACAGTAGGCAGTGCGCTTTTCCCCCTCTTGGTTTTATCGGGGAAAATAGAGTAAATTGACTTGTTTCTAGTTCTGATTGCCTGACAGGCTGACATAGTGCCATGCCATACTTTTGTCTGTGACTTGTGGTTGGTGGGTTCCCATAGCACCCAATTTAACCGTTATCAAACCGATAATTCCCAGTAGGTTACTTATCAAACCGATCTTCTCGGCCTACTGGGAACAGACTGGTACGATTGATATTGATAAAACCCAGAATTCCACCATCATCATGTTGGTTGGTTGGCTTGTTGTAAGCCCTGTGTCCACATGCAACATGCTCGCGGTTATGCTGAGGATAAGGGTTAGAGGAGGCTAGTGCTAGCAGATATTGACCAAAACGACTGTGCTAAGGTTGGCCAATGTGTGCCAAAACAGGTTGCACTGCGAATTGGCTTGCGGTGCAGTGAGGACGATTAGTAACTTAGTCAGTGACAAGACATGACAAGATCTGCGTGATAAGCAACCTACTGGAGTTGATATTGTAGAATCATAGCATTTTTGTTTCGACTCCTTCCTTGCATGATGCTGAAAGGTGAAAGAGGAGATAATAAAAAAAAATCTAACATTCTACAGACGCTTAGCTGCTCTTAGTGAGTTCCCCATTGGCTGAGAGGGAATTCCCCTTTTGGTGGGCAGCTGATGGTGGGAGGTGCAGTTTTGGAATCCAGGTGGGGTAGATTGGTAGGACCCTAACTAACCCTGTGGCTGGTGGTAAAGAGATGTGCATAGTACGTACGCTGGTCCATTGCACTTCATCCACTGAATCCCGCCTTAGCTAAAGAACAACTCCTGTTTTTGACTCTGGTATTGGATACATAAACAAGAAGCATTAAAATGTAAGACCCTAATCCGTTTGGATAATAAACAAAAGTCCAGCGGCACTCTAACTACCATTAGTATGGGCCTGCACACATCCTACATCAGGTTACAGCCAGAGGTTATGTCGGTGCAGAGAGGAAAACTAAAGCAGGTTTGGCAGCATCCCAGTGCAACATGGTGTTTGTAAGACTGGCGTGTAATTACCTCCCAACAGCCCTCTGATTCCATTTAGCACAGGGCTTAATCTTTATAGGGCTCTGTAATGTATGGGAGCTATTAGTCACATCAAGAGGTTGTTTGTCATCATGTTGCAACATGGAACATTCTAAAAAAAAAAAAAAAAACATATTACATTTCAAGTGGAATATGGGAGGAACGGAAAGACGTAGCGGACACACGGCCAGCTCGGATTCTTTTGCGGCGGTGACAGAATTCCACCAATCTCGTGAGGGAATCTCCTGGAATGTGTAGAGACGAGAAAGTCGTGGTGAAAAGAGTTGGGAATGGAATTCTGAGATGAAGGCCAGATCCCCCTCCCCACTTCTTTCACTCAGGGGGGCTAAATTACCGATGACGTCGCCATTGTTTTCCGAGGCCAAACAGATTAGGCTTAAATGAGGCCCTGGCTTGGTGACTGCGGAATGGACTCATCAGGCCCAGGTCCACATAATAGCGTGGTGTGATATCTCTCAGACGGGGGCCAAGTAAACAAAGAGTAAACACTTACATCATACATGATGGGAACCAATCAAACATTACATCAGTGGGAAATGCTTAAGAGCAGTGCCCCGCGTTGGGGTGGAACCTGTGTTTGGTATTTATTTATAAGCTGTCAAGGGAAAGGGGTACAGTAGAATGAAGCTTTAGAAGATGTAAACATCTATACTAGGAGCTCACTGCTATGTTATGTAACCATGTGACGCTGTTTAGCTAGCTGCTCAGCTGACGTAGTTTTAAAGGTAAAAATAGTAGGTGAGATTAGTTTTTGTGCAGTTTCCATCATGTAAAAAACTGCACCCTTGTGAAGTGGGGGTCACTCTTATCATCGTACACACTGTAACGAATCTGCGTGATTTCTACAGTTAGGTACTGTATTATGGACATCATCTTACTGTGAACAATGGTTACAGTACAGTATTGTAATTATACACCGGGCTATTGCAATACTGACAATAATTTACTGTGAATGATTTTACAGTAGAACACTCTAAAATTTACACAATGTCACAGTGACCTTACAGTCAATTACTGTAAATAATATGTAAGTTACTGTGAATATATTTACACTGTATAACTGTAATTCTGCACCTTGTTGCTGTATTATGAACAGTACATTACTGTGATTAATGAGTAAGGTACTGTGAATTATATTTACAGTATATAACTGCAATTCCACACAAGTTTACTGTAATAAATATAGTATTTTACTGTGAATTAGCTATGGTTAGGGCATGGCTTCTGGAAGTCATGGAACAAATCTGAAGGCAGGTTCTTGAATAGCACATTGATTTGATCATTAGGGTATACAGTATGTTTCCTCCAAAACAATCCTACGGTTGTCAAGTAATCGCTTGTCAAAGAGTAAACCCTTGGGTTAGTTGTGGAATAGCCTGGTCTAGCCCTCAATGATTTTGGCCTTGGGGGGGCGGGGTGTCGTGGGATCCACACGGCGGAAGTGCGCTCTGATTTGATCTCACTGATTTGAGCTCGCTGTTCTACGTCACATCATTTAGAGCGACGCCCACCCCGGAAGGTTCACTCCCCCCTCAAGGCCACTTTCCAACGTGCGTTAGTCCAGGCTTTCCGTTTTCGCGCAACGCGAATGAAAATGAAAGCCTGGGTGTCGAGGCTAGTTGTGGAATGAATCCCACACCATGGTTGCGGTCGGCGCCTCACTCCGAAAGTCTTCCACCTTCGCTGTTTCCACAGGACAGCACATAGACACATACAATCCATATACCATACTGCAAGACAAATGGAAATAAGCAAAATTCTTGTATAAAAGTTGCCTGAGGGCAAATACATCCATGGGTGTGTGTCTTGATCCAGCTGTACAACAGCTGGTCCTCAATCTTATTGTTGATATTTTGGAAATAATCCAGACAAATACAACATAGTAGATGAAACAGATGAGTGCTCAAATGCAACAATTTACAATTTAGGCATTTACCTCACAGACCTCACAGACCTCACAGACCTCACGGTCTGTGAGGTTAGGTTGTGGGTCGGGGGTTTAGGCTTAGGGTTACGGTTGGAGAAGGGTAGGGTTTTGCTACAAACATGCCTAAACCCTTCTCTAACCCTCATCCTCACCATAACCGCAAGCACGTTGCAGCTGATAGTGGATTTCCAGCGCATGTTCGGACTAATGGGACTTCTGATCTATGGGACTTCGGTACTTAGATCAGTCCCTTTCGGAGCCAGGAGGGAGAAAAGCTTGGGGTGGGGGTGCTTGGAGCGTTGGAGCGTTGGCCAGGCGTTTTAGCGGGGGTACTGCCAGCTTCCCAGTGTCGGCTGATCAGAGTGCACCTGAGGTTTGTAGGGTTTTATGAGACCAGTAAGATATGGTGGAGTCATACCTTTTATTTTTTATTAATGCCAGCGTGAGAGTTTTGAGCTCTGTGCATGCAGCGACCAGGAGCCAATGGAGGGAACGGAAAGGGGGATGACATGCAAGAACTTTGGCTGGTTAAAGACCAAGCAGTCAGCGTACAGTTCACTGTACAATACTCCAAATTTGCTGTATGTCAGCATGAGTATGTCGGACAGCTGAGCTCACCGAGACAAATGCTTTGGTTGCTGTCCTCCTGCGACACTCGTATGCAAAGTCACGTCTTAAGAGATATAGCCTCTCATAGGCTTTTGACAGAGAAACCCAAACCACACTGCATCAGAGCAACTCAAAGTTGAGCTTTCGGCATTGTACACACATGCCTAGCAGGGACACCATGACTCTGATCAAAACCAGCAGGACATTTTGATGGTGTCCTGCTGGACACCATCTTTTTCGTGATTTAAGACATTTAAAAGAGTCTGATCAAAACCAGCAGGACACTGTTTTGATCGGGTCAATGAAACAATCTCAGAAATGGTCTCATTTTTGTTCTGCAATTTTCGGAAAGCTTAAACCTAATGCTCAGCCTCAGCTCTGCAAGTGTTGCAGGCTTTTCTGCGATCTAAGACATTTCTAAGAGTCTGATCGAAATCAGAAGGACACCATTTCAATCTGGGCAACAAGACAATCTTAGTGATGGTCTCGTTTTTGTTCTGTTACAAGTGGAAAGCCTTCTGGTGACCTAGGGGGCCATAATTTCTAGGTTTGCCTATGGATTGGAGTAGAGAGGAGGTCTAGTGAAAAGGTATTCCATTGGGTATTGTGACGCCAGTATAAGTCTTGCTTGAATGCTTCTAAGGGTGCAAGGACTTAATATGAGAGCCCCACTGTCCCAGAGTTTGGCCTCTATGCCCTCATAAAATTAGCAACACCAAAGGTACTGTGACATTTGCCTAAAATCAAGACATTCCAGGATATGTTGCTGTTTTTACAGTATGTACAGTACAACGCAATACTGCATGCTGTAATCTCAACATACGGCACTAAAACAATAAAATCCCATACATAAAAACAATTAATAAATAACATTATGGCGTAATGTGTCCTCTGATACCGACACTCAATAGTCTGACAAGATATAGTACAGTAAGCTATAGTTCCAGATAAATAGGCTATACAGTAGATCAGAGATAAATGTGTAGGATGGCACAATTAAGTCATAAGATCATCATTGTGGTCCTCTTGGTTGCATTATGGCATCAGTAGTGTTCACAGGACAGGCACCTATTCGATTTGAATTCTAACTAATGACTTCCCAGATAGCAAAATGTATTGATTCAACGTTGAATTTTGGTTATTTAACCAAAATTCAACGTTGAATCAATGCATTTTGCTATCTGGGTTGCAATTGAACAAAAGCTTAATTAAATAAAAGATTTGTGAGATTTTAAAATGTTCACAGTAACATACTTTAAAATCACGAAACAATACTAGTGTTTAATGTATGTTACTGTAGACCGAAATGCATTGTGGGACGTTTACAGTAATATGCATTAAAATCATGGAATCGCACTAGTGTACAGTGTATGTTACTGTAGACTGAACTGCATTGTGGGAAGAAGACTGATTTTGAAAGTAAACATACAGGACATTGTGTTCTCCCTGCTGCAGAGTGCAGAGCTGCTCAGTGCTCAGAAAGTAGCAAGTAAGTACAATTCTTTTTATCTACAGTATTGATTCATGTCATTCAGAGTGGAAAATACACAATACATAATTGGTGTTGGAATTGAAAGAGGATTTCTAACTAACTTCTAACTGTTACTTGATGTGGCATGGCAGCTAGCATTTAGTTAGCAGCACTATTTTGGTGTTTGGTAGTGGTTTCATGATTAGTTTTGTGTTGCCTGTTGGCTAGGTAGGTAATGGATAATTGGTGTTACTTTTGAAAGAGGATTGTTCTTGTTTGTGTTTTACATGTTTTATTTCACATGTGGCATAGCACTTTTTAGTTTTCATTTTGTGTTGTTTGGTGGTTGGTTAGGTTTTTATTTTCCTTGGCTAGGTATGTTGATTAGCTGGTAATCAAAATGGTCAACTCTTTTGTCTGTAAGCAGTGTCATGTATCAGCAGAGACTCTTAACACATTTTACCAACATGTTAAGATGCATAGACACCTGGCTAATTTCATGTTCAATTGTGGTTTGCCTAGTTGCCCTTGCAGTTTTAAAACATTGTTGGCACTTAAATCCCACATGCGTCGGAAGCAGAGCATAAGAAAACTATCCATAGACCAGTTCAGGCTAATGAGTGGACCTGTAAGGTTGAGGGATGCAAGCATACATGTGTAACCCTGGCCGAATGAACATGAATGTATAGATCTGCGACTACGCCACCTCAGGGATTTAACCCAAGGAACTCAATTAAAGTGCTAAAATAAAGTGCAACACAGGTTCGTTAGATAAGAGCAGAGACGTGTTTCAAAAGGAGGTTTTACAATTTATTATTAACCATTTAAAATATCAATTATAGTTCATACAATTCAAGGTTATTCAAGTGATGCAATACAACTTCTTTTAAAAAGGGACCAGTAAGCAGCCATTGACTTTGGGGGAGTAGGAAAAGCGGGTTAGTTCAGTGAATTTAGACTGTAAAAACACAACAAATCACACGATACACTACAAGACACTTACACTCTGGTGGGTTAGGTGCACACTAACACAAACACACAGCATGCAGGTGAATTAGAGGGTGAAAACCCTCCAAGTAAGCTCCCCCACAGTACAATGGTGGCTCCTGAAGGACACAAGAGACAACAATTAGTGTCAATTTAACCACCAATTGACAATTGAGAGCAATTAGGTTGCCATTATTTTCAATACTAGTTGTCGCAACAAAGTACAATCTTTAGCTCAGTGGGATTATCAAAGTAAAATACAGTATAACAAACAAAGACTACAAATCTTTAAAGGGGCAAGCACAGCAAGGACTAATCCTATAAAACAAACAAAACAACAGTTAGTCCCCACAATGCACTACAGTCGGACATCAAAACACCATGATTGAAATACATACAATTGTTTTACCTCCAAATTTAGGGCCGGGTACCTAGCAAGTACCAGCTCAGCTACACAGGGGACATTGTGGGGATGGCTGTAGGCCTACACACCCAGCCTGCATGTAGGCTACACCCGTCTATCCTGAAAGTGTAATAAAACCCCATATGAGTACATAGATCACAATATATCACAAAACATTCAAACATGAATATTTAAAATGGCCGATCTACAAGCTGCTCGCTCAAAACATACCTCTAGTCAAGTGCAAAGAAACAAACCAATGAGGCTCTTGGGCAGCATTGAGGCCTATGAAGAGGGCACCTGAATAATACCGAACCACAGTGTAAAATTATACATATTAAAATGTGAAACTAGAAATGGCTGATCTACAAGCTCCTTGCTCATAAACATACCTCCAGTTAAGTGCAAGCAAACCAAACAGGAGCTTGTTCCTCAACGCCCAGGATTAGGGGGAGAGCACCTGAGGAACAACAGGACCATTTACTATATACAAATAATGAAAATGACGGTTTAGCCTGAAAACCCCCTAATGCCTACCTTGCTCACTCAGTCAGTGCATGCTGAACAGCAAAGGAGGACTGAATGGCTAAGTCCCTGGCTTTATAGTGGGGGAGGGGCTGTTCAGTGGCCACCTGCAAGTGGGTGAATGTTTGGGGAGTGGCCACAGATCATTGTCTGGAGAGAAGTCTCCCTGTTACAACCTACCCCCCCAATTTGAATCGGCGCCTCGACGATAAAGAAAATAAATAACTCACTAACCCTACGGCCTATATAGCTGTTGTATGGTTTATCCCAGGGACCCGAGAGGTTGCAGCCCCAGTGCTTCTATCCATCACAGACCGTGGGAGGTGGTGGATGTTGGCATGCTTCCCCGCTGTCTCACGACTGGACCGGCGAATTGTCCTCTCCTGGGGGCCGGCCTCGGCATTGTCCATTACCAAGGGGGCTTCTTCAATGGCTGGTAGGGCCAGCCGGGGTTCTCTCGGGGGTGATGCCACTGGAGGAGCAAGGGCTGGGCCTGACATGGGTGGACGTGCCGGTTCCCCTGTAGGCAGAGGTAGGGTTGTGGTCCACCATTCACCATCCACATCTTCCTCGCTGTCCATCAGGACGTCATGCCTGGGGGGACTCATCCTCCGTGGAACCTGGGATTTCGGAGGTACTGGCTTTAGTTGTGTACGATGGACATGCTTCAGTGGGCCTGGGGCGGCCAGGGGTGTAATTGAATACACAGCCCCGCCCTCAACTGGTGCCTTTGTAACCTTGTACACCGTTGGGCCCCACATATCTTGAATTTTTGCCCTACCTCGAACACTGTGATCCCGAAGGTAAACCAGGTCTCCCTCCAAGAGAGCATTAGGCACCAGACGTTCATCATGTCGCTCTTTTCTGCGTTGGGCCGCTGCCTGTAGCCGGTCTCTGGCCCCATCAAAAGCCGTCTGGAGGCGTTGTTGGTGTTCCCTCACCCAATCACTGATGGACCCTTCGGTTGGGGTGGTGATCCTCCCCAAGAGGAAATCCACGGGTAGTTGAGGTTCCTGGCCAAATAGTAGTAGATAAGGTGTCTCACCTGTGGATTGGTGAGGGGTCGTATTATATGAAAAGACAATCTGAGGTAGATAAAGAGGCCAGTCCTGTTTCTTGGCTGGTGGAAGGACTCGCAGGAGGCCATGTAGAGTACGATTAAAGCGCTCGCACTGGCCGTTACCTTGGGGTCGGTATGGAGTTGTGTGTGACTTTTGGACACCGTAAAGGTTGCACAGTTGCTGTACCAACGAGCTCTCAAAGTTCCTCCCCTGATCCGAATGAATACGGGCTGGTATCCCGAACTTATAGAACCACTCCTGCACCAGGACGTCTGCTACTGTTGAAGCTCGCTGGTCCCGGGTTGGGATGGCCTGGGTGAACTTTGAGAAAACATCTGTCATTATCAGTACATGCTCCCTCCCATCTTGGGAGCGGTCTAAAAGAGTGAAATCAATCGCAAGGATTTGGTTTGGCCTACCTGCCAGCAAGTGGCCCATAGATGTCTTGACTGAGGGCATAGTGGGCTTGGACAAGGCACACCGCTCACAATTCTGGCACCACTTCTTGACATCCTCATACATTCCTGGCCAGTAACACCTTTCCCTTACGAGCTCTGTTGTCCTCTCAACCCCTTGGTGGCCATGTCCTTGATGCAGCTGGTGCAGGATGTCCTTTCTCAAGGCCTCTGGCAAGAGCAATTGATGAATTCTCTCCTCTCCATCCGGTCTGTGAATGCGACGGTACAAGAGCCCATCCACTTCGGTCAGCCTGTCCCATTGACGCAGGAGCTCCAACACTGGTTTGGACAGTACTTGCCGCTCTGCACGATCAGGGCCTCTATTACGGTGCCAATACTGGTAGAAGATGCCAATAGATGGATCGTCCCGCTGCAGCTTAAGCAAGTGGTTGTTGGAGTAGGAGGGCAGAGCGGTAATACTCCTTTGGACCACCTGCCATGGGCGCTCTGTTGCCGTCTGCCTCAGGAGTTCAGGAATGGATGTTCCAGGAAGGGCCACCTCCAAAACTGGAGACCCACTGGGGGCCCGATGCTGCCTAGAGAGAGAGTCAGCATTGACATTAGTACGACCAGAGCGATACTTGATGGTAAAATCAAATGCGGATAGTTCTGCAGCCCATCGTTGCTCGACAGCCCCCAATTTTGCACTATTGAGGTGGCTGAGGGGGTTGTTGTCAGTCCAAACTATGCATTTGTGTCCCAGCAAATACTCTCTGAATTTCTCTGTCATGGCCCATTTTAGTGTCAGAAATTCAAGCTTCATGGAGCTATAATTAGACATGTTCCTCTCAGAATGGCTCAATGCTCTACTTGCATATGCTATTGGCCTCACTTTACCCTCTTGCTCTTGTGAGAGCACTGCCCCGAGGCCACTATGACTGGCATCTATCTCCAGGATGAATGGAAGGGAGAAATCGGCATATGCCAATACAGGTGCATTGACCAACCGTGCCTTGATGTGGTTGAAACTCTCCTCGCAGTCAGGGGTCCAGTTGTCCCCTATTGGCCTCCTCACCCCTCTCCTAGTCTGTGGGCCAGAGAGCTCATTGACCAACCGGTGTAGCGGGGCAGCAAGCTTGGCGAATCCCTCAACATAACGCCTGTAGTAACTTGCAAAACCTAAAAAGGACCTTAATTCAGACACATCCTTGGGGTGGGCCCACTGTGAGACTGCCGAGAGCTTTTCAGGATCTGTGGCCACCCCCTCCTTTGAAATGATATGGCCCAGATACTTCACCTCAGTGCGGAAAAAGCAGCATTTCTCCAGTTTGGCTTTCAGGCCTTCGTCTCGCAGTCGGGACAGGACAGCATCAAGGCGTTGCAGGTGCTCGTCTATAGAGGATGAAAACACTACCACGTCATCCAAATATAATAACAAGGTCTGAAAATGTTGGGCACCAAATACTCTCTCCATCAGCCTCTGAAAGGTGCTTGGTGCATTACACAAGCCGAAGGGCATTCGATTAAATTCGAAAAGGCCGAAGGGAGTACAAAAGGCAGTTTTTTGTTTGTCTTTCTCTGACATTGGTACCTGGTTGTAGCCACTTGCTAAATCCATGGTGGAGAACCACTTTGCCCCCGATAAGGCATCCAATGACTCCTCAATCCGAGGAAGTGGGAAGGCGTCTCGCCGCGTCTTTGAGTTGAGCTGCCGATAGTCCACGCACATACGAATGCTGCCATCCTTTTTCTTGACGATTACTATCGGAGAGGCGTAGGGGCTGCAACTCTCCCGGATTACCTGGGTCTGCAACAGCTGATTGATGTGTGCTTTAACTGCATCGTAGTCAGCGGGAGGTATACGCCTGTATCTCTGTCGCACAGGTGCCTCGTCTAAGAGAGGGATGTCGTGGGAGATTAGATTTGTGCAGCCTAAGTCACCCTCATGGGCTGAAAACACAGATTCATATTGCCGTAGGTGAGTTCTGATTTTCGGCTGTTCTGACTCTGGAACTGCACTCAAATCTACCGAATCAATAAGGCTTTGCACGTGGCTTACGTGACCTGTCTGAGCATTCATGGTGGCTACAACCCTCTCGCCCTCGAGCTCCTGTGGGATCTCTGTGACACCTGCAGGCAGGCTTACAATCTGGGCCTGACTCAACTTGCCGATAGGGCAGCGCCGGGGAAGTTTAATGCTAGTGGTTCCTACATTCACCACAGGGATGTATGCTGTACCTCTAACTACCTTAACCATGGCTGGTGAAACTAGGAGGCCAGCTGGGAGGGAGTCAATGTTCATGAGAGGTTCAAAAAGTACAGTGGTAGGTGCAGTAAACAATTTCTTAGCACAGGTAGTAGCCACCAACTTAACAGTACCACCCAAAATATGAACTGGATGCCTGCCCCTAACCTTCACTGTTCCGGTGCTGTGCTCGGTTGGCTGCTTCTGGACTTTGTGACAATACTGGAGAGCTTGTTGCAACACCTTTGGAGCCTGCGTGACCTGAGAGAGGGTAAAGAGTGCAGGGCCATACTCTACAAATAACTCATAGTAGCATTCTCGAAGCACATTCATACCCAATATACCTGGCACATGCGTGGTACCTGAAGAGTTTGGCTGATCTTTTACAATCAAAATCCCTCGTTTGGATATAACTCTACCCAACACTTGAACGTCGAGTTCTATATAGCCAAGGTATGGGATGTCAAGACCATTAGCGGCTGTAAGCTGTAACCACTGACAAGCATTTGTAGCCCCTTTGAGGTTCTGGTAAAAGAATGTTTCAGTAACAGTTGACACCATTGACCCAGTATCTACAAGGCATTTCACCTCTACACCCCCCATCTGTACCACCACATGTGGGCATTCCCCAATCAATTGCGAGACGGTCTCAGTACTCACTTGACCCTGATGACTTGAGCCGCTGATTGCCCCCTCTGCACTGTAGCTCTGCAGCACAGAGGGCGTCAGTTTTCCCCCTGCTGTTCGTTGGAGGCTGCTCGTCGTGTGGGATTGTTTGGAACCTGAGAAACCACTCTTTCGTTATCACACACAGTGGCATAGTGGCCCGGTTGCTGGCACCGTCTACAAATAACTGGGCCGTTGTGAGACTGAGACCGCTTAGGGGGGTTTTGCAATACAGAGAGTGCCTGGGAAATTTCATTTAGTTGTTGCTGCTGCTTCTTAAACAACTCTTTTAGCTCAGCCAATTCAAGGGAGTGACTAGAGGCGTTTGCCATTTGTGGCGCCGCCGTGGTTTGAATGGCACAAATGGAGGGAACAGAGTAGCTCCTAGGCCTACCTTCAGCAGGTCTCCCCTCCCGCTCCCACCTGAGAGCCTCACTTCTAACACTCAGTAGTGTGGAATTAGGGTTTGCACGAACCATCTGCTTCAATGTCCTGCGTAAATTGGGGTCATGAACCTGCTCTACAAACTGATCTCTCAGCAAGATAGCAGAATTAGGCACACCGTTAGGGGCATTCCTGACAACCCTCTCCATCAAACTGAACAGTGCATGAGAGTATTCTTGCAAAGACTCCCCTTCTAGCTGCTTCCGAGAAAAAAATAACTCCTGCAATGAAACGTATGATTGAGAACAGGCATACAATTCTTGCAGTATAGTTAGCACCCTTTCTGGATCTTCTCTCTCCTCCTTAGTCCGATATTTGATTTCAGCTTTAGCCTCCCCTTCTAAGTGGTCATAAATAAAATTGGCTTGGTCAATTGGGGCTAGGTGTCTGGCCCGCATACTAGCTTTGACCTCTTCCACCCAGTCCATTACGCCTATACCAATATTACCACGAAACATGGGGCACTTTCTCTCTCTTGGCACATACAGGAGACGCTCTGGAGCCATACTGGAGGGAGTAGAAGACCTAGAAGCAGCGTTAGTGGAAGTTGCTGGGGTTAAGTTTGCTGCCTCTGCACGTTCTCGTGTGAGACGCTCATTGTCCGCCCTGAGCTGTACAACCAAGTCCCGTAGGTCCTGCAATTCCTCATCCATCCCTAAAAAGTCTGTAAGAAAGTTGGGTGAGAGAGATGGTTGACAGGCTTGCTTGTTGTGGTCTAGATGGATCCTTCAGCTCCGATCCAAATGCTGCCTTGCCCCCTTTAAAGTGCTAAGATCAGTTCAAGTATTTAAAAAAAAAATTGAGAGATAACCCACTGCTCAAAAACTTAAGAAACACGTCTTTGCTTTACAATCCTGCCGACTATCGCCAAATGTAACCCTGGCCGAATGAACATGAATGTATAGATCTGCGACTACGCCACCTCAGGGATTTAACCCAAGGAACTCAATTAAAGTGCTAAAATAAAGTGCAACACAGGTTCGTTAGATAAGAGCAGAGACGTGTTTCAAAAGGAGGTTTTACAATTTATTATTAACCATTTAAAATATCAATTATAGTTCATACAATTCAAGGTTATTCAAGTGATGCAATACAACTTCTTTTAAAAAGGGACCAGTAAGCAGCCATTGACTTTGGGGGAGTAGGAAAAGCGGGTTAGTTCAGTGAATTTAGACTGTAAAAACACAACAAATCACACGATACACTACAAGACACTTACACTCTGGTGGGTTAGGTGCACACTAACACAAACACACAGCATGCAGGTGAATTAGAGGGTGAAAACCCTCCAAGTAAGCTCCCCCACAGTACAATGGTGGCTCCTGAAGGACACAAGAGACAACAATTAGTGTCAATTTAACCACCAATTGACAATTGAGAGCAATTAGGTTGCCATTATTTTCAATACTAGTTGTCGCAACAAAGTACAATCTTTAGCTCAGTGGGATTATCAAAGTAAAATACAGTATAACAAACAAAGACTACAAATCTTTAAAGGGGCAAGCACAGCAAGGACTAATCCTATAAAACAAACAAAACAACAGTTAGTCCCCACAATGCACTACAGTCGGACATCAAAACACCATGATTGAAATACATACAATTGTTTTACCTCCAAATTTAGGGCCGGGTACCTAGCAAGTACCAGCTCAGCTACACAGGGGACATTGTGGGGATGGCTGTAGGCCTACACACCCAGCCTGCATGTAGGCTACACCCGTCTATCCTGAAAGTGTAATAAAACCCCATATGAGTACATAGATCACAATATATCACAAAACATTCAAACATGAATATTTAAAATGGCCGATCTACAAGCTGCTCGCTCAAAACATACCTCTAGTCAAGTGCAAAGAAACAAACCAATGAGGCTCTTGGGCAGTATTGAGGCCTATGAAGAGGGCACCTGAATAATACCGAACCACAGTGTAAAATTATACATATTAAAATGTGAAACTAGAAATGGCTGATCTACAAGCTCCTTGCTCATAAACATACCTCCAGTTAAGTGCAAGCAAACCAAACAGGAGCTTGTTCCTCAACGCCCAGGATTAGGGGGAGAGCACCTGAGGAACAACAGGACCATTTACTATATACAAATAATGAAAATGACGGTTTAGCCTGAAAACCCCCTAATGCCTACCTTGCTCACTCAGTCAGTGCATGCTGAACAGCAAAGGAGGACTGAATGGCTAAGTCCCTGGCTTTATAGTGGGGGAGGGGCTGTTCAGTGGCCACCTGCAAGTGGGTGAATGTTTGGGGAGTGGCCACAGATCATTGTCTGGAGAGAAGTCTCCCTGTTACACATGTTTCAATCTAGATAGATTTGTTGAACATTTAAAAATGCACATAAGGAATGGAAAAAGGGTTGGCTGCCCCTTCCCCAACTGTAATTCTTTTTTCGGCGTGAGTTCATCTTTTACATCCCACATCAGCAGGAAACACAAACCGAAAGCCCAAATACAAGAAGATGCCTCATTGTTTGATAATCCTGTCCAAATAGAAAATGATGCAGCATTGTTTGAGAATCCTGTCGAAATGGACAGTGATGATAGGCCTGACACTGAAGGTGATGATGAAAGTCATGTTAATCCTGACACATTTCTTACCAACCTGGCACTATTCTACTTAAGGATGCAAAGTAAAATGCTTTTACCAGCCAGTACTATCCAAAGTTTAATCGAGGATTTCCAAGTTGTCCATGAGAGCAGTATGGAACTGGTATTTTCCAACTTGAAGGCTGAATTAGCAAAGCAGAATATGCCAGAAAGTGAGATTGATAGAATTCTAACTGGACTAAATAAGAATAACCTCATGCGGCTGTATAATGAGGGAATATTTAGATCTGATCAAACCAGGAAGACATATTTCAAGAGACATTTTCACTATGTAGCACCCACGCAGGTTTATCTTGGTATAGACACCAATGGAAAGGATCAGTTTTTGCAATATGTTCCAGTAAAGGAGACTTTAAAGGCCCTATTGAACCACCAGTCTGTTAAAGAACAGTTCGCTGACGCACAGACACACAGATCAGATGATCCACATTTGCTTGAGGATGTAAGGGATGGCAGAAATTTTAAAGAAAAGAATATCTTTAAGCAATGCAAGTCCTCCGTTTCAATTATCTTGTTCCAAGATGCATTTGAGGTGGCCAATCCTCTTGGGTCAGGACGAAAAAAGCATAAACAACTTGCAGTTTACATGACACTGTCAGAAATCTCTGCTCACAATAGGTCCTCTATAGACCCTATACAGCTTGTTATGCTTTGTAGGGAGGATGATTTTAAGTTTTTTGGGCAAGCTAAAGTGTTTGATCCTCTTGTGAGAGATTTAAAGGACATAGAAGAGTCTGGAATTGTGCTGGATAATGGCCAAATCGTGCAAGGGGCAGTGATCGCATTTTGTGGAGATAACCTTGGGTCACACACCATTGGGGGCTTCACAGAAAATTTTAGTAAAAGTAAACATTTCTGTCGCTATTGTGTCATAGATAGAGACACATTTACACATTCTCCCACAGAATTGGGCCCTGCACGGACAAAACAGAGTTACAAGGATTCTGTGGATGTTCTAGCAATGAACCAGGGATTAGCTAATGCTGATGGTGTTCATTTTGACTCTGTCTTTAATAGCCTCAAACACTTCCATGTATGTGACCCAGGACTCCCTCCTTGCTTAGGCCATGACCTATTTGAAGGTGTTGTTGCAACAGATCTCGCTCTTTACATGAAACATCTCATCACTGTAGAGAAGCATTTTACTTACACTCAGTTGAATAGGATCATTTCTACTTTTAAGTATTTACAAAACGATTCTAACAGCAAACCATGTGAAGTACGTGCAGACAGTGAAAAGTTTGCAGGAAATGCAGCTCAAAATTGGTGTTTACTCCGCTTACTCCCACTGCTTATTGGTGACAGGATAAAGAATCCTTTTGAAGATGAGGTCTGGCAGTTGTGCTTACAGCTACGAGAGATTGTGGCAATGATAACTGCACCAAAAATCCATGCCAACCAAGTAGCATATCTAAAGGTTTTACTGGAGCACTATATTCATTCAAGAGCTACTCTCTTTCCAGATAAACCTCTGAAACCAAAACACCATTACTTGCTTCACTACCCTGGACTCATACTACATTTCGGTCCACTCATTAGACTTTGGACTCTTCGGTTTGAAAGCAAGCACTCGTTTTTTAAAGAGTGTGCAAGAAAGCTTCATAATTTCAAAAACCTTAACAGCACACTGGCTGACAGACATCAACTCTTACAAGCCTATCTTCAGGCTGGCGGCCTTTTCCCACCGACTGTGCAAATACAGCATGCTGATGAATTTGATGGTCTGTTGTATAATCATGACATACAAGAAGCTGTCAGGATGAGAGGTTTCCATGAGGCATCTATAGTGACACCGGTTATTACTTACAAGGGAACCAAATACCAAAAGTCCATGATCGTAGTTGTGGAGCACAATGATGCGGGATACACCTTTGGAAAAATTGTATTGATTTTGCTATACTCATCCAAGGTTTACTTTGTAATTGAAAAACATCCCTCAGTGCCTTTGATGGATCTAGGTGTACATTGCCTGCTTGACATGGGTGTTTCTTACATGTGTGTTGAATTGGAGAGCCTTGCTGATTACTACCCATTGCCATTATATAACAGATTTGATGTTAATCTTGTATCTTTCCATCACTCTGTTTATTCTAATTAAGAGATAATGGAGCAGCTCATCAGCATCATCAGGAAGGCCCTCCCCGAACTTCAGGAGAGTGAATTTCAGCAACTGATCAACCAATTGACTGCCATAGGTGTGAAGAAAGAGAAAGATTTGCTGTTTGTTGCAGTGGAAGATGTCAAAGATGTTATCTCAGTTATAGATGCAAGAATACTTGTACACTACTTAAAGAACAGAGGTGAGTCTTAAGTCATGATGAGGGTGCATTTATTTCAATTCATTTTTGTGTGTGTACGCACACCTATGCAGCTACAATTATTGCCCAGTAATTCCTGCTCTATATTCCATTATACAGGCCGTGAAGACACCCCCAGCACCCCCAGCAACCCCAAGAGTCAGAGTTGGGGGTAACTCTGACTCTCCAGCTCAAGCAACGTCCAACTCGCCAAGCACCAATTGTCCAACCCCGCCCACTCCAGGCTATGTGCCAATACAAAGCACTGGATGGCTGACATCCTATGAGGTACCATGGGAGAAGATGCCGGCAACGTTAAGGCAATCTATTGCACAGGGACAAAGACCCAGAAAGGAAGACAGACTAGAAATGGTGAGAGTCATTGTCAATTCCATCAGAGAAGTTTGCTTGAACCCCAAACTCAACCAGTGTTCTGAAATAGCCCAAAGAATCTGTGCTAAGTACCCAGCAAGCTTTGCTGACGTCTTCGAGGGACAGACGGTGGGAAATGGTTATAACAGTTTGGAGTGTCAACTAAAGGCCAGAGTAGATTATATGAATCGGGACAACACGCTAGTTCGTGTTAGAAAACCAAAAAGACTTTCAGCGGTCATGGATGCCAGTGAGCCTGAAACATCCAGCACCCAGCCAACTCTGTCTAAGTGTGCAAAAACAGACAGTTATGGCTGCATCAATTGGCAGCCACTTGATCTCCCTGAAGGTGAGACACCGGCCTCTATAGAGGCGAAGAGAGCTGAGATGGAAGGCCTTTTCTCAACAGAGGGTCCCCAGGCAGCAAAACGTGGCCGAGTGGATGAATTGATGAAGATGACATATGCTACACAGCGCTATGCTATCAATAGAAACCCTCCACCCGGCATTATGGAGCTCAAGGAACAGTGGCCATTTCTGTTCATTTCTAGATTCATGTGTGCTCACTTCAGCACATTGACAGGTATTGATATTGACACAAAACTCCAGGATTGCCTGGAAAGTAAAGGGAAGAAGCTGCTACATTTCTTTCAAAGTCAACTTACACGGTGGACAAAGGCTGTCCGAATTGTGCTGAAAGACATTAGTGAGGTAGCCAACGTCAACAATGGAGTTGCATCTCTACTCGTCACAATGGCGTACTTCAAAGAAAAAGAGGATTCACTCTTTCTCCTGGCTGATGTAAGTACTTGAACATAATGTGTCCACTGCATATCTATTGTGATTAGGGATAAACTTCTTAAAGAACTATTTCCTCTAATAATAAATGACTATCTTCAGTAATACATTAGTAGGTTCATCCATCCCGTCTTTCATATTGGAGACAGTTCCAACTTCAAATTACAGTTCTATGTAAAAAAAAAAAAAATATATATATATATATATATATATATATATATATATATATATATATATATATATATATATATATATATATATATATATATATATATATATATATATATATATATTTCTTTTTTTTATAAACTGATGAGAAAGGCAACTAACAAACTGCTTTATTATGTGAAATATTATAGCTTTGCACCTTTGTGTTTGATGTTTTCTGTTATTTAGGTAACAACAACCTCAGCAGATGCAGAAGCCAGCGCACTGCCAAGCACACCTCGTTTGATGGCACTTGGTAAATGCACCATTTTCAATATACACTACACTACAGTACGGAATATGTTTTGTAGTGAACTGGAGGTGGAAGGCTAAGTAGCAATGTATTCATAGGTAGAACTTTCTACAACGACTTGATTTAATCTAAAAGATTGTCCTGTACGTCTACATGAAGCTGGGTCAGGACAGGTAATACATGCCTCCATTTACTACACCAGCCAGGCAAAGAAGATTAGTCGTCAAAGATTAATGCAATTCTCATTGTGGAATGTGATGCAACTATATGATTGGTCATTTATATCAGACAAATGGAAGGAGATTATATCCTGCATGAGCAATACTTGAGAGCTTGTTCATTTCTATACATTTAATTTACTTATAATGTACAGGTAGTAGGGATTGTTTTCTATAATAAAAGTAATAACATGACGTGGTGATGTGTGTTATAGGAGACTCAGTTCTGGAGTCACAAAAATGGATGCTGGCCATAGAGGGAAATGTCCTCATCCAGCCTGAAGACCTTCCAGATTTCCGCTCTGCAACAGCCGTCCTGATGGCCTGCTACTATGTCTTCAACATAGAGTACCAGGAGGAGGCAGCCAGTACTCTGGAGTTCATACAGAGGTTAGCAAATAAATAGTCTCTATACCTATGGTTCACACAGTTTGGAATGTTTCAGCACAGGCAATAGCAGATAAGGTATGGTGTCCCGACCACAATTTTGCCTTGTGCCAAAGCCTATGTAGCTCAAAAATATTCAAATTAGATTTTTGAACTGTACTGAAATGATGTGACACAGGCCATCATGTCATAAGCTTTACAAGATGCAAATAGTGCAAGAATAAAACATTTTAAAGACACTTCAATGAATATCATCTTTCATAAGATGCTGTAAACATCTCATATTTTTCTTAAACAGTTTACTTGACACTTACTCAGCTTGACTTACTCTAATAACCTAAAAGGTGAATGTTCATTGAAAAACAAAACAAAGTTTTCCTTAAATTAAAATCATAATTGTCACTGGGATCTGTTTTGTGTTTGTAGTGTCTGAGAAGAATATCATATTGGTGGGGGAAGGCACTAATGGACTATTCTACTTGTGTTCTACTTGTAGGTTCTTCCTGAAGATTAACCCTGAAGGCTCAAAGTGTACCTCCAAGACACAGGTCAGCAGGAAATCTGGCAAGCAAGTGCAGAAGAAGACCACAGGTCTGAATCGCTGTGTGGCCACTCTAATCAGGGAAATTGAGGAATTTTATCTGAAAAACTATTGAGTTTCACAATTTGTGAAATTGTGTTTCATTTTGCAATGTCGTGATAGGGAGTTGGACATGAAAAGATGTATTGACTGGACAGACAGACAGGTTTTTCTGGCATATTCAGGCATGACCAGAATTTGCTATCTATATTAATGGAAGTTGCACAGTGTTCCTCAATGCCAGAGGAAATCTACACTACAAGTAGTAGTCTTTATTTATTTTATACATTCAGAGAAATATAAAAACATGTTGACTACATGTTGTCTACCTCAGGGTTTAATATTCCAGGGTTTAGTCCAAGGAGGACTATCCATTTTATTTGTATTTGATACAAAAATGTAGCTGTGCCACCTATTCCTTTCATATTTATCATGCATAATACATAAATATGCTCTGTGCTCCTTCACCTATCTCAGGTCGTATCCTTTTTTGAAGGATATTTAAAAAAAGCACAGTTCACGATAGACACATTATAGTGAAACTAGGGGTTGTTCATTCATACTGTTTAAACACTACGAACCTTAGAATGTTCCATTTACTGTTGTTTTTGCTGCAAAGCCTGCAACAAGAACCATCCCAGACGTTGCAAATGGTTGGAATGTGATTTGAAAAACAATTAAGGAGTCTATCACAAATGGTTAAAACGGTTTCTCATCTGTGTTTTGTCATAGTTGATACATACATGAAGGAAGGCTACAGGTTGTACGTGTTCATGGCATATATTTAGGTATGACCAAAGTTTGTTTTATATGAACGGAAGTTGCACAGCATGTTCCTCAAAAACAGAGGAAGACTACGCTACAAGTAGTAGTCTTCATTTATTTTATTCACAGAAAAAGAAAAACATGTTGTCTACATGTTGTCTACCTCAGGATTTAACATCCCAGGGTTTTGTCCAGGGAAGACTACCTGTTTTGTTTTATTTTATTTTGTATTTGATACAAAGAATTTGTGGCTGTGCCGCCTAATCCTTTTTAAATATGTGCATATTACCATCCATAGTATCCTTTCTTTGAAGGATTACAAAAAGAGATGGTTATTTTTATGGAACAATAAAAAGGAAAATAGATGGTTATTGTGGACCATTTCATTAGAGAGATTGTGGGATGTGGTTTGCTAAACAATTAAGAGTGTCACAATTGGAGAGTTGGACAAGAAGGAAGGCTAGAGGTTTACCAGTTGCACTGATAGTAGTCTTTATTTATATTTGTTGAGGGAAGACTACCTGTTTTTTCTTTGTTATTATTTGATACAGCTGTTTTCATGCTCTGTACCAATATGCTGTGTGCCCCTTCACCTGTCTCGAGTGAATTAAAAAGAGGGTAAAAAAAGTTTATCACAAAATGCTACTTTTTATTTTTAGCACTTGCTTTGTAGTGGTCACCCCTTTCCCTTTAAACATTGCTGTTTGGCAATTGAGCATGTATTGCTTTTTTGTGATTTCTTTGTATAAGACGAATTATGTTCATGTGTATTGGCTACTGTTTAACAAGTTTTGTTTTACAAAAATAAATTGAATGTTCCTGCTGAAGTGAAGCGCTTTGGTGAGAAATTTGTCACAGAAATGTTCTAGTAGCAATTTCAGATTACATTGTTTAAAAGTAGTGTACCATAATCTGGCATTATAGTTTATGTTCATACTGTGAATGTAAACTACTGTACTTAGGAGTACCAGGTTACAGCAATGTTTTACAATATAGAATTATACTGATTTTTACATTACATGTAAATGTAATAGTACAGTTATGTACTGTGATTTGGTCAACAGGAAATTGAATTGTCACAGTTATGTACTGTGATTTAGTCTCCAGTAATTTGAATTGTAACAGTTAATTACTGTGATATGGTCTACAGTAATTAGAATTGTCACAGTTAAGTACTGTGATTTGGTCTACAGTAATTTGAATTGTCACAGTTAAGTACTGTGATTTGGTCTACAGTAATTTGAATTGTCACAGTTATATACTGTGATTTGGTCTACAGTAATTTGAATTGTCACAGTTATGTACTGTGATTTGGTCTACAGTAACAATACAATTAATGTAAATGAAATTACAGTATGTTTACTGTGAAATATATAACAGTAATTTAATGGCATCGTGCTGCCAGTAAGTTACTGTAAATTCTCATGGACAATTTATTACAGTACATCATCCCAAGCACTTTTCTGTCCTCAATTCTCTTCGCCAATCAAATCGCGATGATTCATAAAAACACACAAAGCTGGGCATAGGGAGGGTCAAGTGTAACCTGACTGCCAGCTGGTGGCAGCAGTGAGCTCCTCCTCCTGTTGCCATCTGGTCTCTCTTGGGCAAATATAATATACCATATACTGTACATGGCCGCTAGAGGCAGGACTGATGAGATATTGAAGCTGTACCACAGCACAAATGTAAACAACAACCTCAGACCACGAGACTACAATTCAAATTTATAATGCACATACAGTATCAGATCTGTGTTCTGCTAAATCGGGTGCATTGTTTCTGCTTGAGTGATCCCAGATCAAGGTAGGAGGAGGGAATGTGCAGTATGAACTCAATACTGACTAGCGGAGTCAGGCTTGGTGTAGTGCCCCTCAAAAAAGGTAAGAAGAAAGGGCGGTGGGTATAGAGACGGGTAAGATGATGGGGTTTCGTGTGTGGTTTTTACCACAAACAGTGCAACCAAAATGCCTCTTAGTTTATTTACAATCTTTGCTGCAAACCTTAACCAAAGGGTCCCTTAGCTTTTTTCACAGAAAGGGCTAAGAGATAAGGTGCATAAACATATAGCAGCCACTGTACAGTGCATTATTCAATATAGTATTATTCAATGTGCCACATGTCATCAATGGTGTTGAGGACAAAAGCATGCATGATGTCCACGCACACGCGCGCACGCACACACACACACACACACACACACACACACACACACACACACACACACACACACACACACACACACACACACACACACACACACACACACACACACACACACACTTTACTTTTACAGCATAATTGACAGAGTGCACTCGTCTATTTGTCCAGGTGTTGCATCCGAGTTAGACACATACCTGTCCACACTCAACCACCTGTCTGTAGAGAATAAAAGCCCTAATTAATTTGGAGCTGCACCTTCCCTGTTACAGCCAGCACCATGTTTACTTTGATCTGTCCCTGCTGCATTTGATCTTTAGTTGGACTGTTAACAGCACTACTGAATTACACCTGTGGGCCCCAGATGGAGTCCAGCACAATTACCGTCCCCTCTACTTAGCAAAAACCCTCAGGCCAAATTTGACCCCTGTGTGTCTGCGCGCACACACACACACACACACACACACACACACACAGCAAAAACATCAATAGTATGGAGTAGCAGTAGTAGGATTTGTTAATACAGTGGAGTATAGGTCTATCCATAGACATAATGGAGATATCTCCTTTATGGTTATGGATAGTAACCTGACTCCGCCAGATGGGGCAGCAGAGAGGGAAGTGTTCCCTCCCCCTATGGGAGCACGTCCTCGCTCTGCTGCCCCATCTGGCGGAGTCAGGTTATATGGATAGGCCTATGCTGTAAAAGTGCGCAAAAGCATTGTGAAAAACACATAATTGCATGACATCACATCAACATAATTCAATTGCACGACGTCTTTAAGCCAACACTCAATAATAGCACTATACATATTATGTAAATATCAGTGGAGAGATCCTTTGAGGTGCGATGATTCAGAAACTTATGCCTCTCATTCTTGAAATGATGTATAATTAATGGGAAAATGTGTATATAACATCCTCCTGGTTCTCGACTGATATGTAAATTCCCTGATGGCCATCCATAATGATGCCAATTGGGAATTTTCATATTTGAAATACAGCTAATTCCCTTCTTATGTGTCATGGCAAAAGCCATAACCCCACAGACAGACGCCCTTTACGGCTCTGGAGCATATCTGCTCAAGGGAGGGCAACAATTTGCCGAGATTCCTTGGAAAGCATGAGAGGGAGTTTGCAAAGCTTCCGTGTGCGTCAGAGGCAGCAGAGGCCAGGTCTCTCCATATATACATGAGCTCAAAGCCCAAGGTTACTTGCGAAGCCTGCTGCTGTGATTGCTGGCCAATAACAGTGCGTCTTTCCCGTTTGAGCAGTGTGCCTTACACACTTTCTGCACACTAACTACAGTGGCCAACGAGGCATCTAGTTTCTTAATAACTAAGCATAACCCAGTGGCTCCCTTTGTTTTTGTTCACCTCTTTCGGTGCCCCACGTGTGTGCATACATGCTTGTGTTCATGACTCACTCAGCTGGATCCTACACACCTGCCTTCAATCAGCGCATCACCTCCCTCAGCCAACACACCTGTTAGTTACAGTGCTATAGTGCTGGCCTCCATCGTTTAGTGATTTCTTTTCTGTGTTTTTGTGTGTATAGTAGTACCAACTCGAAACTCAAAACTGAATAATAATTTTTTAAAAAACAACAACATATTATTATTATATGTCAACTATCTGCTTATGAACTGCATTACCAACCATAACTGGATTTTTTTTACATAGACTTCTCTTCTTAAAGGGGAACTCCACCCATTTTCAACATTTAATATGTCATTAATATACTTTAGAGATGTTGTGTGATGAGACATGATAAAAAAAAAGTTCCCCCAATTCTGTATTTCCTAAAAATGGAGGTCTGAAATACATCTGAAATACATCTGATGACATCATCAAGATGCATTTCACCATGCTAATTTTTCTTTCAGACCCCTTTTTCCTAAGAAAAAGGGGTCATAACTACTGTCATAAGTATGACAGTATAACTACTACTGTCATAAGTATTAGCTCGCTCCGCTCACGCACAAGTAGGCCATGGCCTACTTTGTTTTTCAACAACGGTTGTTTTATAAAATGCCATAGACAATAAAGATAAATTTAATGTTTGTTTTTGAGGCAGAAATACAAACATTACCGTTGCTTATATGCTGTACTATAAAGGGGTTACCTTAAATGGTAAGGGTTACCATTTATATGTGTTGCACATCAATATATTTGCTAGGCAGGATGCTTCCAGGTATGTAGAGACAAAAATGGCACATTATAATCAAGTACGATGCTATAGGTTGACATGGTCCACACAGGTGGGCAGCAGGTGTCAGAGAGAGTCGGGGTTCTTGGTGATACCAAAATTGTGGCACGGTGCCGTTTTCAAAAGACACAACACCTTATGCCCCTCTCATCCCACATCTCTGCATGACAAGTCCTGGAAATACCAAGCAAGCAGGCCTTTGCTGCATGCCGCGGCCGCGCGCACACGCACACACACACACACGTTGCTGGAATTCAAATGGTGCACGGTTGCTCACCACCTGATGAAAGGCTTTTGATTATTAAGAGTTCTGATTAAGTCCAGCTGATGTTAATGGGAGGTGGTGAAGAAAGATGTACACTGGACAGACTGTCCATAAAGTCAACTTTCTTCTTAAAGGCGATGCCACTTTGGGTGTTCCACTTCTAGCTGTTTACAGTAACTTGTTACAGTATGGCACTAGAAACTACTTCAGATGAATAAATACTTTTATTCATCTGAAGTAACCCTGGAGCAGAGGGATATGAGGCTATATATATATATATATATATATATATATATATATATATATATATATATATATATATATATATATATATATATATATATATATATATATATTTATTTATTTATTTATTTGTTGTTTAGACTTTGTGTTCTCAATGTGCTCCATTGTTTTTGACATACACAGAGAGCTCCAGATGGGCCTACAGTTCCCTGCATTTATGGCTAGGGGTGAGAAACGTCCTTTCTTTATTCATTTCAGCCCTGGCTAATGCAATGTCATGGTGTTTGGTTGGCAGTTGGGCTAGTTTGAGGCAGGAGGGTAGGTTAGTGGGGGTGGGGGTGGGTTGTCATAACTTCATTATCCACATGTCCTTCATGCATTTTATGAAGTTAGGCCTTCAAGTCACTTATGACATCATTCATACTGTTGCGTACCTTTGATGCGTTTTTCCACACGTTGTAATTCACAGCCGCAAAAAAAAAAAGATAAAAAGGACCCCCATAGCAGGCCGAGCAGGAAGAAAAGTGCAGATGAAAGAGTGTCACACAGGCAAAATAAACAGATTTCGAAGCTCTTTTATCAAGACATCAAAATGTCGCAGGCGATGAAACAACATGCCGCAGCTCACTTTAATTGACATATTGACAACCGCGAGCTCATGGTGATGGTGGGGGGGGATGGATGGAAAGTATTGAGAATGAAAGATAGATCAGCCTAAACTAACAACAATAATGGAATGAAGAAGGGCTTAATTTCGCCTGACAGACGGCGCTTTCATCAGATTGTGTGCCTTCAACTTCATCATGATTAATTATTAAATAAGGGGGCCTGCTCTTCAGCTCTGGCCATCGTTTGATGCTTCCATAAATGTGTTTCTGCTGACAGATAGGGAGGTCCAATATTGGCCTGCACATACTCATATTGAAATAACAGGGAATACTGATACTCGGTTCGCAACGTGCAGTGTGAATGTTTTTTGATATATTTTTTGTATCTCAGATTTGAAAGGGTATTTGATCGTGTACGTATACAGAGTTAATCTAAAATCAATATCTAATTTGATTGCTTCATATCTAGCACAAAAAAACAGCAACAACAAAGTATAGGAATTCTTCATCTTAAAAGTAGCTTACTTTGTATGCAGTCCAGTAGAAACTGCTACTGCATGCAATAGTAATGTATGATTATAATGACAGCAGTGGTGTTGCATCAACAGGCCTGATATAGTGCAACACTGTATCTAGCTTACATGAAGTATAATATTATGCTGCCAATTGCATGGGGAAACATTTGGAAGTCCAGATGACCTACTGTAGCTGGATCTAATTAATTTGTGTTTAATCTGAATACAGTTGTTACTTTTGAGCTGGCAACAGTTGTGAGCGAACGTAAGCGTCTTCTATACCCCGTGCTCTGCTGTCACCAACCCTAACCCTGTGCATTTTTCATGCAGGCCAGTAGGTGCAGGCTCTTTTGACAGACTCTTTTGTCTGGTTGTTGTTTGGACAACTGGAGGAAAGTCTAGAAATTCCAGACGCATGATTCTCGAGTGTCCTTGAGAATCAAGAGCGAATTGGAGATGTTGACAGACATTTCTAGATGCGGATCGCCATGTTCTCAACATAGTCATTGAAAAGTGTAATGCAAGTCGCAGAACGGAGAAATCATCCGTCAGGGGCTTCTGCCAGAAATATGGGAGGGGAAGCCTCAGGAAGAGGCTCGCCCGTGGCTAGCTCGTGCGGTTCTGGTTAGAGGTAGGGTTAGTAATGTCAGATTATACTCACCCCGGCCACTCAAAGTGACTACTTGGGGTCGGGCTACTACAGTATGTCTGGCAGATATGGTTGACGGATAATTTCTCCCGCGTGAGTCTCATTTATTCAACTATGATGTGTATATTGTATTCTCCGTTGTACGAAGGTCTATCGAGCAGTTAAAACAGCACATACTGTACAAGCTGAAACACGTCATGTGCATGCAACATGCTGCAATTTAGCATGAATGTAGCATAATGCTGAAGATCGGCATCTCCTTCTCGTCTTCCCGTTCCTTTGAACTGGGAGGCCTCGGTGTGCGGCCTGCGTCTCCTCAGCTCCCTGTGTTTGTTTGGGGCATAGCTGACATAGCTGCGGTCTCGTTAATGCTTTCCTACCACTCGCCGCATCTGGATAGCCTCCCGTGCACACACCTCCTTAGCTGTCTCAGACACCTCGCCTCTCTACTGTACATACACACGGACAGGGAATGATGATGAGCACATATGCATTCAGGCAGAAATGCATGCACGTCGCACACACACACGCACAAACATACCAAATGCATTGAGAAGATGCCAGCCAATCAATGCCTCCTATATAAACCTTGCACCCTAGACTTGTATCCGAGGACAGGCTTTCTGCTCTCGCACTGACACCCACTGGTGCTGGTAGGAGAGTGAAGAACGACAGTAGAATTATCAGATATAAACAACGGTTCTTGGAATGAGAGGTGGCAGCATTCAGCAAAAAGCTTCTGATCCGAGGCTTAAATAGATTGCGTCGATAAGTCCAATTTGCGACCGCTCGCCGCACAATAGCCCATTGTGTGCGTGGGAGCTGGAGATGATCTAATCCTAGTGCTGACTTCAGAAGTCCTAAGAGAGAGAGACGGACGAGATGAAGAGGAACGTAACATAGAGGAAACATTGTCATCCATCACTTTTGATGTGAAAACACATGATGGGGTTTGCCTTATCTGATTTCTCTCTCAAATTAGTATGGCCAAATGAAATGAAGCAGATCAAACAAGACGGAGGAGCTGATTCTATTGGATTACACACCCACACTCCTCCTTTTGTCACCGGAGTCACGGCTGGGCTGGACCAGTTCCAATCAGTGGTGGTAAACTAGTCCAGCTGTTAGAAAGAACAGGGACTAGTGGTTGGAGTGGATGAAGTACACACATAGATCAGCCTCTCTTTTTCCCCCCAACATCAAGTTCGACTCCTTTTTCCACAGTTTATAGGTATAAAAGAGTGGGTGAAATATATATACAGTAAATCATTTGAAATGCTGCTCTTTGTGCTTAGTTCATTTGCAGAAGATATAAATAGCAGCAGATATACAGTAGAATCAGTCTCTTGAGAAACATCATATACCATAGTAATACATGTTAAGTGTAGGTCAATGGCAGTGCCAGCGCAGCAGCAATGGTGTGCAATTATAGTCACAAGTAATCTGCCATTCTTTTTTGCATGGCACATGTTTCTGAGTTTTTTGCCCTATGCTTTCTTTGTCTGTCTTGGTTGTTGCTCTGTCCGTGTACATAATATACCGCTCACAGATTTTTTTAGAGGCATGAAGTGTGAAATAAACCTTGTTAAAGACAGTGAGTTATCGTTAGCAAGGCTAAATCTCTCCTCCAGCCGGTGTGTGTGTGTTTCAGATGTATGCTATATATTCAAAGACAAGCTACAGTAGATACTGCCTCATGCCATCCTCTATCCGTGGCACAAAGAAGGAGATACATTCCTAAATGCCACTCTGACTGTTGGACGAGCTAATCTATTCTATTTAACCCATTCTCAACCGAAAAATAATTCAAACATTTGCACCAGGGTTATAATAATTAACTGAAACTAACTAAAAAACAAAAACTAAAAATTACTAAAAAACTAAAAAATAAAAACATTTGAGTTAACTGAAACTAATAAAAACTAAAAATGAATGCAAAAAACTGTAATGTGGGTTCAGAAAACTGATCCCACATTAAGCTGGTCACTTAAACAAATGTTTAAGTGACCAGCACGAGGAGGAGATGCCTCTAGATCTTCTATCCACTACTGAGTTCCATAAACACTGGGGGTACAAATTGTGTTCTTGTGAGTGCAATCATCCAATTAAAACTAAACTAGTATGAATAATTCATAACTATAATAACCCTGGTTTGCACCACATTTTCACTAAAGTAATGCCAATGATGCTAAGTAATGATGAGTTACGCTAAGTAATGTATCAAGTGATTAAGTATTGTTAATGCTAACAATGCTAATAATGCTAAGTAATGCTAAGTAATGCTGGTATTGCTATGTAATGCTAAGTAATGCTAATAATGCTTAGAACACCAAGACGTGTTCCTGGCAAAAACACGTTAATGTAGTTCAGAAGGCCCCGGTTCTGCGCTGAAGACACAAGTCAGGATTAGTCCCCATATAGCAGTGGCAAGATGAAAGGAGATAAACCACTTAGCCTGGTCCTTGAACGTCTTTATATATTTATTTCCGTCAAGTCTCTCCCCAACGTTTGAAAATGGATTTAGTGGTGAAGACACTGAAGTCTCTGGAAGTTAATCTTTTTTTCCTCTCCTCTCTCTTTCAAATAAGTTGTGATTTTTTTTTTTTTTTGGGGGGGGGGGGGGCAGAATTGAGTTTTATGAACTTCTGACAGTACCATAGTCTGGGGGGAGGGCTGACATGGAACTTCTTAATAATAAATATAACCAGTAACATCAGCTGTGAGTTGTCTGTATTATCTGTGTATCTACTGCAATAGGAATCACCTACAACCTTCCTTCAGAATTGTGTAAAAAAAAGTGTCACAATGTCTGAAACAGAACAGGAAAAAACTGTTAATTTAAACGCAAACAAACAGTAACAAGCGACCCCACGAGGCTTTGTGTCGTGTTCACTTGAGAGACTGACCCATCTGCTCTCTGGTGTCTTCCCACTCCTCTCTTAACTCTGCAGACCCTGCACTCTGGTTTGAGTCCACCGAGGGGTGTCGACCCTGGGTCCTGGCCCCTACACATCAAAGGCCCCTTATGGAGGATGTTAATATTTGCTCAGGTGCATCTGTCGGGTCTCCCTCTTTGCTCGGAGCATATAAATATATCAGAGGCCAAAGAGATGTATGGTCACGCAGTCCCTGTGTGTGTTGAGAACAGAGAAGGGGGGAGAGTATAGATGAGTGTTCACTGTCACAAAATACGCACACACCACGCACGCACGGACACACACCCGCCCCTCACCCCTTCTCTTTCTTCTTTGTGGCCTTTTGACCAGACACTGTCCAGCAGTCAGAGGGGACATGGACAGGACAGCTGGGGACAACATGGAGCCCCGTCCCCGACCACAACTCCCGCCTGCCCTCCTGCGTCTTCCATCCCATGACCCCCATGCGTTGCCTTTGAACTTCTTTGGCCAGCAACGCGCTCACACACATTCAAAAGCCCGTGCATGGCCATTTTCGAGACCTTCAAAAGAACCCCCCGAGAAGTTGCTGTTTACCCAACTGTGTTACGAATACAGACTCGGCGGTGAGATTAGATGCAGCGTTCCTCAGTTTGCGGTCCACAGCACTAGACCTGCATTTCACAGCCCTGCTGATTCCATCACGGATTCGCTGATTACAGTGGGCTTTCAAAAAATATATATATAATAACTCAAGCCCCAATCTCTCGAGCTTTTGCTTACTCTCTCGTCAGTTCGTATGTCAGATCGGCAGACGGCGACTTGGCTTGGCACGACCGGCTTGTTTACGCTCGGTTCCGTAAATAAGATCTAACCCAGGCCGCCCCCATCATCAGCCTACGCAGATAGACAGACATGGAATCTAGGAATTCCACCGCCACATCAAAGCGACCGGAGGCCGGTCAGCCCCACATCTGTGGAACAATCAGACTTGAGAGATTGAAGTGTGTCGCAACCCCTCGCTGACAATAGGCAGACTGTTGAAGACCTGCAGAAGTGGTGCGCAGCACATAAACAAGTCCCGTCTGTCCCACATAGATGCCCATATTTCATGGTTGTAGCCAGATAAGAATAGAACTCTAGTATATGTTTTGTAGTGTAACATCAACTTCAGCCTCGTCTGTGTCAATCCTCTCCAGTATGTTATAGAAATACAAGCTTGGGTTGATAATGAAAATACACACCATGATAAAAAGATTAACATAGAGCCTCATCTAAAGCCCAGGAATTTAACCCTCTATTTCCATAAATGCCAGTGAAAGATGGATTTCTATGACAGAATGTCTGGTGAGCATTAATATACTTGTATATAGTGGACTCATTCTATCCCTTTGTGTAATGAACATATGTGTATTCATTTCTTCATAAATTCTTCATCATTCTTGCAAAATAACAATATTTATTGAATAGTGATAAACAAAAGCTTGTAGGTTTGGGTTAGTGTCCTGCTGCATGAAACACTACCGACGGCCGCGGCTGTTCCACAGCGACTGCAGTTTCAAAAAGGTTGAAATATACTGTAGGTTGCAACATGTTGGCATGTCTTTTGATAATTTGTGCCCGGGTCTCTGGTTTTTGGCAGCTGCAGGCTGCCTAGTAAAAAGGCTTGAGGAGATTGGAGATGGAGCAAATGGAATGGTCCCAGGCAGTGTCCCAAGAGGTTGGCCAAAGGTTGCATGAGGATTACCCATTATGGCACAAGTCAACCTCTTAGCCATGGGATGAGCTTTGTACCAGCGATCTGACTGGCTATCTTGTATCTCGGCAACGCCACGACAACTGATTGGCCAGAGCCACATAGTAGATGAGTTGCAACAGCAGCTGCCAATTAATTGACAATCGTCAATTCTTGTTTTACACATGTATCCCGCTTGATCCAGGAGCACCTGCATGGTTGTCTCCTTGCCTTTGCCTGCCACGGGTTAGTTGTTAACCTAACTACTTACATTGGTAGGTGTGTCTAACCAACGTATGCACCCCCATAATTGTCTGTTTTGCAATTGGGTCCTACCTTTGATCCTGAATCTTAACTTTATCTTAACTCACTATGACATGACTGAGGCCATTTTGTCCGTTTTATTGAGAGTTCCCCTTCCATGACCATCATCATCCATCATCACTCATTCAACTCAGATTTTTTTTTTTATTTCTAAATATGGATTTATGCACATGTTACTTCTATCCCCTTTTATGCTAGTGCTATGGCATAGTAAGGGTTAGAGCATGAGTAACTGAATTTGGACAAGGGCAAAGCTTACATTTCACAGTTAATACTAGGCATTGCATTATTGTCGGCACTATACATACAATACATCCTGCAATACTGTAGTTGCAAAACACTCCAAAATCCAAAATGCTCTGTACATGTACGTATGTTGAAAATGCCTTTCAGAGTGACCCTCCTATCTTTAAAACTCATCTTTGACCGGAGCCATGTGCAGAAGGAAATGTCATTCTTTGATGGCATTTATGGTATTAACTGTGAACGCTGATAACACCGCTGAACCCAATCAAACTGCATTGTTGAATTATCCAATATTGATCACCAGGCCTTATCACTCAATTCCATGGCCCTCCATGCTCTTTCCAGACATCAGTTGGTTTAGTATGTGACAAAATATCTCATGGTAAATGATTTATGAAGGTGGATTAAATCACGTAGACAACATTATTTGCCACATTAGCAATTAAAACTAGAGCCCGACCGATGCCATATTTTTGTGGCCGATGCCGATACCGATTTTTGGAAAAAACTGCACCGATGTCACCGATGTTTGGGACCGATGTATAATAATGAATTAAAATAATTAAAAATACATTTGAAAAACTTCTAAACGTCAAATTTATTCTCTCTTTCAAGTAAACAATAGAATACGACATTGACATCATTTACTTTTGTGAAATAATTCCATTTGCTGTGTTTCTTTTTCTGTTCCAGGCAAATATCGGCCGATCGGCCGATGTTACCGATATATGGGCAGATTTTACCGATATAATGGCCGATGTATCGACGATATATCGGTACGAATTAGGGATGTTAATCGACACATATTTGGAATGTCGACGTGTCGCGGCCCATTGTCGAAAATCAATCGATTTTTTTATTAATTTTTTCTAGCCCGCGGCGCCGGCGGGACCCAACGCAAAATGTTGCAGCGCGGGCGGCATGAAAATGCCAGCAGGAGGGAGAGGTGCAAGATAAAATAAGCGGGACCGCGAAATCGAGCAATATATAATACCAAAATATTCATATCTGAGGAGAACATTCCATACTGCGCTCCACAATGATCAGGCATGTTCTCAAAGCAAAGCGCATGGCAGAGCAGTGCGCAGAGCGCACCACGCAACAGACAACAGACACGCACCCGCACCTGGCATTCCACATTCATTAGTAGCCTAATCGACTTGATAGAGGAGTTTTCCTCTTTCCTTGCGACGGATTCCCTGCATCTTTGCTTTTCCCTGCGTCTGCTGTTAGACATGGCCAAACAACGTGAAACAGAACACTGGACAAGATAAGTACAAATAATATAGGCTTGTTGTATTAACCACCAGCAGCACGCGTCTCTCTCTCTCTCTCTCTCTCTCTCTCTCTCTCTCTCTCTCTCTCTCTCTCTCTCTCTCTCTCTCTCTCTCTCTCTCTCTCTCTCTCTCTCTCTCTTTCTCTCTCTCTCTCTCTCTCTCTCTCTCTCTCTCTCTCTCTCTCTCCTCTCCCCCCCCCCCCCCCCCCCCCCCCCCCTCCCCATGTGAGACCTCGGTCTTGTGCAGGAGAGATCCTTTCTCCCATACGTAACGCTCCATTTCGGCCTCGACAGAGGCGCCTGCTCGGCAAAATAAAAGTCAATCATTGCGGCGGGTGCAGGCAGGAGCCCGACTCGCCGGGACAGAACGCAGGGGGGAGGAGGAAGACGCATTTTGGCGGGTGCAGACGAGGGCCGCTGCCGCCGCCTCCTTCTCCTACTCGGGGGAAAGCCGGATCGCCGCGGCAGAGCGCAGGGGGAAGGAGGAGGAGGACGGCGCGGCGGCACAGACGCGCGCAGCACAGACATGGTCTCACTACAGTGACTGATAGTAGCCTAATACCCGAAATAAGCAATTCTCTTCCCTTGAAAACAGTAACGTTGTGACGTTTTTGAACAAGAAATTGCAAAGAATACAAAATAAAAATCATTAATATAAAAAAAAAGAAAAAAGAGGCGATTTTCGACTCGTACTTTTTTGTGTCGACGTCAGCACGTGTCGACAATCGTGTCGGTTTCCGACTTTTTTTCACATCCTTAGTACGAATATCACCGATACCGATGCCGATATATCGGTATCGATATCGGCCGATATATCGGTACGACAGATATATCGGTCGGGCTCTAATTAAAACTATGTTTCTCCAGTGTCTCCTCAGACATTCATTATATCATCACTCCCTCTGCACTAACCATATGTAAGGTAATCAGCGTAAAAGTACAATTACCACAATCCTATATTCAAATTGGCTAATGAGAGTGCAGGTGGGCAAAACAGACATATCCTTGAAGACAGCTGACATGACAATAAATTGGCATAACTATAAGTGTTATCAAATTGATCATAACCAATCCCCACATGCCCATATTGAGATTACAAACCCAATATGCCGTACCCAATATACTGTATAATAGGCAATTTAGACTCTGAAATAACAACAAACAAACCTGATACGCCTATAAATACATCTTTTTAGAAACATCTTGGTGGAATTTTGAGGTTCGGTCTCAAAACATTTTTGTAATTATTGCTCAAATCCACCACAGCCTTCCTTCAATAGGCCTATCTACTGTATGCATGCACTAATTGCCCGTGCCTTTTAGAGGTGCGTTGATTTCCATGCAAATCTGATACCCACAATTGCATGAATGTTAGTAAATTGGGTGGAATTTGAAATCTACCACACGTAATATATCTCCTCCTATTAAGCACAGTACTTTGCATTGAAACACTTGAAATTCCAAGCAAATTACTTTTCCAAGTAGCTGTGCACTTCATAGGTGCAGAAATGCTCTACAGTACATGCAACATGAGGCATAAAAGGTTTAGTAAATGATGGCCTTCAGAGTTGAATTAACACTCTATGCCCCAATTTAGGTGTGCTACAGCATAGTCGACATTCCTTTCCAATCTTTTCTGGTTGGGGGCTGCATGCCCTTAAAGGCTAATACATACTCCAGTTTGAAGTGATAGCTTATCACCATGGTGTTGTTTTTTTAAGGCTTCAAAACTACAAAATAACGTCATTCACCACGGTGATAGATACATCTTTTTTTTCCTGACAAATCCTTTCACCCTGGAGCTATGAGTGTTCAGTGATTGGTCTAGATTAGAAAACACCCAACTCTGCCCCTCCTCCCAGAGCAACACGGGGGGGGGGGGGGGGGGTGTCCTGAACCTTTAAGGACATCACTGCACTGTGTAAGGTTATCAGGTTATCACCCGATTATCACCTAAAACGGTGATAACCAGATCACTTCAACCTGGAGTGTGTATGAGCTTTAATTTAGAGCTCCTGTTAGTCTGTTAATCTTGTTCCTGCTAAGGGTTTGGGTTAGGGAGAGTGTTAGTAATTGTCAGACTAACGGGAGGTCAAACGAATACCACTCTGCCTTCTGGATCAGGGCCCACTTGAAAATACTGGTAAGTGTTGGGCAGTAACTAATTTTAGATTACATATTACTGTAATATTATTACTTTTGCTCCAAAAAGTAAAGTAACGAGATTACTCTGCAAAAATGGGTAATAAGTAACGCATTACTTTGCAAGTAACGCCAAGTTACTTTTTTAAAATGAGCTTGTTGTTGCATGCAAAAATAGAACAGATGTACAAGCTATTGACAGGTACTGTAACAACAGAGATGTGCAGTAGATTGTAGATCCAGTCCACACACTGCATCCTGCGCAGTTATGTACACTACAAATCGCATTGCTGCTTTATTTTGTAATAACCGGATTATGTTGTACTTCTCTAATTTTTCAAAAGCGGTGTTGAGAACTTGGGAAAGCAATAACGTAATATGTAATATATTACTCTTCAAATCCAGTAATAAGTAAAGTAATGATATTACTTTGTCTAAGGGGTAACGAGTAAAGTAAAGAAGTTACTTTCCTAAGTAATATAGACCAACACTGATCAGGGCCCACTTGAAAATACTGGTAGGTGTGGGCCTTGTGATTTTTTTTTTGTTTGCATTTCTCTTAAATAATGAAGTGATTGTGTTCCGACATGGATCGATTAAATCAACATAGTACTGTATAGTTAACATTTTCAGGGTTTTAAGAAAAAATACTTTGATGTTTTTTTTAAATATCATCATATACTGTATATTACAGTTTGTTTTTGCCTTTATTTGGGAGCCCCTTTGCAATTTCGTCATGCCCCACTAGTGGGCTCCGACCCACGAGTTGAGAATCACTGGTGTACAGTACAAGATGGTGGCATTTCCTTTCCACCACTGAGCTCTCCCCGCTTTAGCACAATCGTCAGCTGTGGCAGATCTTTAAACCCAGTCCACAAATGAAGAGGACTTGGATTCAGTACGATCTCAGGTTGCGAAATCTGTATATCCAGTTTTCACCTAGAATGTCTTGGTCTGGTCTCACAGAGAAAGTAAATGACTTCTGCACATGCAATTAATTTACCAAAACCAGGACACTTTGAGTCTAAAATGAGCAGAAGGGACTGGGTATAGGTTACATTAGGGTATAGGATGACGTATAGGTGCTTAGAAGGCAAAAGCATCAGTTTGGGCCATTTAGATAGATAACGATGTAGCAAATACAAACTTTAATTAATTCAATTCAACATGAACAAACGGATGAAAAACGATTCGCCTCCCAGGCATTACAGTTATTAGCATACTGTTAGTGTGGGGGTGGGTGTGGGGAAAACTGAAATCATTAATAGAGGTGAGAACTGACCTGATGTCAGTGTTATCATCCTGATGCCTCGCCACGGGAGAGACAAACATATTGAGTTGACTAGAATTCAAATAGACTCCCCAAAGGTAATTTCCAAAGTGAGGCGGCCATCTGTTCAGCAATATTGAGGTAATTAACTGTACATGAAAGAAGCCGATAAGCACACAACGGTGAAATCTATATGAATTATGAGAGAACTATATTGCAAATTGATAACATGACTCAGGAAGCTGCAAAGCTGTATCATAATCTCCAAACGAATACATTTATCTGACATTATGTGAGGGAATGTATGTTTGTTGTTAAAATGGCAATCATTTTCATTATTTGTCTGCTTCTTTCAGCTTAATCCATTAAGACCCTTGAGGCCCATCCTACAAAAACGAGTCTAATCTAAATAAAACAAATGTTTTTCATGTGGATGTATGTATTTATTCTCAAAATATCTAATGTCAGGGAGAAACAAGAAGATTTTAGTTTAAATTTGTTCACTGTGTATATATACAATGTACGTGCTCTATATACAGTATATATATATATATATATATATATATATATATATATATATATATATATATATATATATATATATATATATATATATATATATATACACACACACAGTATATATATATGTGTGTGTGTTGTTGATATATATTCAAAGTTCACATTTTTTGAATAGCCAGCGAGGAAGCGCCCACTAGTCAATGTCCGTGTGCGTGCCACATCTCATTATGCTCTGGCCTGACAGTGTGTTGCATGTTCGAGTCCCGTTCATGATGACCTTTGCTGCATGTCTCTCCTCTACTCTCTCTCTCCCTCTTCTCTGTCAATTTTCACTTGAAACTATCAATACAGTGCTGAAAAAGTCAAATAACTCATTATTATTATCCCACCACTACTGAGTTCAGAATCCGCAGATCAACCACTACAGAACTTGCCAGAGCATATCAAGTGACCAGTCGTCATAAAACATGAATGACATCAGGTCTGACTGACATTAATCTGACAAGAGGCCAATTTGAGACAAGACAGAGGTCAGATCAGAGATGGCTAAAAACCTCACCAGTACACTGTAAAAGAAATACCCGATCAGAAAAAGCTTGGCTGACATATTGTATGTCACAAATGGTCTTCATCAAATATTCATCATGTTCCTATATATCCTTTCAGGATTTTATTCCAGCCTTGGTGGTAATAAATAGATTACTGTATAAAGAGGAAGTAAAACCAAATCTCAAGGGTGGGGGTTGGGGGCGGGTGGGTGACTGTGAAGTCTCCCAAGCTCTGCGCTGTTTGTACTTGGGAAGAATCAATTAAAAATTTACAGCTGCCACAGATCCATAATTTATATGCATTTTTTCCTCCCCAAACTGTTGATACGCCAACATATGCATGTACTGTATGTGTCAGGGTGATAAATACTACATCAGTGGATGTTTAGGGCTGAAGTAGCCGCAGCGAATGGAATGAGTTATGGAATCAAGACTCGCCATTTTAATTGTGTCCGTCTGTCCGTCTTGACGATCTGACCTCTGAGAGAGTGAGTGTCCTGTCACTGGAACACTTCCTCCAAAGTCGCCGTCCCACCTGCTCTCTCGCTCTGTCTCTCCCTCCGTCTCGCTCCAATTCAAACTTGTGGGTTTGTTCAAGTGCTTGTGCAAGAACATAGATTATTGACCAGTGCTATTCTTTTTTATTTTTTATCATTTATTTCATCTTTAGCCTGCCTGTCTGTCTGTCTGCCAGTCAGGTACTGTAGCTGGGGTGCGATAGAGCCCTTCTGGCACCGTCAGAGAAAATCATTGATCCTCTGATATGCAGCCTCTCTCCTTGTGCTTTTGCTTATAGGATTCACAAGCAGTCCTACAAAGACGTGATTGAAGGAGAGAGTCAAGTCAATCTGAGCTCACTTTTATACACACACACACACACACACACACACGCACACACATCACATGTGGGTGTTTCGTCTTGGAACATCTAAGATTCTTCAAATGTGCTTTTAAAAAAAGTTTCTCTGCAACCACATCAGTGGGGGTGAAACTTATGGAAAGGCCTGCCAAAGCAGAAGCATCACAAGGGTGTGAGTGCACACACACACACACACACACACACACACACACACACACACACACACACACACACACACACACACACACACACACACACACACACACACACACACACACACACACACACACACACACACACACACACGTCCTCCATCTTTTCTTGTTCTCCTCATTGCATTTTGTTATTAAAAAGCATCAATCAGTGTGATTGATGTGTGGTGTCAGTGGTGTCTACTGCTGACATCTGTTCAGGGGAAAGTTATGTTTTCTTAATGGAGGATCAATGGAGGGAAGCTTACTCACTCTCAGGTGGGAGTGCATGTATACAGTATTCATACTGTGTGTGTGTGTGTGTGTGTGTGTGTGTGTGTGTGTGTGTGTGTGTGTGTGTGTGTGTGTGTGTGTGTGTGTGTGTGTGTGTGTGTGTGTGTGTGTGTGTGTAAAAGAGAGAGAGAGAGAGAGAGAGAGAGAGAGAGAGAGAGAGAGAGAGAGAGAGAGAGAGAGAGAGAGAGAGAGTAAGGGTCCCTAGGGGGACCTTCTCATTGAGAGATTTCACCCTTGAGGCAAAAAAAGAAGAAGAAGGAAAAAAACTCTTTGGGTGAAGAATTTCATACCTTTAAAATTACAACCTTTGAAATGTGAACGACTGATAGACAGCAGCTTTCAAGCAGAACAAATGCGTTCATTCAGCCATGATGTCTTGCCACGTGAGGCTGGACTGCCATAACATGTCTTTGACTAAACTTGATGATAGTGAGTGTGTGTAAGCACATCGCTGCCCATCTGCTGTATAAATGCTCATTTCATCTCCAAAGTGCATTGCTTGTAAGATAAGATCAAACATGTGTTGGCTTTACTCAAATCCTGCACTGAAAGCATGGGGGCGGGAAAACAAGACATCTTCTACAGCAGTGCTTTTCAACCATCTTGATACCAGATTCAGTATTTCAGCCACGGACCACTTGACATTGGGCACCTCCGACAACAAACTAAAGAATTTTGTCTCTGTCCACAATTCTATATTCTATTTAAGAGAGACAACAGGCAAATGTTCTACATCATTTAATTGTGTACAGACTTTGATTGAAATGTTGAATATTGTCACTCTTTGGAGTGAAAAATGAAACCAGATGAAATCTGTACAGGTCCATTTAGTTGATTGTACGATTTCAAAGAGTTCAGGATCTCTATGGGTCCATTTGGTTACCAACTCGGCCTGGTGACCACCTGGCTGGAACCTCCCCAAGGAGCAGTTGAAAACCACCATAGTAACTGTATACAAGGCTGTGTTGTGAAGGATCCGCAGTTATTCCATCAAGCCACCTCTAGAGGGCACATTATGTCTCAGCCTTTCCGTTTGCACCACAACACCAAACAACACAGAAATAGTGGAACAGTTAGCCGATAGCAGTATAGTGTCAGTCCCAAGCCTGAAGTGAGGAGAAGTATGACTGAGTTCATAAAAAATCTATCTATAAAACCATTGTCAAATGTGAGAAATTCAAATAAATGGGAAGGAAGCCTATAGCTTCTTTCCATACAGTAACTGGTGGTGAATTTGGTACTTCATCTCATCAGATTACACAGTCAGTATCCATTTGTAACTTTGAGAGGGTACAGATGTAAGCAAAATACATGTATAGGTGAAATTCGTCCTCCGCATTTACCCATCCTAGAAATAGAAGCCGTGAGCAGCCATTCTACAGCACTATACTCTCGGCTCAGAGAACAAGTTCAGTTTTAAGTCTTGCTCAGGGACCCACATCGACACATTGAATCCTACCTGTGACAAGCAGGATCTGAGGATCCCCAGGAGGGCTCACTAGTAACCATTCAGCTACTGTATGGCTTTGGTGTGCTGCTCACGTAATGTAGATCAGCCATTTTCTGTATTTAATGTACAGTATATTTTAAAAACAACTCTGGGAAACCTTTAAAGGTGAATTTCACCCATTTTCAACATTTTAATATAGTATACCCTAGAGGTGCTGGGAAGACATGATAAACACGTTTCCCCATTCTGTGTTTCCTAGAAATGGAAGTCTGAAGAAAACACATCTCGATGTTAATGGATTTCTTTAGACGCTTCTTTTTTCTAAGAGTGTACAAATGGATCCAAATGAACCTGTTAGGGTTCATTTGGTTGCATTTGTACGCTCTCAGAAAAAAATGGGTGGAATTCCCCTTTAATCCAGCAATGAATTTATATATAAAAATGTAGATACTGGATACTGTACATGCTACAAAGTCCAAATTGTACTAAGCAACTGAATCATAATTATTCAAGTGTTGGGGTTGAGTGCATTGTTATACTGATGGTTATAAGTAAGGTATAGTGTTTTAGGTTTAGTATTAGTACACATGCGTATACTGTAGTTTGGAGCTTATCATGGGCCACCATAGAAGCCACCACCAAGTCAAAGTGGAGCAAGTTGTGGATTTACACAGGCAATATATTATCAGAGAGACAGGGATGGGAGAAAAGGGTGCAAGGAAGAAATATTATGTGCCCTTTGACCTCCCAGGAAGTGATTTATGTCAACTGCAACGGGCAATAAAGCTGAGTAAAGCAAAGTTTAGTGCACAGAGAGCCCTTTGCTCAGTTTAATTTCACAGTATGAACCAAGGACGATAGAAAGTAAGCATGTGTTTGTGTACTCATGTACTACAATTTTAAAGATACTGTACTTTTACCTTGCCGGAGTGTTCCGTTTTATTTTTCTTCTACTACACTACATATCAAAGGCAAATTATCACTACCATTATTTAAAAAACACTAGTTAGTAGTTACTTTTGGATTATTTTTATTATCATCATCATTACAACCCACACACACCTGGCCAAAGGAGCCATGCTGAGATATGGTGACTCTGAGCTTGTCCGTGACCTTGAGTACTTTTACTCTAAGTATATTTTAATGCATTGTTTGTACTTTTTGTATTTTCAAGCCAATATGACTTCAACTCGTAACAGAGTATATTTGCATTGTTGTGTCGACTTAAGGAAAACATGTGAGTAGCATCACTGGATTTCATAGCATGAACCAAGGACAGTGAAGATGATAAGCCCCCTCCCCTCCTCCTTCCCTTCAAGCCCATCATGTCCTTGAATAGGAAAAAGGACAGGCTGAGAATGGCTAACAAACAGAGAATTTGAGAAGCGCTACATCAAAGGAGCAGTGCCGCTACACAGCAGCTTACACCCTCCCACACTTTTAGGCTATACAAACACCAGCTTATAATATGTTCTCTGAAGTTTAGTACAATAACCTTAACTGACCCTCCGTACAGCAAACGTCTTAGTCAACTACAAGCTGGAGAAATTGCGAGCCAACTAACACATTAAAGCTTCTTCAAAAGTTGTCTTATTAATGATGGTTTCAAGGAATGGGAATGTAGCCTTTGTGGGGGGAAAATGCAGTCTATCCGCCATGAGGAACTCGCTCTCACGACACTCGGATGAAAGTTGCTTCTACAAGTGATTTTTTGCAAGACCTTTGATTTAAGTTGAGGGAGTAGAACTTCACAAATCACGATGTGATGGTCAATTTAAATTACTGTTTTCCAGGCTGCCATGCATACTGTAGACTAGAGATCATGATATCAGACAGTCCCAGTAGCAGATCAAGGGTTATTATGACTGCTATTAGATGCTATTATTGTTGTAATAATAGTCGTTGCCATTGTCATTGTTTATGTTTGTTGCTCATATCTGTCCCTCTCTCCCTCCCAGAGAGGCAGATGGTCGCCGACCCTTAATGCCGCTTCAGCATGGGGTTTCTTCATGTTATTAAATGTGTTTTTAAATGTGTTTTTCCTGTCTGATATTCCGCTTCGCACTTTTGACACATTTGCCAAAATCCCCAGAACTTGTTCAGGGAGAAATGTCTAGTTGTGCTGTTTCACAATAATATCTAATTGAATTGAGTTGAGTTACTAGAAGGAAACACTATTATTTGTCTATAGCAGTGGTTTCAGCCCCAATATTTATTCAGCAATTGAGCAACAGACCACCATTTAATGACATTTTAGCCCCACAGACCCCAAAACTAAAAAACAGCCAAACAAACAGATCAAAATGACTATTAATCCTCTACATTCTCTAGTTGTGTAGGCTAGCTGGGGACCACCTGGAACCCTCTCAAGGACCACTGGTGGTCCCTGTGCAACCATTGGTCTATAGGCCTGAGCGAGTACTGGCGAATATGATGAACAATGGGCGAAAAGTGGGAGGAACAATTATTTTTATCTTCGGCCAAAAAGATAAAATAATTGTTCTTTTCATTCCACCATCGCCAAATTTGTCAAATCAGGGGGGAAATGTCTTGTTGTGATGTTACACAATAAAAATAATTGAGTGGGGTTACTAGACGCATATGTCCCAGTGCACACAATCTAAAGTAGCAGTATTAGAATCTTGAAGCATGCCAAGAGAAATGCAACAAGCACAGACAATGACGTCCTTTCTCACTGCTTTTCTATTGGTGAAAAGGAGAGTAGTTGGTCAAGAGGGAGTGGAAATGAGTGAGAAAGAAGAGGCAGATTAACGTGAGAATGAAGGAGGAGTGTATATTGTGTAAGTCTAAGTAAGTGTGTGTGTGTGTGTGTGTGTGTGTGTGTGTGTGGTGTGTGTGTGTGTGTGTGTGTGTGTGTGTGTGTGTGTGTGTGTGTGTGTGTGTGTGTGTGTGTGTGTGTGAGGGACAGATGATGGATACAAGATGTGTGAGCAGAGAGGAGAGCCCTAAGGCAAGATGAAAGGGGTTTAGGAGTCATATTGAGTTATTGGACTAAGACTTTAAGGAACATGATAATAACAGTAGAGATAGAAACGGGGCAACGGTCACCATCACGTCATCAAAGGGGGATTAATGTGTGTTTTTCACCTTAAAAGTCAAGATGGAAAAGGATTCTAATCTGCTTTTGGATGGCTGGTATTTTAGTAACATAGTGTGATTTTTATTTCGGGGGCCAATTATGTTGGACATGAAAATAAAGTCATATAGTGAACGGCGGTTCTGTCAAATATGAGGTCGCTGTAGTTGGTCACAAAAACTAAAAAGACTTTGTTTTAATCTTTACCTTACACTCTCCTGCCAACCAGAATCCACTATGCCGTGTTTGGTCAGAGGTGGTCACACCACATGTTGAAACCATTAAATGATGTCATGGTGGTACAATTTCCCACCAATGCCTGCATGTGTGAGAGGAAGTGATGTCATCAATTCAGCCTGAGCCTCCAGATGGCACTTTGATAGACCGTGAAAGATAGCATCTATTCTATAGTCCAAATGTAGGATGTCTGTGCACATGGGTGGGTGTGCATGTGTGCATGTGCCATGTGTGTGTATAATTTGTGAAACAGGTTGGTTCGTTAACTATATGTTGCTGGCCGTTCCCACCTTCATAAAATTGTATTAATATTGTGATAACATTGTTGAAAAAAAGTCTGAACAGTGAATACTAACTTTACCAATATGAGGTACTGTGAAATCATCATGATAGATTCACATAGAAAACCTAGAGCCCTGAAGAACAAATTTAGAACATAACTCAGAGAATCAATGCCACTTCCATCATGCTTGTTAATTCTGATTGCACGATCGTATCGTGTCATCGTAATATAACATTACATGTCATCGTAATATAACATTACGATGACATCATCGCCCGCTTGACACCGGAAGGGGGAGCAAAGCAAGGTTTTGCCAATGCTAAATTATTCTAAAGAAAACCTAGAGACTGATATTCATCACATTATATCAAGGTGTTATCAAGTTTCTTTGATAGTACTTGATAACATCTCAATACCATTTCTTTGATATCAAGTTTCTTTAGAAAATGGTTAACATTTAATTTTACACAAACATAAAAAAAAAACCTTTCAACCAGTGGTCCAGAGACCACCAGTCCATGAGAGGGTAGGTGGTCCTCAGGCTAAATGGAACGTTGGTAACTCTTTGAGAACGTAAAAATGAAACCAAATGGATCCATTTGGTTTCATTTTAGGCTCTCAACTGTTAAAATATTCATCATTTGAATTAGCCACACTACTATACAACTAGAGAATGTTGAATTTTGACTTGTTGACTTTGTTTGACTGTTTTATTTCACAAATCCAGCCAGGTATTGTGGACATAAGCAAAACATTTAGCTTTGGGGTCTGTGGGGCTAAGATGTGGTCAAATGATGCTCCGTGACTCAAATTCTGAATAAATAGTGGACCCTGGTATCAAAAAGGTTGAAAAACACTGTTCTATGCTTTGTCAGCTAACTGTGAGCCAAAGGTTTGTGCCTTCAGTATGAACATTATTTGTTAATAATGCCCCCCACACACAAAAAAAGGAAAGAGAGGCTGTGTGCAGCAATCAATGTTTTTTCCTCTCCCGCTCCACAGGGATTTGCACTGAGTGATCTGAAGTGGCACCCTGCTGCGCAAACCTGAGCGCTTTGACTCCACATAAAACCATTCAATCACAGAGCACCATGTTCTCCTAAAAAGCCCCTTATGAGATCATTACAGAGGATGAACAAACAGGCTTTAATGAGGAGAAACAGAGCAGTTTTCTTAGCTTCAGAATGAGAGGAGCGGGAGCGCGAACCAGAGGTATACAGAGAGACATGTACGTATCAGTGTTGCCTGCCTAGTAGCTGCTGAACTCGGCTACAGATTACATAGTAATTGACTGAAACTGGTCTTTTCAATCTAAAACAAGAAAGGGGCACTCAGCAGAGCTTATCTATAAGTCATTTTGATACTGAAGTGAAGATAATATATATAGATAATATGTATTATCTATATATATTATGAAGTGAAGATAATATATATATATATATATATATATATATATATATATATATATATATATATATATATATATATATATATATATATATATATATATATATATATATATATATATATATATATATATATAAAGAGGTTTATATACTGTAAGAGGTTATTTATTATTTCATGGACTGATGGTGGCAAGTGTGCCCTTTAGCATTGGAACAGAGATAAGCCATTTGCTCTTGGGAACTTGTCACTATTGTCAAATCCATCAGGACACTCATGGGCCCGACCCCGCCAACATCAAACAAACCAAGGGGCCCATTACAAATGAGCCCCTAGTCTCAGTTCTCTTAACGACTCCGGACCAAAAACAACAAAAATCTCTCTCTCTCTCTCTCCTGCTCTCCCCCTCTCTCTAACATGCAACTTGGGACACGAAACCTGACACTGCCATATTGACAGTTCCTTCTGTTATTGCACAGAGGAAAACACAGTTTGGATAATGATGCTATCCATCAAATAGAAACGGTAACAAGGGGCAGCCCCTATGCAAAGTGATACCGCTATGCTTTGAAGGCCCCATAATGCACCTGCTTGTTTCCACAACAAAATAAGAAGCAGCTCACATTTGTAAGCCAAATGGTGCTTTTCCCACTTTGACTTAATGGCTGGCACTTTGACTTGGCCTATGGCCATACTCAAGTCATTAGACTAGTATTTCAATCTTTAAAAAGATAAAAGAAGGGGGGAAGGGAACATGGTAACAATCCACATTATACATTAAAGGGAATATATAGTATACATGGGCAACTGGAGGCCTGGGGGCCACGCATAGCCTCCACTTTCACTTAAATGGATTGTGACATTAATAATAATACAATAAATTGCACACAAAAAAATAAACTTTTATCATTCAGTAGATTTTCTGTGGTCTGGGGTTTTCTAGCACAAACAAGTGCTCTGATTTTCCTGTGGAGTGTGATGTAAGAGCCAGCAAATCCCATATAAGAAGTTTTGCTTGTTTTTATTTCAGCTCAAAAGACTTTACAGACACAAAGAATCCCAGACCATAGAGCATCCACTGAATGTTCAAAGTTCAGGTTGTGTGGGTGTAATTGAGGTCGTAAAACCTAAAAAAAAAAAAAATCAAGAGTCAAAATATATTAAAGAGAACCAGGAGCTGGCATCATACCAGGGTCTCAACGCTTATCTGTTCCATCAGTCTTTCATCAGTTTTAGGGAGTAGTAGGACGTTTTGGATATGATATCGCCAGTGATGGGCAAGTTACTGGGAAAATGTAGTAACCTACACTACTTGTTACTCTCGAAAAAATGCAGCTAAGCTACACAACAAGCTATCGCCAGAGATTTGTAGCAAGCAACACTACAAGCTACATGACAAAAGTAGCTTGATGTAGCTTGCTACATAATCACTACATAATATAAATATATATCTTAACTTAATGTACAACTTTCTAAATACTAATCATAATAATAAAACAATATGGGTAAAAATCATAATGATAATAATTTAGCGGAGGGTTTGAACATAGGATGGTGGCATGTTTAAGTTTTGGGATGTACAGTATATTAGAGGTTTTCTACCCATTAAAAATGGGTGGAATTTGAAAATGTGTGTGGGAAAATGTAGTAAGCTACAATCCTTGTTACTCGAAACAAGTAGTGTAGCTTCACTACAAGCTACTCGAAACAAGTAGTGTAGCTTCACTACAAGCTATTCCCAGAGCAAATGTAGTAACCTACACTACAAGTTACGGGAAAATGTAGTTAAGCTATGTAGCTTAGCTACTTGTAACAAGCTACTGCCCATCACTGGATATCGCTCTCCACTGAGTTACACATAATTAATCTGAACAATATTTCTGGGTCACATAGAGGACATACATATAGTATATCCATATTTCATGTGTCACACCAAACAGGTTTTCCCATGTGGGATTTCACCGATGATGGCCTAATCTTCCACTTTAATAAAATTGAATTCAACCTCTGGTGGAGCTGTTCCTGGACACCACCTTGGTTCGGGACATCCACCATGAACTTGATGTTTGATGCTGAAGCCACCTGGCAGCAAAGCACTCGCCTGCTGTGGGACGGACTGTTGACCTCAAAGGCAGCTATAGAGGGAGTGGTCTAAAAACACAGCAGCTCAGCATCTCACAGGCTGGAAGTCAGCGATCAGAATGCATTCGGGCCATACCAAGAGCTTCCAGAAATTAACAGAATATAAAGAAGTGACCACTGTTTAGGTTGTCCGTTGTAGGCTCCTAAAATAAAAGCCTGGGCGAATGGCACAGGAAATGTGGCATAGGAGTGTTGAAGAAGAAGTTGGTGAACCATTTCCCACACTAGTTTGATCCACTCCAGTATGCAAAAGAAAAGCTTGCCTAGTGCCTACTTTCATACTAGAGCAGTGGTGTCAAACTCATTTGGGGTGGGGGCCGCATTGGACTTAATGTGACTTCATGGGGGCCGGAGCACCGCGGTGCAACCAGTCGCAGACCACAAGCATGCGCGGCACACGCATGTTTATGTACACAGCCGTTACTTCTACACTACAGTATATCACACAAGTCATATTTATTATTAAGAATAGCTATTAATATATTGATGACTTTCATTATTGGTTTTATACTTGCAGCCTAGATTAAGACATTTGCTATGAAAGATGCTATTTTTATTTAGAGAGCATCAATAAACCATACGAAAATAGCATTTAAATTTCAAATACTAAATTTAAGTAAGCATGTAGTTAACTAAGAATAGTTCTCGGTTATACACCCTTGTACTGCTGAATTATAGTTCTCGGTTATACACCCTTGTACTGCTGAAGTATAGTTCTCGGTTATACACCCTTGTACTGCTGAAGTATAGTTCTCGGTTATACACCATTGTACTGCTGAAGTATAGTTCTCACTTTGCAGCGCCAGCAGCCTAGCCTCAGTAGCCTGGTAAAACAACTCCCCCTGCTGGACAACATGCATTCCATGCCGTTCAGGAGAGTAGAGCTCAAAAGCATTTCTTTAAAGGTAGGGGAAGTGATTTGAAATTCATGGTGTAGTACCAGCCTGGTGCACTAGGGGGCCCCCAACAGTAGCTACACTATGTGAACCTGCTGCTCGCTCCTGATTGGAGGAGAATTGGTGGCAACCTGGGGAACTTTTATTAGCTCCTCTGCTAACGTGGGGGAGGGGGAAACTCCATATGTGGTTTCCACACCTTATAATAGAGCATTTTAACAGAAAAAATTTTTTTTTGGGTGATATCTGACAAAAGTGAAATCACTTCCCCTACCTTTAAACAATCATAACTTTTGATAGGAATGTGCTAGAGACTTACTTTTTTTATAGACTCAGACATTTTTGCTCTACAAGCCTGGGGCCGGATTAAATCATCTCGCGGGCCGGATCTGGCCCGCAGGCCTTGACTTTGACATATGTGTACTAGAGCATCACTGACTTCAGTGTGTCCTCCACAGACCTGCAGACAAACAGATACTGTCAGCCTTGTTTTGTTTTAGTTCGACCAAATATCCACTCTGCGCTGCACAAATGCAGGCCATTGTCATCACACACACACAAACGCACACACGCACACACACACACACGCACATAAAACATAAAACTGTTTTCATCAACCAGATTGACATGCTAGTACTGACAAGCAGTTCTGAACGCCTCCAGGATTGCCGACCTCTCAGCCAATGGAATAGTATTTGGCAGTAGCTCTCGCTGGTTGTGCCTGAGATCCTCTCCTCCCAGTTGTTTCACAAACTGACTGTGTGTGTGTGTGTGTGTGTGTGTGTGTGTGTGTGTGTGTGTGTGTGTGTGTGTGTGTGTGTGTGTGTGTGTGTGTGTGTGTGTGTGTGTGTGTGTGTCGTTCACACTGAGATGTCCTGTTTTTGATTCAAATAAGGAGATGGGAAATATAAATGTTCCCTCAATGGAAGAATAATTATAATAACAGACACAACTGTATGGCCAAATACATCAACCCTAAACCTACTCAAGACACTAAAGAGATCCATAGCTTCAACTGGACAGGGGCAGAGCCATGTGGATGAGTGAGGAGTCTGAGCACGTCATCACAGAGTTGTGAGCAGAGCTCACACCACGGCACCTTGTTCGGCCTCCTATATACAGTAGAACATCAAAGCACGGCTGAGAGCTTGTGACAGCAAAACAAATGGATTGATAACTGTTGACATCATGGTATAAGTTAACTTCATATCTACTATACCACTCAAAATCACCATTTTCAATCGCATCTTTTTCACTGGCCAGCTTATCCAATGTGCTTAATGCCCCAAATTGTACCTCCCCTTCCAGAGAACCCAAGAAAATGTCTTGAAAAGCAATGGAAATTAACGACTCGGAACACAATAGTTAAGCCTTAAAGAATTCTGGTTCCTACCTAAACTACTGCACATAAACTGACACAGAGGCAGTTATAGCGGATCCCCCCCCCCAGATAATAATAGTAATGTAGCTGGCAATTAATTGATTTAATGACTGCTTGTTATTGACTGACACTGTGTAAAATCTGACAATAATGAAACAAAGAACTAGAATTAATCAAACAAACGTGTAGACCTATCTCTAGAGTTACTTGGTACCGGTATGTCATTATCATCTCATATACAGGTCTTAGAATAGCCCAGTAATGCATAAGAACATACATGTAATATCATATACTGTATACAGTATGTACCAGTAAGTCAGCTGCCTGTTCGGACATTTGAAACACCAATTGCAATATGTATGTCAGCAGAGGATTAGTCGGCCGTGCCATGCAGAAATTCTTCCAAATGGGAACATAAATGGGGTGTAACCACATGAAACACCAGACTGCCGGCTCAGTAGAAGCCATATCACAGCTCTGCCACTGCCAGTAAAGGATTCTTGGCAATTAACCGCATATACACAGTGAAATCCTGGGCATTAATTTATCCATTTGTGACTCTGATAGTGTAGAATATAACCAAATGGAGCTGTAAGGGTCCATTTGGTTACATATGGGTTATACACAAGATGTGAGGATTTGTCTGTGTCTGTGTCTCCTGTTGTTTTTCAGCCTCCCACACTGTATGTGCAGCTTAAAAGCCTAGGAACATTAAAGGGGCTGACCACCTGTCTCAGTCCCCTCTCTCAGGGCTGAATGAGACCACAGGGAGATCCTCTTCCTCCAGCATGCCACCTGCTACTGCTACCTCCCGTTTAATGTCAGCTAGGCAACTCTTTTTAAATGCTCCATAATGGTACTTTGTGAGAGCGCCCAGTTTAGCATCAAGGCTGCTTGAAAACCGTGTGCCGTGGCTTGCCTCTAACGGCAAAGGAATACCCTGTTCCATCATTTCAAAGACAACAACTAGAGATAGGAACTGGAAAATCATGTTTACTGTGAGTCTCCAATCATTAACCTATAAAGATTGTTCATCGTGGTTACGTTACTGTAAACATGGCAAGGCGTGGGATGCTTAAAGGAGCACTTCACCCATTTTCAATCCATATTGATTTGGGCTTCAGATGTGCATAACTTCAAGGTCAAGTCTTTTAGTAACTATGTACACTACAGTGTAAACATAACATAAACATTTCCACAATTCCACAGTGAGGTCATGGTAGTTTATGTAAGTTATAATTTGCGAGTTTTGCTCTTACAGAATTGCTTTACAAACACCTTTAGCTGAGAAAGAAAACAATAGGGTTCCTTTAGCTTTGTTGCTTGGACCCTCATAAAACAGTATCCTTTCCACTTGGCTGGTTTAAAAGAGTGAATCATAGTTCTCTATAATGTGGTCTGTATTTTTAAGAATACATTCCACATACAGGATATCAAAGTCAAAAGAAACTTTTTATGTGGTAAACATGAAGAGAAAAATACTCGACAGTAATGAAACATGAACTTTCATGGAAATGATGAGTCAAATCAAAACCATATCCGTAACTTACTGGAATACCAACTCAATATGCCAAACAACTTGTAGCCGATCTGCACCTTTAAATGTATGGTTCATGGATGAGGAATTAACTGCTTTGATAAATCATTATTCATCACTGATATTTTTCTGGATTGATATTGAATTATTCATTATATAATATTTTTATCTCATTTATTTATTTTTAATAATTTGCCCACAAACTGTATTACTCATCGTGACAGGGAGAGGCCAAGTACTTTGTCATGGGAAACATTAGGGAGTTGGTACTTGGGTCGAAGGACCAAGTTGAGGACATCTATGACAAAATAAAGTGCTGGGCTTGTGTAACCACAGAGCTTAGAAGTCTGATCTGTGGTGAGGGAAGAAGAGACGAAAAAATTCGGAGAAAAGTCAAAGCTCAGTTTATAGGAAGATCCGCCTCTGTCTGACTCTATCTGCCTCTCTTTGCTCAAGGCAAACCCTTTCATCTTTTGTTCCCACCCAAACAGCCATCCGTGACACTTTGGAGTCTATTTAACTGAAAAAAGAAGAGCAGTGATCTTTTTGGTATAACTAAATTACTGTAATGATGAGCAACAGAGATAATTTGAGAAGTCTGATCAGGTCAGCATACACTGCCCTTTTGATGGGCGTTAGTTTTTAAATCAAACCTAACTCAGCACAAACTGGAAAGACGGCGAATGAGAAACATGTCTCTAAGCTGTTATCCGTGTTAGGTTTAAGAAAGCAGTCGGAATGATATTATTATATCAAAGCACAATTTAGAAGGTAGATTAAAAGAAAATTTCTTGTCAAATAAATCACAAACTGTCATTAAACAAGGACACAGATTGTTTCTTTCCATTTTGGTCCAAGAAAAAAGTTATTTATCTTCCATTAGTTTCACTGCCATGTAGGCAATTGTCAGTAAATGAGAAATAACAGTAACATACATTAGAAAACATCTCTGAGCCAGGCCCAGAATGACCATCTGGTAGTTCTGGCACATCCCAGCATGACCAGGCTGTATTTGGGTTATTCGCAGGAAGTCTCCTTTAATGAAAGATACTATCTCTAAACTTACAATAATATCAACAACATGTTGGGAGTGCTGGCCTGGCCACTTCAATATCATGCCATGTGTTTATTGGATCAAACTAACAAGACACCGCTTTGCCCAATGAGTCACTTCAGCAAAATGAAGGAAACTACCCTGCTAATGCCATGTTGGTAAATGTAACAGTCTCATTATCAGAAAAAGGAAAACGGAGCTTTTGGTATCAGTGCTCTGAGACTCTGGAACAACATGCTAGAAGAGGAATCATCATCTTTTATTCAGCTTTATTTAATTCCCTTTTATTTCTTTGGACATTTATCATTTTCTATATTTGTTTGTTAAGCAAGTATATCTTACTTGCATGCATGAAATAAGTGCGGTCTGCATGGCCAAATATGGCCATGGCCAAATATGGTATGTGACAGACGCACAGACATTTTGTAAAAACAGTAAAAGCACTAAGAAAATCAGGGTCCTCCATTTTCAATTCATCAGAACATTTAAAGATGATATGTACAGATGCATTTACAGTAGGATTATTATTATTACTATGTTTTAAATCCTTAAAATGCATCAAGTGAATGAACCATTGTATTTAATGAAATTATGAAACATTACCTTTAAATGTCAGTTTTGTCTCTTACTTGTTGAGATCACTTAATGAAGCCCTCCATGCCACGAGGCACTAATGCAGCGTATGTTTATGTGTGGGTAAGGGTGTGTGCTCAGTGATCTCTCCAATAATGTGCCATGACATGTCTGGACCAACCTTTTTCTCCCAACCCTTTTTTTGGCTGTGACTGTGTGATTTATTCTATTACACTGATGCTTCCTAGGCTGGAGGTGCTCATCTGAGGCCCCTTCGCATCATCAAAGGCCGTGGAGCCAGTTCCCATGCTTGTTCCTAGGTCCTGCTATTAAATATAAGGAGATCAAGTTAAGTGATCAAAGACCGTTGGTCTCGAGGACTTAAGTGTTGCTCTACTTCATCAAAGGCCAGCAGGTCTTTTTTAACCCCACTACCTGAAGGTAACGTAACACTTGCTGGTAATGGGGGAGCGTTGGCTTTCCTGTAAATACTGTATGTGTTCTCAATGGGAACCAATATGAAAGAGGATAATGTGACACAAAATGGCGGCATCTATTCTCACATGCTTTGAGACCAACAACGAAGGCACCTGTCTCTTTTATCTGCAGTAAACAATGCAAACAGACTTCAAAGCATATCTGACTGACACAAGGTCTTCCTCCGACCAAAAGTGTTTATCGAAACAGGCGAATATCAAACCACTTCAGGGCATTGTTTTGTCTGTAACCCACTTCCTCTAGCCCCAGGTTAGTTGTCCGGACATGTGTCACTGCAAACCACAACTTAGGGACTATCAGTTTCAGCTTCCTGACATTGATGTCACAGTTTTGTAACTTCATATAAGGCCAGGTCTTCAGGTAGGTTTAAATAGTCAAATATCAATGCTGCACATCATACTTAAAATACATAAAAATAAACAATAGAGATGCCCAGTATGAACATTTGTAAAACAACCAAAGGGAAAAAGAAAGAAAAGACAAATTCCTTTGTCTTATTTGTTGTATTTGGGTAAAAAAGAAAGAAAAAAAAAGAACAAAGAAAAAATATATATTTACTTTGACAGCACTGTACAATTTCTTGGATTTGTTTATTGTTACTGTATAATTACTAAAATGTCTTTAAAACAAATTTCAAAAATATATTCATATTTATTCATTGGAAAATAAAATGGGATTAAGTCCCATTGGAACCCATTGGAAACAGAGATGTACAGTATGTGAAATCGGTGATCAACTAACTAGTGATAGACCGATTATCGGCCGCGGCCGATAATCGGTAATCGGTAATAATCGAAAAAAGAGCAGCCGATTATTTGTATTTATTATAAATGTTCAAAAATGGTACATCGACCACTTTCATTGAAGATCCGGTAGATTGTGGTGGTAAGGAGATGTATAGCTGTGTGTCTCTGACTCTATCACCTCATGTATTTATAGATTTATCCAAATTATCCAAAATGTATTTTCTCTTTTTCTTTTATGTCTGAAGCTCTGTGCCTGTACTTGAATTAAAAAAGATGCATGTGATGGAGGGGAAACTGAAACACTTTTGCTGCTTCCGCACTTTTATTCTATTAAAGTAAATAATAATCGTATCGGCTGATATCGGCTATCGGCCTTTTTGATGTTCCACTAATCGGTGATCGGAAACATCGGCCAAAAGTCTGATCGGTCGATCTCTACAACTAACTGACTGGAGGGGAGCTGTAGGCAACATGTTACTGTCACCTCACCTGTTCGTTGAGGAGTCTGACTGTTCGCAGATGAAAAAAAAAAACAGATTTCATACAGATTTCCTACCTCTTCCAAGACAATGGGAGGGGAGGCAGAAAACAGTGATGATTGTAAATCTAAAATGGGTGAGGGCCACCAATGATCCTATTGAATATTAAGAGCTTCATTGAGGTCTTCATGTACTCATTTCATCCAAAGCCTATAATCTGACTGGCACTGTGCTGTCAGTGAGACTTAATTGGGCCATATTATCTCCAATGACTATAGACAGCGGTGGAAGCATACCCATTATGCCAGTATAATGGCAGTGCCCATTATGCCAGTATGCCCATTGCCCAAGTGAACCTGCTATGTTGCAAATTTAGCATGTGCTCAGTAGTACCTGAAGAGATCTCTCTATAGATGCTGCCACTACCAACCTATGGTGTCGCTACAGACGAGGCAATGTCAGACGACTGACCATGGCCTATAATGACTGCATTAGACTGCTGCGGAGAGCTCCAAGACTTTCCGGTGCAAGGATGTTTGTTCAGTTCATGTGTAGGGCATCTGATTCACTAAATGACATCACTGTCATAATGGACTCTACATACAGGTTCCGTCTAGACTATAGCCGTTGTGCAAATGTTTGCACGTCAAACTGAACAATAGGGGTGGGAGTGAATGGTTTACCTCACAATACGCTATATTTAGGGTGCCATATTGGTTTACATTGCGATTCTTAATTATGTTGCTATTAAAAATCGTGATATACAGTATTGATATAGCGATTTTTTGTCCATCCCTACTGAACAATGTGGAATATATGCGTTATTGTAATTTTTAAATTGTTTATTTAATTATGTTGTGTAATTGTGATACGGATTTCCCTCTGCCTGAATTAAAGATTGAATTGGATTAAATACAGACTAGTAAACTAGATTAGCACTCGGTAGAGTGCATTCTTGCATGTTGTGCACAGGTAGGCCATGGCCTACTTGTGCGTGAGAGGAGCGGGCTAATACTCATGACTAGTTATAAAGGTGAAGGTCTCTTATTTACCTCACAATTACGTCACCATTACATCACCAGATTCATCAACCCCCCAACTGGCCAATTGTAATCCGCTGAGAGACGCCGACCACCGTCCACGCACCGAACTTTCACCCGCTCCACTCATGCAAGTAAAGAGACTGTCTTTGACAAGAATAAGACAGGAGAAATAACAGGAGAAAGTGGTTTAGTCAGCTGCGGCATTATAAGGCCACTGTAGCCACAGGGCATGCTATTTTTGAGGGTCGCACTAGCCATAGGTTAGAATACAGTCAGTGGTACATGCCCCTGTAGCGGGTGGTGAGGGTTGAGGTCAGGTCGTCTGTCAGGTTCCCTGAAACTCTCTACAGCGGCACCATCGATGGCCAGCCTAATGATGGTGCTTGTCTTTGTTTTTTTTGCTGATGTTTAGGGAGGGATGTGGACTGGGGAGTCCTCGGATGAGCCTGTGCTCACCAAGATGGATTTTGATGTGTGGCTGCCAATTCTGAGTGTCTGGTGCCTGGCTTTGATTCCCGGCAGAAGCAGTGCCTTCGCTCCAATGAACCCCAACTGGTAGCATTTGCAGGTGGGAAGCCGGCAGGGGATTGTATTCTTGTCACTGCACTAGCTGGTTGCTCTGGGCCCATGTACAGCAGGCCCCCTCCCTCCTGAACATGTGCCCAGAACAACCGGCTAGTGCAACAGGGAGATGTACTGAATAATGTGAACGTCCAAGCAGGTTATAGGCTCTCTCAGGGATGCTCCTCGATGAGAAGTGTCTCACAACCAATGTACACCCAGACATGAATCCGTTTTCCTGCACATACGGTATATACAGGTCTAGGTTTCCAGGCCATCACATGCATGAGAAGAAAGTGGGAGGTTAAATGTGGTATGTATGGGAGATAACAGTGTTAGTAATTACAAACAGCTTACCAAAACAGTAATAACTAGATCTGTGCCCCTTCAAGGCACAGGTCTCCACCGGCCCAGTTCACGTCACCCTGTGAGGGCAACAGTCACCCCCACAGGGTGACTGTGAGGGTGAGGGTGACGTAACAGTCACTGGTGGTGACTCACCATACTGGACTATACTGGACTTCACCCCTGTGGGTAACGTAACAGTTGCATGCACGGATGGACGGACGGCAGACATACGAACAGACAGACGGACAGGGGGTGAAACATAGTCACCACCTTACGGTGGAGACAATAATTAATGAATAACACTCAATGGAATTCATCCATTGCTGTGTTGTAAAATGTGTTAATGTTGAAATGGCAGCACTTTAGTAAATGTTTGGATTCTGAACTCTTGAATAATATGTATGTCTGTTTGTTGGGAGATTGACGACAATCATGACAAATCTAGGTGTAATGCACCATTCAAAATGTTACAACCAGAGCATGGTGACAATAAAGTGACCGATGGTGACATTGCATCACTTCTGGGAACTGACACCAGCCTATGGCTTTCATGTGGGTGACGTGTCCTCTGGTTCTCTCCAGGGTACGCCAGCTCGGCACCATGGTCCGGTTAGGGAGCTGCTGGCAAACAATACAAGAGGCCCGGTGCCATCTCCAGCTGCTTCCTCTCAACAAAGGCCTTTATTGAAGTGGATTCAATTTATTTATTCCTCTTTTACGAGGCTGACATGAAAGGCCAGGCTGTTTATGTGTGTTTATTGTGAATCGGGTATCCAATAGAAACCTTAAGGAAGACTCCCTCTGTGAATCAAAGGGCCAGCAACGCGTTTGATGCTTGACCAAAGTGGATGCAAGATGGTGCCGAGGCATATACAGTACTCCGTATTGGCATCAGCCGGTTTCCAGGAGTTCCTTGATTCTGACGACTTTCGGATATTTCCAATAGCAGACTGCTTTTCATGTTTTACCTCTTACTCCTCATTTTGTCAGTTTTCTTTTTTTTTTAACAAACACAGATGGGAAATACTCATAATGACCTTAAAATGAGTCTCACTCCCATCATTGTTGCACCACCAAGTACCTCCACACTCAACTTGAAACACTTGGCCATTTCCCATGCACAGCACTACAGAGAATGGCAAAGCCTCACGTCTGCAGCTGATTAAAGGGAGAGATTAGGCCTGCCTGGAGTAACCGGGCCATGGTGGAGGTGTGGGTACTGCATGCGGAGAGATGGAATGAATAAAAGACGAGCACAAACTGAGTTTGGCCTGCATGATCGGTTTAAGCCTAAATTATACTTTGTCGTGCAACGGTGCCACGTGCCAGACGGTGCCTCAAATACACAACCTACAAGCTCACAATGCATCGTGTACACTACTCTGAGCTTGTGCATCTGTGTAAATGTTCAATTTGTGTGGAAAAAAACCCACTAATTTAGCCTTATCCACCATCAACCACAAATCTGAGCTCATGCACTGATAAAGATGCAACAAGCACATACAAAGAATGGGGAAAAGAACAATGCTGATCCATCAAGTTTACATAAGTTTGACCTCCAAGATTTCCAAGTTATATCTGCTTTGTTCTCCCTTTCATCATTAATCTCCTCCACTCAGAATCATGCCGGTGAACACTAACTACACAAGTGATATAATAAGTATTATGAGAAATGATATTCAAATACATACTTCAAATACAATACTATGGTTATTTCTCTCTCTCTCTGTATCTCAGGGAACCTCTTTTTCTGGACATTATCTCAACATATGCTGCAATTAAAATGCATATACATAAAACATACATTTGTTTGGACCTGTGTCGTAACTTGTAACCCCTCTCATCACTGTGGTCAGTACTAGGTGGTACAGCTGGCTGCAGCCTAAAAGATAACCACTAGTTGGCACTATTTGACTAAAGACGTATAGGAATTCACATGCACGCAGGCGCAGGGACTGTACAGAGTAGTCACTATTAGCCTATATGATCAAAATAATCTATTGGGTCACAATAATGTGTGCGTAATGAAGATTGCTAGTGCACTCGCAATTTCAGCCATGAAATACAATGGTCTATACCTCAGGATGGACGGAGAGAAATATCACTACATATCAAATGCAGATCTTAATCCTTGAGTTTTAAACGTCCAATGATGTCACATTGACTCATATCGACGAATGATTTAGTGAAATTCAATAGGCATTAACGTTCCCTCCATCACATCCCTGCCATCAGGCTGTGACTTTCACTTTCTGCTCCCAATCAGGAGTTGCCTCACCATCTAGTGGCTGTGAATGAAACATGAACTTGTGGTTGGTGGAATTACAGTAACAACCCTCATGCATGTAAAAGTGTAGCGTAAAAGCAACATAATGTAATGTAACATAATGCAAAGTAATGCAATGCAACATACAGTATGGTACATATTTCGGTATATACAGACAAATAACTCCAAGCCACCCATTTGAAGTTCATCCATATAGCCCTAATGATGCTAATAAGGGTAATGACAAAGACAATCCTCTGTTCTCCTTTCATGTCTGCCAACAAACAAGAACAACATCTCCCCTCCTTAGGAAACACAACTTTTGGACTGATTTAGGCTTCTGAGGGTAGTTCAATTTGCTTTGAAAGTCTTGTTTCTTTTCTTTTTTCCTCTCCATCATAAGAGCGGGACTACTGGAGGGAGTGAGAGAATGCAGGAAAAGGATTGTTTGGACTCAGAAACATATTTCAAAGGCTTCCCCAAAAACAGCAAGCGAAATCTGAGATGAAGCCAACTAATAAAGCACCGCACACAAATAAATAATGCAACAAGAGGAAACAACATGAAAGACCTTTTCATCTCCATATAGAGGTGGAAAGATAAAGAAAGCAATGAGAACGAGGGGGCTCAGTTCTGTGGTTAATACAATATTCTGTTGGACTCGACTTGGAAACCATCAGATATCTGGTGCAATGAAGATGAAAATGTATTTTTGGATTCAGTCTTTCTGGTATATGCTCAATTAAAAACACAACGGCACAGCTTTAGTATGTCTGCTGAAAACGGAGGACTTGAGTAATGCAATCAACATGGTCCTCTTTCCACTGTACCCCATGTTGATTTGTAACACAGTCACAAACATGTCTTCATACACACACGCAAGCACAAACACACACACACGCACACAAATGGAGGATGGAAGTTTTTTTCCTTTATATTATTTATTCTATGTAAAAAAGCAGTATACTATCGAATATCACTTTCATATCGACAACAGACCTGGAAGATAGTTCCCCGTTAATTTTCCCAAAATACGTTTCAACATTTTTTTTAAAGACCTTTTAAGCCACGGACAAAGCCAACTCTTATTGTGACAAATCATGACAATAAACACAAGAGGCCGATTAAATCATTAATATAATAATAAATAATAAAGAAAATAGAAGAAAATAAGGTCAGGGAGGGTACAACACTTTTGAAAATATGCAGCAAACATGAATGAGGAATTCTCCAAAAGGTCGATCATCGTCATGGAACTTACTGTATGGATTACTCAATTTTCAAAGATCTACAACTTTGAGTAGATCATTTTTGGCATTGGGCTACTTTTTGATAATTGACATTGAAATTAATTTTGTGTAATGGGACATAAACAATTACTGATTGAATGACTGGAAAGCTGGAAACAATCCTGGAGGAGATGACTGACTGGGTGCATGATAGACTGACTGCCCCCCCCTCCCCATAACAGCTTGTAGATTTACAGTACAATTCAAGCACAACTTAATACAAGACTGACAACTGTGAACAGACAAACCAATAAAGCTTACAAATGTTTTCAATGGTATTCCAATTTGTTCATTTCATCAAGGTGATTGGACATTAGCCTGACATTAGGTTGGCTTAGGTTGACCAATTAAAACTGAGACTTTCAGTGACAACTAGTCAGACAGTCAGAGACAAGCGCTATCTTAAGCCCCATTCGCACGGGATTAATTATTACCCCAGGACCTCAGGTAATATGGAATAATCACCGAGGACGTCTGTGTTTTTAATCCCGTGCGAATCGACCATGTCTGTGATTTGGCCTGTAATTATTACAGCCAAATTACCTACCATAATTCAGCCAACACCGGGGTCCAGGGGTATACTTATCCCGTGCGAATCGACCACCTCGGTGATTTGGGGTGTAATGGAGTTTTTTTTTGTTTTGTGTGTTCGTATTACCTTTCGATTTGGGGTGTAGCGGACTATTTAGGACCCCGTAGTTTTGTTTAGTAGCCTATTTCCTCTTCCTATCGCGCGCATTTCCAACCACACAACCACAATGGATGCAGCATCGATGTTATTAGAAATTCTGGACAGCGTTTTGGGAGGCGCATCTCCCTACAGGAGATTGGATCCACCAGAGGACCCAACAAAAGACGAAAACGAAAACTTCTGAGACTGAGGCTACGTTTACACGGAGACTATGTGAACAGAAGACGCAAAAGTGGCGTCGCGTCTTCACTTATTATTTCGCGTCTATACGAGCGTTCTCATGAGGAAATCTGTGTGCATACAGTGACGCAAAAGTGTGTAGAAATCCATTGGGCGCGCTGCCCTGTGCCCCCGCCGGGCGCACTTTGTCCGCGGCGGTGCTTCGCGACCGGCTCTGGTCGGCCTGGAAGGGTCCGGCGTAGGGTTTAATACCGGGATCCCGGTTTCCCGGGACGCCCGGGTACAACTGACTGAAGTTCCAAACATCACTGATAATTAGACTATGCAGCGAGGGGGCTATGAACAGGAGCCCCGCGGGACACAATATTGGCGACACGTGGTCTAAATGCGAGCAGTCAAGACTCAGGACTATGGACCGCACGAATGCTGCATCCTCCTTCATTCATTTAATCAGATGCAGACCAGCTTATACAGCCTACAGTAGCAAAAATATGAACTTCTGAAGAGAACATTGAAATTCCCTATACTGCACGGACTTATTTTCCTCGCGACAGATTGTCCCTGTTCTACAACTTATTGTACATCACATGGCCACTCAGCAATGTGAAATAACTTACAACACAGGTAAAAAAAAAAAAAAAAACACACACCAGCGCTCTCTCTGTCTGTCTCTCCCCCCCATGTCCACCGAGGCTATTGATATTACAATATTACAATATATACAAAATAAGTTATATAACCTGCATCCCGTGACTTGTTGTCATGTCAGACAGCGACTAAAACATGCGTAGTCAACAGCGCTTCGTTTGCATTGATGAACTGGAAACACAGCTGCAATCAATAGTAGGCTATTAAATGCCCATACCAAATATTTGTTCGTCAAGCCTCAATCATCGTATCTTACGCGATGTACAAGAGCACTTTTGAGGCGCGTTATTTCTTTACTTATAAAGATGTGATATTATAAATGATATGCAACTCCACTTCATCCGATGTCTGGGGCGCAATGTGATCACGTTCACCGGCATCAGAATCAGAATTATTTTATTGTTTTCATAATGAATATAAATACTTTAATACTTCTTTTATATAATAAATACTTTCACATTTAATATAATATTAATAAACATATGGTAATGCAACTAACTATATAGTGTGTGTAGGTCTTCAGCCCTATTACATATGTCCGTAATTTCAAGTAAAACACAGACATCGCTTATCCAGTGCGAATCCGCCCTTGTGAAACACAGACGTCGGGGGTAATTTCCAATTACCTGAGGTCCTGGGTAATACTAATCCCGTGCGAATGGGGCTATAGATACAGTATATGATTGCTACAGCTGTGTTACACTGACATCATGTGGCCAATCACTGGTACTGTAGGAGGTGACTGAGCAGAAACTGTTGGGTATCTGGCATCATAGATGTAAGAGCTCCATTATGGCAACAGATATAAGACTACTGAAATAGCACATAAGGTTTCCGGTTGCCTTCAGAATCAGGTCACTACTACAGTCATTTTTTCCTTGGCTTACATAGTAATCTTGCTCACTGCATTCACAAAACCTTATTTTACACAGAATTGTGGGCACATAATGTGTGTTATAGTCTATATAGAATTGTCATTGATGCTTGATTTATTCTTTTAATGTATCAATGGATTCCTGCAGTTTACAGAATCTAGAGAGCTAGGGTTTCTCTTATTCTGGAGAGGTGTTCCATACAGGAACTTATATCTGTTGGTTTATACCATAGTTTATACCCCTAGAACAGTTGTATGTAATAAATTAACACGATTTGCCTTCGGGGTTCACATTTTTGTAATATGGTCCCAATCTATGGGTCCATGCTGGAACAGTGAATGCGCAGCTGCTTGAGGCGTCCTTCTGTTATGGCATTTATGAACAGAGCAAGTATGCACCGTAGTGAGCAAGTGAAGAAGTAAATAAAAAATGTAAGTATAAAACAGGGTAATGCTGCTGCTGCTGCTGCTACTACTACTCGGCTCACTGACTGACTGACTGTTCTTGGCTCTGTGCCAGAGCCAAGACAAGTGTGCAAATGCAAAACACATTGGAAATGCACGAAATAAAATCCTGGTGTCGAGGCTAAGTAGGGCCTAGTTCTAATCTGGACACAGCTCCACTGCTTCTTATGGACCAGAGCTAAGTAGGGCTCGAGTGCCCATGATCTTACATACCCTACATGTATTCCAATGCAAATATACTGTCATGTAGCCAGTGGGTGTCCCCGACAAGCCCTAAACGGTGGCTTAGGAGCACTAACAATCACCACAGGGCATATTTCAATGCTAAAAAAGACACAGGCCCAACACGTGCAGTGCAATTGAATGATATACCTGTTCTGGAAATAATGCCTAGGCTACATAACATTTTCGGTGGTTTGGGCCTGGGGCCTGCGTGGGGGCGTGCATCACCACCACAACAACAACACACCACCACCACCACAGGAATCATGCTGCTTCAAAACAGAAAACTTTAGCCCCGATAGGTTCCCTCAATACTCTACGCTCACTCTGTAGCTCCGAGATGAGTCACGAGTCGAGCTTCGAAATCGCCGTTCAGACACGGCGCATGGTTTCCACAATACACGATTCTTACCTGTTTCTGCACATGTAATCCAAACAGTGAAGGACCTACGAACGTATAACTAGGTTAACATTATGTACGGAAGAGAAAATCCAACCGAAACTTGAACAGAGCACTTATATCTCTGCTTTTGTCAGACAGTTTATGTTTTCGTCGCCGCACATTACTGCCCCCCCTCTGGTCAGATTCTATGCATGGATTGCAATGCAACATATGGGAACGATCTGGCCAAGGGGGCAGTAATGTGCGGCAACATGGCGACGAAAACATAAACTGTCTGACAAAAGCAGAGATATAAGTGCTCTGTTCAAGTTTCGGTTGGATTTTCTCTTCCGTACATAATGTTAACCTAGTTATACTGCGTAGGGTCCTTCAACTGTTTGACTACATGTGCAAAACAGGTAAAATCGTGTATTGTGGAAACCATGCCCGTGTCTGAACGGCGATTCCGAAGCCCACTCGTGACCTCATCTCGGAGCTACAGAATGACGTAGAGTATTGAGGGAACGTATCGGGGCTAGAAAACTTTTAGTCTACTCACCAAAACTGCAGGCGGCCAGGCGCAGCTGTACGGGAGGCTGGGTGGACTGTTCTTTTTTCGTGGACATGGTGGCCTGGGTGGCAGGCGGCATAGGCCATGAGCTACCTTCTGTCCAGCGCGAAGCGAATAAACTCCGTGGGGTACCTCCTAGGCTACTTTCTTGCAGGTGAGGTGATTCATCTTTGTGTCAGAGAACGGAAGCTCGCATTTTCAATAACGCAACGTCCTGCTTCTTCCTGCATGAGGTGCCATGAATTAGGCCGCATTCATACTGAAGAAACTCGTGAAATTTGAACAAAAAAACAAGTTTGTTCAAATTGGCCATCTTGAAACCAGCAGTCATTTTCCTATGGGATTACACTTATTTCATTTCCTATGGGGATTACATGGTTTTGAAGAAACTTCCTGTTTCCTGTTTCAAAATGGAGAATGGAAGAAAACTACACGAGGTTTCATGTAGTTTTCTACATGAAGTGAATTTGTTGTAGTTGTGCTTGAATTTTACTGTAGTGTAATTCACCAAGCTTTTATCCGTTTTGTTGCAGTGTAGGCCAACTTGACATGTAGGCTACTGTAAGAATTTCATATTTCCCTAGTCAAAAAATCCTATAGGATTTTATAAAAGTCCAATGGAAAAGTCCTATCAGATTTTGGAACAAATCCTATTGGATTTCCAATAGGAATCCAATAGGATTCCTATAGGATCTTATAGGATTGTATAGGAATCCGGATTTTCTTATTCCTTTACGATCCTATAAGATCCTATTTTTGGGGAAATCCTATAGGATTCTCTTGGAATCCAAAATCTGATAGGACTTTTTTTATTGGAATCCTATAAGATTTTTTGACTAGGGTTCATTTATTCATTCACTATTGCATGGACCAGGGGCATGGACCCCCTCCGCCGCTCAGATAATTTCCAAAATTATGTCTTCTTTACAACACAAGTGGACAAGAGAACTACAAGGCAAACATGGGGATCGAGGGATGAGGCATTGATGAGGCATTAATTGGTTGTTTGGTTGGTTGGTTGGGTTGATTGATTGATTTTTTTATTGATTAATTGATTGATTGGTTGGTTGGTTGGTTGGTTGGTTGATTGATATAGACATTTCAGCAGTCATGTTTTTACTGTAACCTACTACAGCAATGCTAAACGTGCCCGTACGTACGATCAGTTCATCCCGATTCCAGTAGATCTGCAGGAGGGGTGAAAATCTAACTACTGAACTATACAGTCCAAGATTTATGCAGCGATGCCAGCGAACATGATCAATTGATCGAAAGAATAGAAACACCAGGCTATAGCCTATCAACTTTATCACTCTCCCTACACACACACACACACACACACGCACACGCACGCACGCACACACACACACACACACACACACACACACACACACACACACACACACACACACACACACACACACACACACACACACACACACACACACACTTGGGGAAAGGGAAAAGCTACAGCCGGGGCGCGCAAGGGGCGTGTTATGTTGAATGAGAGGAGATTAACGTCGCCTAATTGCGTGCGTCTTTTTCCGTCAGCCTCCCTCCTGACGCACCTGCTCCGGTCCTCCTCCTCCTCCTCTCTGATGAATGAACGAGGGGGGACCGTCTGATCGTGTCCACATCTCACACACATGCAGCCACAACGGTCGACAGAAATGGATTATTGAGCAGCAAGCAGAAGAAGGGAGCCGTGTATTTCGGCAGCCTCTATTGTGATCCTCAGCCCCTCCCGGTGTTTACGAAGTTGTTTCACAGGCAGGACCGGACGGTCGCGACGGGACTGGACGGGACGGGACGGCGCGCCCTGCGCAGCGCTCACCGCCAAGTGATTAGCCAAGAGCGTCTCCGTTACTCGGTAAGGTCTTAGAGCGCTGTCTGTCATTGGTATTTATGTAAAGACCAGACACAACACACCCAAACAGATTAAAACAAGGTTTGTTATGTCAGATTTTGACCCATGGACCACCAGCCTGACTATTAGAGCAACCTGGGGACCACCACTATTAGGGTGGTCCATATTATAGACCCACCCCACATAGTCTTTGTGAGGTTCATGCAACATTACATTGTTTTAGAATGATAGTCCAAAAAAAATAATGCCCCAATTGTAGACCCATGTTGTAAATGTTGAGTAGGGGTCTCCAGCATATTGAAACTGCCGGATGTTAACTTGCATATGTTGAGCAATTTTCATTATTTACATAATATGTCACCATATCCTTAACAACCTACACAAGGCAAAAAGTCTCATCATTATGTTTGTAGCATGTGATATATGTGTGTGTGGGGGGGGGGTCATGATGGTGAATCTATTTCGTTAGTTTTGCAAAAAACAAACAAACACTCGGCCATAGCATTGTGCTGACTAGGCACATTTTTGATGACTGGTATTGCCATTTTTAGCCCAATGACCCCCTTTTTTTTTTAGCAAAACTAATGCTTGGAATAGATCATGAAAACCAACTAGTTATACATTACGTGCTACATAAAGCGTGATGAAATTTTGACATTTTTTATTTTGCCTTCTATAGGTTGTGTTAATGGTCACATATTATGCCAATTATGAATATTGCTCAACATATGCAAGTTAACATCTGGCAGTTTCTACACACTGGAGACCCATACTCAACATTTCAAATGTAAAACCTCAGTGTACTCAACATGCCTGGGTTCACCTTCTGGCAAATGGACCATGATGCAGATGCTTAACAATAATGTAACTCAAGATATAAATATCTCTTAGGGTCTAATACTTGGTCTATTACTTGGTTGGTCCATAATTTAGCCCGGGGCCACCTGAAACCTTCTCAGGGACCACTGGTGGTCCCCGGATCAGTGTTGGATAATCACTGATCTATTGCTACTTATTAGACAAACGTTTGTACTGGTTGATTCCTGGGGCGTTGTTAACAGTGGTTGCGAGCATAACTGTTCTGCATAGTAGGTTACTTTGCCACTTACAGTAACAGTAGGCTGTGTGGTGGTTGGTTTATCATATCATTTGTGCATCCCTCCCATCCATCCTGACCTACAGCCTGCATTTCAACACTGTAGGGGAGTGTAGAATAATGCAATGAAGAGGACTCATGCATTTAATATAGACAGAGTACTAACTACAACTCTTGATGAGTTTTTATACCTATCATTATAGATTGTGCAAAAGTTCTAATGTTTTTAATATGGGCTAGTACTGAGACTAGATCTTACAACCCAGACTTCAACACCTTATTCTGTTCTTCTGTGAAGCAAAAACAACTCATTTGTTTCCATATACTGTGCAACCAGTCAACCACTGGTATGTGATTGATGAGTGCAATAATAGAGTATAATGTTTGTGTGAAAATTAAAAATACAAAAACAAAGATGAATGAAAACATATACACATTCTTACAAACTGACAAAATGACATAAAAAGAACAATTACAAACCTATAACTGAGACTAAGTTGGTAAAACATAATAAAGTTTACCGGTAAATAAAATAATCATTTTTTTTTTTTTTTTTTTTTTTTTTCAAACAAAATCTTACTTTTGTTAGATTGTGATATGCATATTGTTTCCCAGTAAGCCTATGTGCAATAGTAATCTCTTTTGCTCAGGACAGTGTAGTATATTTGCTGTATCATTCATACTGTACCTCAGTCAACCTCATGGAAGACTGAACACAGTCTAACCTGTCTGGCAAGTTGATGAACGTTGCCACAATCTCTGTTCTGTTCACTTCAGCTGTGCCTTTTATTTGTTTGATTACATCATCCAACATGCCTAGTATCCTACAGTCACGTTTGTTTAGATGTTTAGTCTACTTGCCAACCCATAGACCCATTATGAACCCAGACATGTTGAGTACACCAAGGTTTTATGTTAAAAACATTGAGTATGGCTCCCTAGCAGGGACCAGATTATAACTTGCATGTGTTGAGCAATTTTCCTTATTGGCATAATATGTAAAAAAAAAAAAAAAAAAAAAAAAAAAGAAAATACCTTCAACCAATAGAAGCAAGAAAGTCATTGCTTTATGTAGCATGTGATGAGTGTTTTCAGAGCAAAACTAATGCTTGGAATGGATTCAACATCGTGAAAACCCCCTAGTCAGACATATCATATGCCACAAAAGCATGATGAAATTTTGCATTTTTTCCCCTTCCATAGGTTGTTAATGGCATGGTTACGATATATATTATGCCAATTATGCTGGACACACACACACAGTTGTAACAAAACCTTGGTGTACTCAACAATGCCTGGGTTCACGTTCTGGCAAATTGACTAGTTAGCTTGTTTCCAAATGAAACAGCTGCTGTATCGTACATAGATGCAGTTGTGTGCACACCGTAGGTTACTGCATGTCTACCTACTGCGCTGCAAGCATTTGACTGTGAGTAATCTTATCGCTATACAGTAGTATGTATTCTGCATGTGCACGTGATTCATGTATAGACATACTGTAAATACAATGCAGACACCCAGCAGCATTGAAACAGAGAGGAATTTGAGGCTGCCTGCATTCTGCGGGACTACCCCCCCCCCCCCCCAACATGCTTTACTAATTCATGATGTTATTCTTAGATTGTGCTACATTTTTAATGATGCATATTTGTCAAGTTTAATACGGGGCGAAAACTCAGGGTGTGTCTGTGGCGTCATTGTCGTACAACAGTCTCACGTTTACTCCATCCCAGCATACACACATACGGTACCGTCTCTAGGCTACATATACACAGATGCACGTATACTACAGGTAACTGTAACACTGGCCTCCCAGTGGTTCGGTTCTTGTATTCTTGTATTTGATTTACTAAGGATAACGTTAGGAATTATACTTTTGCAGTTAGGCATAGTTTTACTGAGCTTACGTTTAGGAACAAGGTTAAGTTTAGCCATATAGTTTTGCTGAAGTTACAGTTAGGACTGCCTGGTGGTGACTGTGACCTATGTTGTGGGATTTGACCCCTGGGATGGGCCTGGTGGCACGGGGATGCCGGAAGGGTACTAATCTGCAAATTCTGGCCTCTCAGATTGAGTTTTATATTGTTATACTGTATAAAGATTATGGTGGCACCTCGCCATTTTGAACTGGGACTCAGCCTTCAGTGGCTCATCCTGGAGCCCATCCTGAGGGAGGTTTGAGCATTTTGGATCAAGCGTTCTTGTATTCATAGAAACATTCACACATGGATATGTGTGTAAGCACACATTGTGAGGTCATTTGTAATTCCTTTGCATAGCATATTGAATATACAGTACATTATACTCATAGACATATACAGTGTGTTTAGACACCCACACATACTGTCAAGCCCTGCAGCCATACACACAGTATATCAATGAGACTTTCCTTACGGTCAGAGCTCCTACCAGCCAGTTCATTCCAAGTACTCTACTGTATAAGGTAGAAGGTGAATTAGGTATGATGACGTAAGTAGTCAGACTTTATTGGTATAAGAAAAATGACATACATGAAATAATGTATATTTTTTATATTTCAAATACATTTGGATGAGTTCAAAATCTTGACAGGCATTGGTTAAGAAAACATTTATTATTATTTATTTCCAGACCGAGGCATGGAGGTGTATTAACCAGTTTAACATGTTATCCTCCAAATGTGGGGGCAAAAGTTGCACTTGTAATAGTATGGGTTCCATTATTGATTTATTTGTACCAATTGTATCTACTTTTATGGATAGATTGTTGTCTTACTTACCGGTATACTGCAATCTAAATGATAGAAAACAGACACATTGAGTGTAATTACTAATTATTGCAATACCCTGACTTACCGGTACTGACAATTCAGTATTTTGAATGCTACCTTTAGTGTTACTGTAAGTGCCGTTGGCCTTGATGCTATTTTAGTGCAGACCCTTTCACACCAATGACAATGGCAGATCTTCTTTGGACATTGCAGTTCTGGTTAGTTCTAATCTACTCTACTGTATGGACGCTTGTCCATACAGTAGAAGGTAGTAGATTTTAAGACTTTTGTTGTTTTGTTGTGACAATTGCCTTTTAAATTCTCAGTGAATCCAATCATGTATTTAAAAATCTGATCACCATTTTGTCTGCTTTTTCAGCATCCACAATAATTTGTCTCTCTTCAGTCATCCGAATAGCAAGTAGTTGGAGTTCATTTATTTATTTTGTGATTAAATAACATAGTACTGCTGTCAGTGCTGTCTGAGAGTGTGCCGGTTTGCATCCACAGTTGAGTACACTAAAAGTTGTGACAGTTAGATTATCCGCAGACTCCGCACTACTTAGCCGGTGAGACTGTTGAGACGGTCTCAACTAAAAGTTGGGGGAGTTCTGTCCACAGACTCCATACTACTTAGCCGTTCGCCTGTTTTATTGAATATTTATGAGTCAGGCATCCTCTGAGTATATGCTCTTGAACATGATGTTCTGCAACATCAAAATAGCGTTAGTATTTTATTTTGTATACCATGTCACATGACTGCATTTTATTACTGTTTAATTAAAGCTTTACAATAACAACAGTCAATAACCCAAGGTAAATTAGTAATTTGATAAATAACTCATGCATATGCATGCCACATACGCAGAGGCTCAAACACACAGGCATGCATGCACACACAGTGCCTACAATGTATTATTATGTACTTACCGGTACTCTGGAATATCTCATGGTTAATTTACATCCTGCAATATCATGTGTTATTAATCCACATGACTGTGTTTACATGAAGACTTACATGGCAGACTGACACGTGGTTTACAATGTGTCACATGATGACACACCTTTCAATTCAAAGGGCTTTATTGGCATGAGAAAACATACAAAAATTGTTTGTCAATGTTCTGGCCCAATGGCCAGTGTGACAACAGACACATCATCAATGTGACTGCAGAACACATACACCAGTGTAACAGTAAACAACACACATACACACACACACACACACACACACACACACACACACACACACACACACACACACACACACACACACGCTCTCGTCATCACAAGTAAGATGTGCAAACACAAGAGCAAACACAGCTCTTAAATTTACGTTAAAACTAGAGCGCTGCCCTTGGGGCCTCTACAGCAGTGCCCACTGGGCACTGGCCTATGTGGAACGATGCAAGTTGGAAATGCATGTCCCACCCAGTTATGTGCTGTCCCTTTTATGCCCATATATGGAGTTCTTTGTCAGGCATGCCCAGCTTGTGGAGTTCTGGGTCAGGCATGGAGTGTGTAACACGCAGGCTGACAGACAGACATGTTCTGCCTGTCTTCCATAGTAAGGGCTTATTGCTTTGCAATCCACATCAGTGTGATTACTCAACAAGAACAGCGCACAGACACACATCGTCAATGTACTGTACCATCCAGTGTCAATCAATTATAGACAATCCAGAGAAATGTCCCCGGCTCATTAGGTCATGCCGACTGGCAAGTGTACGTATGTCAGAGAGAGAGAGAGAGGGGGGAGGGGGAGAGAGAGTGAGTGTTGAGGAGATAGCTAATTGGATTGAGTTGCCTGCCCACAGAAGATCTAACAAATAATCCTTGCAAGTAGGAGAGACAAAGCTAGACGGCTGGGGGGAGGGAAGAGATGTAGATTAGAATGATGTAGTTTATGCAAAGTTGTGTTTCCTTTCTTTCTAACCTGTACATTGGGTAAAACATAAATTTCCAGCACTACAGTGTGGGTCAATAATTCCCACAATGTCCTTCATGTATAAAATCCCAAAAATATGATTTTCCCACTTTTTGACCACATCTGTAGTCATTATGACCATACCCAGCAATGTATGCCAATTTTTCCTATTTTCATATTTTTAAATCAAAAGTCCATAAAAATCATATTTTAATTACTTCCTAAAATATGTATACAGGTGCCGGTATATGTTGTGTATAGGTTAGAAATAATCACCTGGCGTCCTTCCCCGTCTCTCTGATACTTTGTTTACAAATGAAAATGCACGTGTGTGACGTGTGGGTCTCATGAGACAGAAGTGACGCGGGATCCCAACCCATCATAGAGTATAAAAGGATAGAGTAGGGGTTGGCAACCCAAGTTGTAGAAAGAGCCATTTTCGACCAAAAAATGAATTTGAAATATATCTGGAGCCGCAACTTCATTCCAAGTTTTTACAATAACCATAGAGAACCAGCACTGTAAACCTAAAATAAAAACTCAGTTTTTTGATTTGGACACCAAAATCTGGTGTCCAAAATGCGTTAGTGCTACGAAGTGTTCAATGCTAAACTCCAGGGGCATGGAGTTTGCTATTCATAAATCCATGTGTTCGCCTGCAGTTCACACTCTAACCACTCGAGCCAAATGCTTCAACATTGGAGACGACATTGGAGTATTTTTTATTGTTTTTTTTGTTTGTGTTTGATTTTCGTCAGACTTTTGGCCTTCTCTAGGTTGTCCTCAGATGCCCCCAATGCAATAGCCTATGTGGCTTCAGCCTGTTTTATTTTATTTTATTTTGATGCCCTTTGAAATCTTAACTATGTTACCACAATGCAGACGAACAAACTAAGCTAAGTAGCCTACCGTCATGTGACTGTTCCTCACTGTTAGATGAATATAACACGTGCAATGGGGACATCTCTAAGCACGTGAGATGAGGAATCTTGGGATGATAAAATATGTATTTGGTACAACTAAACAACAAATATCTGCAGGATGAAAGACTGTCTAATTCATCTCTCTCTCTCTCTCTCTCTCTCTCTCTCTCTCTCTCTCTCTCTCTCTCTCTCTCTCTCTCTCATCTCTTATGATATAGTAAATATACAATTTCCACAAATACGTGCCAGTGCATTTCTGATTGTACACACACACACACACACACACACACACACACACACACACACACACACACACACACACACACACACACACACACACACACACGTGCGCGCGCTCACACACACACACACACACACACACACACACACACACACACACACACACACACACACACACACACACACTCCTTCAGCACCTTGTTGATGGCATGGGAGGTCAGTACAGCATGTAGGGATTTTTTTGCTAGCGATATAAGAAGCATGGCTGGACTGTAGGGCTTAATGAGGTCAGATCAACTTAGGGAATATCAGACTGCTGCAGCCACTCCAAGGAACAGCATGTCTGTCTGTCTGTTCACATGTATCTCTGTCTGTCTGTTTAAAGTACCAACAGGTGACAAAGTGGCACTGTTGAGCTTCACACTATGCACACTGCACAGGTGCATGATGGAAGCTGAGTTTTAACAGCCGTTACAAGAGCAAGAGCATTTCTCTATCTCTACCTTTCCGGAAGCGGGCCGGCTTGTCAGAAATGGCCTGGACACCCTGGTTTCACGCATCTTGTGATTCTCATGCTCTATATGCTAGAAATATGTCAACAATACAAAAACAAGTTAATACAAAACAGAAAAATCTAACCTGTGTGAAGTGAAGGACACTTATCATCATAGATCATCATACATCAGCTAGTGCCCCTCAAAAAGTACAAAGCACTCCATCTATACTGTATGTCCAAAAATCAGAAATGACCCTTTAAACTGCCCGTTATGAGCCAAGTTGAGTTCAGTGAGTTCAGTTATATACTGTAGGCTTCATTTCTCAGGTTCACTATGACATGGGGAATTGGTTAATTAACAACCATAAAAAGGACTCTGCATCCAAGTGCCCAGCTGAAGGAACATAAGGTTTGCACACTGGTAAATATTAAACTCCACATAAACTCCACATAAGTGGAGCAGCTTATTACCAGTGTGGGCGGCCTTATTCTTATTTCAATTAACACCCAGGAGTGATGACATTGGTTATTGTATACGTAGCCTCGACAGCCAGGCTTTCATTTTCGTTTGCGTTGCGCAAAAACGGAAGTGGACTAATTTGTTACCCACAGTGGCCTAGAGGGAGGAGTCAATCTTCTGGCGTGAGCATCGCTTCAAATCATGTGACGTAGCACAGCAGTGGAAGGGCGGGGGAGGGGCCGAGGATGACGACAGATCAGCTTATCCGCCGTGTGGATCCCACGGCACCCCGCCCCCTAGGCCAAAATCATTTCAGGTCAGGCCAGGCTATTGTGTACGTTGAGGGTGGATATGTACACATTTAATGTGTATACTATACTGTAGTGTTTTGTTTTTTGGAAGTGGCATCAAAGTTCATTTGAGGGCAATTGAGAGTCAGGCATATTTGAGGTGGTTAACATGCCTCAACTCAGCCAGAGTGTTACGCTGAACCACTTTCTCATTCTTCCTGTGACAATGCAAAATGTTATTCTTCTTGTGACTATGCAAAATGTGACTATGCAAAAACTCAATTGTGATTTAAGGGCTTTGACCAATATGACCACCCAAAACTACATCAAGGAGACCTTAAGGCTAGCTTCGACACTGGTGACCACAAGTCCTTCTGGAACGTCTTGAAATACCTTGGTGCCCCAACCAAAGTAATCACTGCTATGCACTCCTCAAGCAGCTACGGTATATCAGGGGCAGGGCGCAGAAAGCTGTGTACACGTGAATGGTCAATGCTCTGAGTGTTTCCCCATGATCAGTGGTCAAACAGGTCTGTGTAATCGCCTCAGAACACCTGACCATGTCATTTGATGTCAAGAGTCTGTTAGTGGGTCCCAGGGGTGCCACTCAGTAATTAACACTCTAAAGGACGTTGATTTCGCTGATGACACCACCCTGTATAGCAAGACTGCCAGTCAGCTTAGTGAAGCCCTCAGTATGTTCCATAAGGAGACCAAAAGATTGGACTGAAGATAAGCTGGTCCAGGACCAAACATATACTTTACATGCTATTTGACAGCAGCCCTAATCCAGCGAAGCGTCAGTTCATTGAGGCACGGAGGGCAGAAGGTTTATTTAATTCCCCTTATTTTCAATCAGTAATTCATTCTGTTCCTTTAAATCTGCAGTCTCTCCATGTCAACTCCCCTCACTCTCATTGGCTGTCCCCATGTCAACTCCCCTCACTGTCATTGGCTGTCAGCTAGTCAGTCACACCCACATTCAATCATGTGCTCTATATAAGCAGTCTCTCTCTCCTCTCTCTCTCTCTCTCTCTCTCTCCCTGCTAAGCTGACTCTGTCCTGTTGATCAGATGTGTTCAAATTTCCTCCCCCTCCCCGGCCTCCTCCCTGTGGCACCAGTTCAGAGTCCATGAGTCTCTGATTAATCATGATTTAAGGGTTGTAACTATTGTGGTATCTAATTCTGTTATGGTATCCATGTTTACTGTGGACTATGGTATTTTCTGTATCCATGTAGTTCATGCATTTTTGGATAAATGTTGTAATGTCTCATGTCAGTCTGCACTGGATACAATGCTCATGTGTTAATGTCTTGTATTTTACTGTAGCTAGGCTCTGCTCAGTGGGGTTGTTGGTATCTCAGGCTGTGTCTTGATACACAGATAATCAGAGATATCAAATGTGATATCAGACCTATGACTCAGTTCATAGATCGTCTGATATCACATGAGCAAGAGCCATGCCGCCATACAAACATGCAAAAGCTTTGCAATAAATGGTCTATGGTCAATCTTATTCTGAGCCGAAGTGTGTCAATGAATTCACTTTGTTCATACCTTTAAATATCTTGGCTTGACAGTATACAACACCGGTGACCTCAAAATAGAGGTCGATGACGTTGTGCCCTAGCAGCCTCTGACAGTCTGACATATAGTCCGTATGGAGGCCATTGCAGCGATACTGACACTTCCAATGAGAAAAACCTTTCTGCAATGCCTCTGTCATCTCCGTCCTCGTGTACATCTCTGTGACATGGCTGCTGAACAACACTCTGGTGGTCTGGCTTGTTGGGTTTGACTCCAGAGTCCTCAGGAGGATTGAAGGCATGTTGTGGAGCCAGCATGTCACACCGTGGGCATTAAGAGAGAAAAACCCAATAGCTCTCAGCATCTCGTCTTGCAGCAATGCAGAGAGTGCTCTCCGACTATCAGAGAAACATCCATCATCATGGCCTTCAATCGCTAGCATTTAAGGCAGTTGGACTAGATAAAATAGCCACCTAGCCTATGACAGACCCAAATGGAGATGCCTGGTTGCTATGATTGGCTCTATGTACCCTGAAGTGCAATAGGAAACTCAAGGAGAGTCATAGATGTGGAGTGAATTAAGGAGATGCAGCAGGCCAAACATAGCATAGCATAGCAATATTCTATCACATTGTGATAGAATATAGAATCACCATGAAGAAAATATCATCTCAGCCTGAAGTTTTGGAAATGTGGAATTAAGCAAAACCATTGAAAAAGACATGCACGCACAATGGGATAGTCCTACATGCCATCCACTTAGCCAAGAGACACAAGTCATCATCAAGTAGGACGGTACTGACGTTCTTTTGTTGCTCTTGCAGCTTCCACTCTAAGGCACAAAGGCCATATTGTTCAGGCAAAGAAGATTGGTGCTAATCAATACATTCTACAACAAAATTAAATAAAGATCTATGGTGAAAGCTTTGTTCCATTGCAGTGCTTTCCAGCCTGAACTGTGATGCAATAAAACAACTGTTTCTTTTTCGTTTCTTTTCTATTCTTACTGTAGTGGGAAACAATGCTTTCACAAAAAAATCAGAAGCACTTGGATGGACTTTGTTTGGACATTAAATCCCCAGGAGTCATTGCATTGTAGCTAAATGCAATGCATCAGGGGTGGACTGACAGTCTGGCATACAGGGCATTTTCGGTGGGCCGACCCCCCCCGGGGCCGTTAATGTCGTG
>CM076973.1:16111096-16128596 GCA_039105355.1 Benthosema pterotum | reverse complement strand
TAAAGCCTGCCATTTCTATTGTCCATTGATGATGTCAGTGCTGGAGGGGTTTCTGAACAGCCCACAGCCCACTTACAGTATGAGAGAGACCGAGTAGAAAATAATTGTATTTTAATTATATTGTTATGTTTATCATGAACATTAGTGAGGCAGCACATCACACTGCACTTTATACTGAATAACAGGCTCAATATGGCAGTTTGTCACGTTCAGTAGATCCTGTAATATTTTGTGGCCAGATGTAATTTCCTTTATTAGGACTGTAGTAGACAATAAAAAGAAATCACTTTGTAAACAAAAATTGTAAACAAATACCGGTTTGTATTTAGGGCCATGTTCGAATTCACTGCACCCTGTCAAAATCAGCTAAAATCCCTAAAACAAAAGAAAGCAGCAAAAGAACGATTAACACGCATCTTTATTTGAGACTAAAACATCAACATTGGTTGAAAAAAGCTGTCCTTTAAGTAACACGTATTCCACCATATTTTTATTTTTATATAATTAAATGTTATCTTATAATATGTGATATGTTAATGGCTATGCCTGTGCTGAAACACTTGTCAGGTCACCATGCTACCATCCATGACAGGCCAATATGTATTCTACACCCCAGCAAACCTTCTGGCTCTGTACCACTGTAATCTGAGAAGCAGGGGTGAGAGAGGGAGGCAAATGGAAAAAGGCAGATACGAGAAGAGAGGGAGGAGGGTCTATTGTCGGTTGGAGAAAAGTATAAAGACAGAGGAAAAGAAGAAGCTCCACAATGAGTCAGTACAATTTAGGAGAAGGATAGAGTATTAAGGCAAGCCTAGTAGAGAGATGAAAGGATATACCTGTACTGTATGTTAACAGATAGACGGACAAAGTGGACACCTCTAGAGACATCACTGCCTAGCCGTGTACTCTCCTGGTAGCTCCACCCAGCACACACACCTCACTCACACACACACACACACACACACACACACACACACACACACACACACACACACACACACACACACACACACACACACACACACACACACACACACACACACACACACACACACACACACACACAGGGATCTCTCTGCATGCCGCACACCATCACACCATACATGTGCTGCTACTCTTCTAGCTCCTATACTCTATCTCTGCTTCTCCTCTTTTATTCTTCTCCTGCTGTCCCGCGTTGGTGCTCCACACCACCCACTGCCTTGTTCTTCTAATGGATGATGTTAAATGCCCACCATTACTATTGTCCATCTGAAGGACCCCTCCCTCCTGCAGCTGCTCACTGTGGGAGGACGCCCACAGCCTCAACTCATCCAGTCTCATCCAAACATCCATCCACCCATCCATCCATCCATCCATCCATCCATCCATCCATCCATCCATCCATCCATCCATCCATCCATCCATCCATCCATCCATCCATGCATCCACCCATCCATCCATCCATCCATCCATCCATCCATCCATCCATCCATCCATCCATCCATCCACCATCCATCCATCATCCATCCATCCATCCATCCATCCATTCATCCATCTATCCATCCATCCATCCATCCATCCATCCATCCAAACATCCATCCATCCATCCATCCACCCATCCATCCATCCATCCATCCATCCATCCATCCATCCATCCATCCATCCATCCATCCATCCATCCATTAGTCCATCCATCCATCCATTCATCCACCATCCATTCCATTCATCCATCCATCCATCCATCCATCCATCCATCCATCCACCATCCATTCATCCATCTATCCATCCATCCATCCATCCATCCAAACATCCATCCATCCACCCATCCATCCAGCCATCCATCCATCCATCCATCCATCCATCCATCCATCCATCCATCCATCGATCCATCCATCCATCCATCCATCCATCCATCCATCCATCCATCCATCCATCCATCCATCCATCCATCCATCCATCCATCCATCCATCCACAGCAGTGTTCCGCTGGTGGAGCATGAAAGTCTGCCCCCAAGCAATGGGGATATATTAGCAATGATGATATATTAATTGATTCATTCATTGATACGTAATGTACATTAATAAACACATACACATGCAAGCTTTCAAATAAACACACACAGCCTCCCATCGGTTTCAGGCTTTCCTAGTGGGCCTTCCAAGTGGGACTGGTGATGATAACTATTGATCTATATAGAATTCATCGATCAGTTCGTTCATTCATTCATTCATTCATTCATTCATTCATTCATTCATTCATTCATTCATTCATTCATTCATTCATTCATTCATTCATTCATTCATTTATCGTTCATTCGGGTGTCTATGATTCATTGTTGCATAATCCTGAGGGAATGCCCACAACTAGAGTAGGCTATCTGTTTCGCTGTCATGGGCTCTTTGATGATCTGATGGTGGTTTTAGGTTACAGCTAATGGCTTGAGTCTTTGTACGACCACCATGGTTTCTAGGATGTGTGTGTGTGTGTGTGTGTGTGTGTGTGTGTGTGTGTGTGTGTGTGTGTGTGTGTGTGTGTGTGTGTGTGTGTGTGTGTGTGTGTGTGTGTGTGTGCGTGCGTGCGTGCGTGCGTGCGTGTGTGTGTGTGTGTCCAGATGGGAAATTTGGCCTGTGCGTGCGTGTTAAAATAGGGTGACATCACTTATATTTGCTTTATGCACCATTACCATGCATTAGTTCACCAAATGTTTCCCCCCACTGACGCTACTAGAGACAGGAACAAGGCTCTGGAGACACCCATAGAAACTAGGGCACTTGGACAGACAATGGACCAATCACCACAGCCTGTCTGGAGTGATTTTATGATGAGCTCCTTCCTCATGTCAAGGCCAATGTGAACTAATTTCAATGAGACATCTGCTCTTGAGTATTAACTGTTATTATTGGAGTCCATCAAACAGTATTTGCCATAAGTAGCGTACGCCGCTTGCAGCCATGTGGTTTATACGTTTGGCTAAGAGCCTATTAGGCCACAACCGACATCACTGTTAGCCTTGATTTATACTGAGTTGTGGATGTAATTTACAGTACTGTATAAGCTCACGCACGCCCCGAACTATGTATAAATCAAGCCTCAGTGTGTGTGTGTGTGTGTGTGTGTGTGTGTGTGTGTGTGTGTGTGTGTGTTGTCCAGGACTGTTGCAAGAGCCTTTGCCCAGGCTCTAGACATGGCCCAAATTAGCCAGTTGATCACATCTGATCACCCCTATGGAGCTGGTCTGTTCTGACATCACAATGATGTTCTGTATTTCTGACATCTGCATAGAATCCATACTTGGGGGCAAATAACTCTGTATAGGCACAAACGGGACACAGAATTAATAACTGCATGGGACATGCATTTTCAACTTGCAAATTGCAATATGCATATGAGACATAATTCATGGATTTCCCCCTCCGTCTTCTTAAAGCATCCTGCTGGAATTCTTCTGTACTTATTATCGTAAATGATTGTTGACACTTGACCTTTGACCTTTTCCAGGTAAATGGAGGAGCGGGATAGAAGTCGCTCTCCGTCGCGCAGGACCAGCCGGGTGGAGCAGGTGGTGGGCCGATGGCTGAGGAGATCTCGAGACCTTGGCAGCAGGTCTCACTCACTCACAAGGTCTATGGAACTGTAGTATTATACTATTAAAGCACATATGCAAAGGCTAACATGAAATTAGGTAGCATATCACATAGAGTTGTAAACAGCATTCTACAATTTCTACTCGATAAATAAAACGAATATAGTTTTATTGTTCTCTATTTGATGGATGATTGGTTCACAGTTTACTTATGATCCTTTTTGACTATTTTAACGTGTTTGATTTTAGATTTTCATGATGTTTTCATGATCTACAAGTTTTCCACCTTTTTCATACCAGGGCCCACTATTTATTCTGCATTTTAGCCACGCACCATTTGATGTTGAGTTTAGTCTCTTGGACCCAAAACTAAGGATTTTGAAGTTTGTGTCCACAATTTAGGAGAGATAACTGGCAAAAAGTTGGTGAAAATAACAATTCTTTTACATTTTCTAAATGTGTAGATTCTTGAAAATTAAGTAATTCCGATGTTTAAATATAACTTTTGAGACTACCGTAGTGTAAAATGATACCAAATGGACCCGTAAGTTGGTATCATTTACGATCTGAAGAGTTACAGATCTATAAGGGTCCATTTGGTTACCAACTGTCCATCATTTAGCTGGGGACCACCTGGTATCCTCTCAGGGACCACCGGTGCCCCCGGACCACTGGTTGAAAACAAGATCATAGCACATCTCAAAGTGACAAGTGAGTGTTATTTTTGAACAGCCAAAGTAATGGCTTTAAGTGGTTTCCCGGTTATATGGGTCAAAGCTTTCCCGGTTTTAATGGGTAAAACATTAAATAAACTCAGTCACTGCCTGTCTTCCCCTTCCTGTCAATGCATCTTTCTATTGACATGCATTCAATGCACTCATAAATAATGTTGTCTGACGTACCGATCGGCTCTGCAGAGAGAGGGTCACGGCGGACGGGAAGACGGTGGAGTCTGGCGTCTGCGACCAGAGGAACTACCCTTTCCGTTTCACTGTTCAGATCCAGCGGGAACCTGCAGGCCCCACCACCCATGGCTTCACTCTGTCACTGGAGACCCCCATCCTGGTGCAGGACGTCACCCCAGGTAGGAAACGGTTCAAAGATTACAGACAAGTAAATGTTCCCCACAAGCCAACATGGCAGTGAACCCATTGCTATTACTTAGCAGCAAAAGAAAAAAGAAAACGGCAACAATTAATATGGCACAGATACTTTCTCAATGGTCCTACGTCCAGACAAAACCCACGTCAGGTCGGGAGCTGTCGTAGGATTTGTCCTTGCCTGTTTTTCTGTCCTAAACAAGCGGAGCAGCATTGTCTGAACTGCAGAAAGGTATCTCAAGTTATCTATTCACTCCAACTCTAATAGCTATAAAACCTAATAAATGATACAGATGAAAAATATATAGGTTTGAAAAGGCATATTATGCGAGATTACATCCCTGATCCCGGTGGGGTGAATATAAAATTAAAGCCACTTTTATTTGCAGTGACAAATACATGCACAGCCTGACTATTTAAAATGATATTATATGCTACGTGCGCTCTTCCTAAAAATGCATGGATTTAATCCTACACTACAGAATACAAACCTGTAGCCTATTCCATTTACTGCGATGTAATAAAAAAAAAAGTGGTCCGAGGACCACCAGTGGTTCTTGAGAGGGTTCCAGGTGGTCCCCAGGCTAAGTTGGTTAACCAGATGAAAAGTTGGTTTAGCCAGATGTAACTCCTGAGAGTGTAAACTAAAAATAAAACCGAATGGACCCTTGCGGGTCCAAATACCATGCTATTATTTTACTTACTTAATAAACAACGGCAACTTGCGTGTGTCGTGTGAAACAGAGAGGGGGGGTGCCGCGGCAAGCAGCGCAATCGGTGCAAAGTTTTTATTCATTCATGCCTAATCCTGATGAAAAAAAGATTTAAATAAAAGCCACTTTTATTTGCACTATTATTTGCAGTGACAATACATGCACAGCCTGACTATTTAAAATGGTATTATATGCTACGTTAGTACAGGTATATCGTTCGCCTCAGTCACTCAGATAAACTGCAGACCTACAGTAGGCTGCTTGTGAGAGCAATTTCGGTAGTCGTGATCGCGGATCGGCGGGAGATTGCGCCGCTGTGGAGTAGCCTACGCCTGGTTTGTATTGTACAATGGTCTGCACGAAGGATAGAAAGCTTGTCAATCAGCATCATCACACTAATATGTAACACCTGCACTCCTGCAGTCATGTGCCTGCCATCGATTCATTTATTAATCACCGATCACATCATAAGGTTGATATGAGTTTATGAACTGTCTTGTCACTGCTGGCAGTTATCTATCTCTGATTTAGGCTACGTGGTCACTCACAGGCAGCAGTCCGACTCACGGGGGAGAGGGGGGGGCTGCGCTCTTTCTAAAAATGCATGGATTTAATCCTACACTGCAGAATACTAACCTGTAGCCTATTCCATTCACGGCGATGTAATAAAAACTGGTCCTATAGGCCAGTAGTTTTCAATGTGGTCCAAGGACCACCAGTGGTTCTTGAGAGGGTTCCAGGTGGTCCCCAGGTAACCAGATGAAAGTTGGCTCTTGAGAGTGTAAACTAAAAATAAAACCAAATGCCATGCTATTATTTTACTTAGCCTACTTAAAACAACGGCGAACGGAGTTGCGTGTGTCTATGTGAAACAGCGAGGGGGGGGCTGTCGCGCCGTGGGAAGCAGCGCAATCGGGCTGGGGGTGGGGGGGTGGGGGGCTGGCTGGCTTGCAGTTGTTAATGTCGCAAAGAAAGGGAGGAGCGGCCTGTTTCCAAGGGCGTGTCAGGTTGATTTCTGCCGTCACATTTATCATTGTAGGAAGGAAATTAGGAAGGAATCAGCTGTGTGCGATCGCTTGATATATGCCGTGTGGGCTTGTGTGCACTCCAAAACCCACGTTGAAATTTGGGGACGAATTTGCACTCATTTTGATAAATGAGGGCCATAATGTGTAGTACAAGAGACTGAAGGATTGGTCATCCGGAATTGAATCTATTGCATATGTAACCCTGGTAACACCTTGCCTTCATTTCGATTGCATTACTGCATGCATATAAGCACAGTCTGAAACTCACTGTGTGGCATTCTAACTGCACTGAGAGCAGGAGACAGACAGAATGGAACACAGCTTTCTCTGCTGATTCCAGGAAATAAGCCAGAACTGTATCGTCACCTTAAAGGAGTAGGTCACCTCCCAAAAAATGACTTCAATTTTCTATCAATTGCACTTGTATTGAATTGATTGAGTGTGCTTACCTGTTAATTAAGAATTAAAGAAGACTTGTGGACTATACACCATCTTTCCATCAATTATCAAATTATTGGCTTAGGGAGGGCACCCCTGGCCAAGTGGTACTCTGGCCACATGCCATGTATGGGCTTTGCCCATGCAGCATGTCGCGTGTTCGAGTCCCGAACGCGACGGCCTTTGCTGTGTGTGTCTCCCTGTCTCCCTCCTTTTTCCAGCCCTGTCAATATAGGGAATGTTTGAGGACAGTTTCGATTACGCAGGGTGAAGTACAACATAGTTTGTTACCAAGGTAATGGTAAAAGAAAATACCTGCTTCGGAATTTCCATGCACTTAAAGCCCCCAATCAACCCATTACTTCTCTATTATTGGACACGTGGAAAGGAAGACAATAAATGTTGCTGAGCTTGTAAGAGTGTCAATGGAAATTACGGGAATCTGTCTCTAATGGGCATCCATACTATAGTGCAGAAGGTCTCAGCTCAGAACCCCAAAGGTAATTGCCAGTCAGTGAGTGGTTGCTGTGAATGCTATCACATCCAAAGTGCTGTGGTCAGGTCAATGTATTTCATTTGTAACGCATTTCATCAGAAGTGAACTTAACGTGCTTTACAAGGACAACCACAACAATACACAAACAAACACAGTAACAGCACCATCTGCATGATGCAGTACCTCATACTATGGATACTGGATGGCACTATACTTCTGTCACAATGAATCAGGTTTTCACCTTACGAAAGGCTTAAAGAATCTTCTCACTGCGGAGAGGAAAGAAATCAATTGTGTTTGATCAATACAGAAACCAGCGTAGAGTAAATGGAGTTTTAGGACAAACAAGCAATCTCAATGCACACAATATACAGTGGTGCATTACAAGAGGCAGTTACAGAACGTACATGGCTGCATTTTCAGCTTTTGTTTACAGTTGTATAACTTGCTCAGGTCCATGAAAATATTTGAAAATATTGTCTTTCTTTCTTTCTTTCTTTCTTTCTTTCTTTCTTTCTTTCTTTCTTTCTTTCTTTCTTTCTTTCTTTCTTTCTTTCTTTCTTTCTTTCTTTCTTTCTTTCTTTCTTTCTTTCTTTCTTTCTTTCTTTCTTTCTTTCTTTCTTTCTTTCTTTCTTGCTGTATGATCTGGAAGAACCCAAAATATGGAAAAGGGCAGCGTTAAGTGCCTAGTCTATTTGATGAGCGATGAGGATGAGGGGGACAACAGGACCATAGTGCTAGTACATGCCATCCACCTAGCCAAGAGACACACTAGATCATCCTGTGTGATGACACCTACTTTATGCCCTTGTGTTTCTTATATTATGCAAGTTTCAGCCAGACTCAGCCTCCAACCCAGATGCACAAAGGCCATACTGTACAGGCAGAGAGATTTTGTGCCAATAAATACAAAAACTGAAAAAAGCTATGGAAAACCTTGAGCCAGTGCCTTCCAGCTTCCCATATCTGTGCCAGGCTGTGATATGGTGCAGATAGTTTCAATAAGTAAAACAATGAAATCATTTAGAACTTGGAGGCACTTAAAGTCGGTTTGACAACACATTTTTGAGCAGTCATTCCCTGCCTGTAAAGAGAACCAATTTGATGCTAGTGGCACTATGAAGATAAACCGTTTTCTTGTTACTTCAATAATGAAAGATGGTATATCTATGCACAGTATTTGGATTTTCCGCTTCACAATCTTCATCCAACTTTGATGGCAATCTGGTCATTATGCCCAGAGATACAGGTGGAAATAGCTCAAAATATTTAAGGTATGAGAATTTATTTCAATTTGTAATTTCACATTGACATCTAAAGGCCTCTTTTAGAGAAAGGGGCCTCTCTGTTGAATTGGCTCAGGTCAGGACTGTCACCATCGTTTTTGGACATGCACACAAACACATACGTCACCTCCATCCCTAGTGGCTCCAGTAAGCCTTGACTCAGTTCTCCATTTCTCATCTGCTTCATCCTCCTTTTCTCGTCTCTCTCTGTCTGTCAAATATTCAAATAAGTAAATATATAACTTAAAATATATAACTTCCTTTATATATACAGTAATACCATATATATATATATATATATATATATATATATATATATATATATATATATATATATATATATATATATATATATATATATATATATATATATATATATATATATATATATATATATATATAATGTATATATATATATATATATATATATATATATATATATATATATATATATATATATATATATATATATATATATATATATATATATATATATATATATATATATATATATATATATATATATATATATATATATATATATATATATATTGGTACAGTACGTTTTTTGTATTATTTGGCTGACGAAGGGTGCTAATCCACAAAAGTGGTCACTTGTGCAAGTTCTGCAAGTTCTCCTGACGTCAGCTAGTTGTTGAGTTGTTGGCAGTGTTGGCACTCAGTGAGGGATAGAGTTAGAACTGCAGATAAATCATGTGTATGGATATAAATCCTAAATGCCGGTGGTTGTACACAAGATGAAAATATGTCCATAGCTTTGTATTTTGCAATAGAGAGGCCATAGCCAGCAGCTAATTTGGAGGCTGTTGGCATGGAAAGGTTTGTGGCAGTTAATGTTTGAACGTTTGTGTCGTCTATGTGTCCAGGTGGTCCTGCAGATGGTAGGCTGGTCCCTGGAGACCGGCTAGTGAAGGTCAATAATGTAGCTGTCGATGACCTGACCCCAGAGCAAGCTGCCGAAATAATCAGGTAAGAAATTTACATGCATCATGGACACACACATACGCATGCGCACACATGCGCAGACACACACACACACACGCACGCACGCACACACACACACACACACACACACACACACACACACACACACACACACACACACACACACACACACACACACACACACACACTGCACAATCTCTCACATACAGACATAAAACCTGCATAACTCATTATGACTCCATTAATGGGATCCTCCTTCTTGTGTTCAGGGAGTGTCAGGACACCGTTACAGTGACAGTCCTCAGAATAATGGTGGTAAGTTGGCTTGACAAACATACTCTAACATTAATGTACGCATGCATGAGCGCACACACGCACACACGCAGGCACACACACACACGCACGCGCGCACACACACACACACACACACACACACACACACACACACACACACACACACACACACACACACACACACACACACACACACACACACACACAATTCAGTGATGACTATTCTGTTCTAAATGAGGAGGTGATGACGTGTTGACCGGCTTTAGAGACTGTCATCTGGTGCATGTCAAACAAGAAAAAGTGTCCTCAACCAGGAGGATAGGAGTGTGTGTGTGTGTGTGTGTGTGTGTGTGTGTGTGTGTGTGTGTGTGTGTGTGTGTGTGTGTGTGTGTGTGTGTGTGTGTGAGTGTGTGTGAGTGTGAGTGTGAGTGTGAGTGTGTGTGTGTGTGTGGGGGGGGGGGGGTGCGTGCGTGTGTGTGTGTGTGTGATGTTTGGTAAAATAGAGTAATATAAAGATTTGGATGAAAGAAGGATAGGCATTTTGTTCAGAAATTCGCTTGTTGGTGGCACTCTAACAGGCCAATTTGAAAATGGTGGGATTTATTCCTCAACCTAGTAGGAAAGTGTGTCTAATGTTTCACATAAATTGCACGCTGCATTCATGACTTGAGGCTTTGTGTTCAAGACAGGCCAATGCTACAAACTTTGGAAGCTAATGTGAGCCAATTAGGATGGAATATGAAATATTGATCCATCTACAGATCCCTCTTGAGGATATGATTAAAATGTATCAATTTGCAGGATTTTTGGACAGAATATTGAGAAGTATTCCAAAACAACGTGTCTGCCTACTTTTCCTTGGCCTCTAGGGAGCGTGCATACGACGTTTCACACAGATTGTTGCAGTTCTAGGTAAAAATATGAAAAGCTGCCTCATGGTGGCGCTATAACAAGCCATTCTGGAAAGTTTGGGTCAGAGGCTTATCGTTGACATCCGTGAAGTTTGTGTGAAAAATTTGGCATTGACCGGGTTAACACCTGGAGAAAGTGCAAAACAGACTCTTTGTTCCCATGCCTTTGGTGTTGTCCGAATGTAAGTTGGGCAGTGAACGCAGTATGTAACCACTTTGTTCGATTCCAGTGGGAGCTCAGTGTGGTATGTCTTCTGCTTGCAGTTTCCTGTCTCTACATTCCAGGTTGAAATATTCACGCACAAAATATCACAAAAATGTGATATGTTACACATGATGATGTAGGATGAAGAGAGCACGCCTCACTTCATAGGGGTGTGATTTTCTTTTCTTTTTTAATATATATATTTTTAATATATTTTGGATGCTCTTTATTGATAGGCATACAGCAGGTTGACAGGAGAGAGAGAGAGAGATATGGGGGGAAAGACACAGAGAAAAGTTGTCAGGATCGTACTCAAACCTGCAACATGCGTTCATTTGCGTGGCACTTAAATCCATGTTCACGATTGATACTACGGATGTTTCCCCACACAGGGGTTTAATAATGCTGTTGTCAACACATCCATTTATCCAACGTGTCAACAAGGCCAGAGGTCAGGCATCGTTGTATCACAAACCTGCTGTCACCAAGGTCCTGGCTCTACGTCATTGTTAATGGCGACAGCAGTTTGAAACGATCTGATACGTCCGCCAGGGAATTGGTCAGACAAATCCATCCATCATTATCTTTATGTGTGCATGTGTGACTTCAGTCTCTCTGCATGTGTGTGGCGAGCTGTGTGCTAGTGCGTGTGTATGTACATTATTGCATCTGGTCGTGCAATCTATACCAATAAAGTTGAAGGATGCATTGGTGCAACAGCTGCAGTACAGAGGGTCTTATCTCCGCCATTGCTGATAGTGATAGGTACACCATTACCACCTGATTCATAGTTCACTGCAAGGACGGCAGCCAACCACTCCTAGACATCACTTGGCATCAACTGAGAAAACCTTTGGCTGCCTTATAGTCGGAGGGCCCAGGGCTGACATAACCCTTGACAGATTAGTTCAGATCACACAATTATACAAAAAACAGCCATAACCTTTTTGTGACGTTTCTGGCAGAGCAGGCCTCTCATTCTGTTGTCCTCTCAAATCTTGGCTCCCTGACTACAGTAGGCTATTATGCTTTTTGATTTCAACAGCCCAACAGAGCAGGTTAAAATGTAGTGGCATTATGTGTATTATCACACAATTACATGATGGTAACGGAGCATATTACTGTGTCGGTCCTCTCTGCTCATTTCATGTTCTGCCTTTGGTCCCACAAAGTGTGAGATTTCAACATTGCAGTGTGATCTTTTTAAGCCGCTGAACATACAACGTATAAGAGGAAAATCTGTGTACTGTATAATGAGCTTTCCATGGTTTATATTCATCATTGGCATTTGGGGAAACACTGCGTGGGAATATAGCTCACTTTTGATACATGTTAATATTCCATTAATGCATTATTTCTAACTATTATCAATCCATTGTAAAATCGTTCCATTTGAGATGATGTTTAAATGCAGTATTCAACAAACTAAACTATGCTTTTATATATTCCATCCCCCAAGGGCCCAAAGTCTTCCTTCATAACACCAGAGAAAAGAGCTAAGCTAAGGTCCAACCCTGTCAAAGTCCACTTTGCAGAGGAAGTGGAGGTCAACGGACACTCACAGGTGAGTGAGGAGAGTACAGCACACTGTAATGGACGATTAAGCTTCATAAGATGATGACACTGTTTGACAGGTTTCAGATCGAATGGTGAATGGTAAATGGTGTGTTTATATAGCACTTTTAACCAAAGTGCTTTGCATGCATTGTCTGTTACATTCATGCACGTACGCATGCACACACACACACAAGCACGCACGCACGCACACGCACATGGTACAACTTGTAGTCATCTGTAACACAAATTGAAATGTGATTCATCAGATGTTGGTTTTATCATCCCATGTGCTTGGCCTTTTTAGAAACACAGTTCCCGTCCTGCACGAGGATGTTACGTTACAGCCACCGTGGCCCCGCGGTGTGCATTACTAATCACAGATGGAGACGGGGTGGATCGATTGCCAGCCAAACCCTCTCCTCCTAATGTCTGTGATTACAGGACAGTAAATAAACGACTGGGGCAAGGACAGGGAAACACACACCATTATGGGCTAGGTCCAAAGCATCACTGCACGACTGTCCTTTTCTAAAACAGGGGGAAGGGAGAAGGAGGTGGAGAAGGATAGGAAGAGAAGAGAAATGATGGATACGGTGTATAAATGTTTCGAGGCATCGTCAATGCCCAGGGGACACACAAAGAGAAGCCGACAGAGAAAAGTGGAGAAGTACGAGGAAGATGACAGACAGTGGCTCCAGGCACAACAGACTGACTGATGAGGAGAGGGAGAGAGGTGAAGTTAGGAGAGAGCTCTGTACGACGGGATGAACCTTAGCATGAAATACAAGTAAAACGCCTTATGGAGGAGAGGCAAGTGCAGATTGCCTAATAAAACATTGGACTATTATGATTATTATATTATTTACTGGATTATTTACTGTTGTTTTACAGATGGGTAAAAGGGCACGGAGCAGAAGCTTCCTTTGTTGTTTATGTGTACCTGGACATAGTGCCAGCACTGGTCGCTAAACACAATAGCAGCACTGTAGGCAGCTGCATCAACGGCAAGCGTTACAGCGCAGGATTACAGCGTGACGAGCGTAGGGTTACATGTGACAAGCTTCCTCATGATCTTCATACTATGAAACATGATTCATGAGAACTAGGTATGGACCGTCGTACAGAGACAAGTGAGGAGGATGTTTTTGTCCAACACATATTACGTACTAGGTATATTCAGCAGTTTAAAAAAATAATCTGTATTTGTTCATGGCAAATAGATAACTCTCTGGGGGAGGATAAAATGCCAAAACAATGTTAGATTAGTTTCTTTAGTATGAGTACTGTACTGTGCACTCCAGAAAACTAAATTATTTGTATACGGGGCTTGCTGCTGTGGTGAACATTTTATTCAGTTTGCTTCGTCAAGCGTGGACTTGGCAGAAGAGCAGAAATGTCATTGTTTCAAGGTAGATCAAAGTATTTTGTGCAACGTGCAGCAGAAGCAGCAGTGCTTGTACAGTACATCCAAGAGAATGCTTCCTATGGGAAATAAAGCGTACCTGCTTATACCAACACGCACGTGCGCGCGCACACACACACACACACACACACACACACACACACACACGCATGCATGCACATTTTTATGTTCTATTAGTTCCTCCTGGTCATCTCATCTCTGTCAACCTCTTTTAGTTTACAGCCGAACCTGAACTGGAAGGTTTTACGGTGCTCATAATTTCCCTCTCCTGGTCCTTGACCCTTGTGTCTAGGGGGTGTGGGAGGGGTTTGGGGTCCTTGGAGACCAGGAGAAGGCATCTTTAATCCACACCCATCCATCTACAGAACATGTGACACACGTGTTATAGACACATGTTTTCTTGTCTTCAATCGTATGTGAATTGTGTACTGTATCCACGTAGGTTTTGATCATGGAATCTTTACTTGGAAATTAGCCTCGACGGAAAGCCTGGACTAACGCGCGTTGGAAAGTGGCCTTGAGGGGCGTGTCAACCTTCCGGGGTGGGCGTCGCTCTAAATGATGTGACGTAGAACAGCAGTGGACGGGCGTGGGAGGGGCCGGAGATGACGACACGTTAGTGAGATCAAATCAGAGCGCAGCACTTCCGCCGTGGGGATCCCACGACACTCCCGCCCCCCAAGGCCAAAATCATTGAGGTTTTGATCATGGAATCTCTACTTGGAAATGGTTTATTTTCTTTCTTTAGTTCCTTATTTTTGTGCCACCACCTAGTTCTGAATCTGAATGTATTGACACCACTGCTTGCATGTGATTTCCAGGGGAACTCGCTGCTTTTCCTGCCCAACGTCCTGAAGGTCTATCTAGAGAATGGACAGACCAAGGCCTTCAAGTTTGAACCTAACACCACAGTCAAGGTACAGCTGATTGTATTACTGCACTGGTCCATGCATCAGTTCATTATGTACTTCATTATCTACTGCTGTGCATGTTACACTATACCACTTTCTACTGTCTTGGTTGGAGGTTAATATGGTGTAAAGAATCATGTATGCTACTGTGTCTGTGTTTACATCAAATCAGCAACAACACATCTAGATAATGATGATCTAAATAATATAATCTGTCATATAATTGTATTACCGTGTAATTGGAAATATTGATTGAATAGGACTGGTAAACTGGCAATAATGGCAATGTTCTGTGTGACCCAGTGGGTCCCCCCCACTGCTTTGGAAAGAGTGGTATACTATAAATTCTGCCACTAGAGGCCACTATCCCCCTCCAGACATAAGCAAATTAGTCCGGCTGGGCAGTTTTACTCATATGCACAGGAAGCATCAGGCAGTTAAACTACTGATTTATCATAAACAACACAGAGTCACATGATCACATCTGAAAGAACCCCCCAGCCCATTTGTTTATTTTTGGATGGAATCATACTGTATATTTCTCTGTGGGGGTGTGTGAACCATGATTAGTGGGAGTGAACTTTGCTATTTTACAGCTTTCCCTTTCTAGGACTTTATGTGTGGCATGTTCTCCCCTGTGCCCCTCACAAAAAGGTCAGTTTGGGGATGTCCCCAGGTTGGCAAAGGGAGATCACAGCTTGGCGCCCGGGATAGTCACTGCCCACCATCCCGAGCTGAGCTTTGTCATAGACATAATGTGGTATCAACTTCTGTGTGTTTGTATGTTCATCTGTGCTTCAGGACATAGTGATGACCCTCAAGGAGAAGCTTTCACTGTCCCGAATCGAGAACTTCTCCCTGGTGCTGGAACAGCAGTACAGCATCACCAAACTACTGCTGCTGCACGAGGAGGAGAGGATACAGCAGGTGCATTCACACACGCACGCCCGCGCACACACACACACACACACACACACACACACACACACACACACACACACACACACACGCACGCACGCACGCACACACCTACCCATAACCTCTCAAACATCATGCTAAAATCGTAGTTTAAACTAAACAATGAACATCAACCATGTTTTTTATGTGAAAAAACAACAACAAAAAATAATGATTTTTTTAATTAATTAAGGGGTTAATGTTGACAAATGTCAACGCTGGGCCTTCTGGGGTTAAGCAAAAGGAATAATAGCACAGCAGTCAGTGCAAGGTGAACACTCACTCGTTTCTTTTCCAACTTTAATTTCAAAGTTAAATTTGCACTGTGTGTGTCATCAGGTGGTCCAGAAGAGAGAGGCACATGACTACAGGTGTCTTTTCCGTGTGTGCTTCATGCCCAAAGACCCTCGTGACCTCCTTCTAGACGACCCCACAGCCTTTGAATACTACTACCTCCAGGTAGGTTCGGTGTGCGTACATCTGAGTACTTCTACCTCCAGGGGGGTTTGGGGTGCCTGCCCACTCACACCAAACATCCTGTATATATCACATATGGGTTGGGACCCATATGTGGGTCGTGAACACATATGGATCCCTTTTATTTTTTATTTCTTATGTTTTGTTTATCATTATTATTTCAAAATCTTTTCACAATGCATTCTCAAAAAGGCAAATCTTTTCATGAATTTTCTACAATCTGCCGTTTTCACTAGTTTCTCTTCTACGTCACAGATTTAAAAGTTTGGAGTTTTGTGTATAAACTGTGTGCATGCATTTGTGCTAGTCGTTTTGTAAGTCTGCATTTAAGACAAGATCCAGAATTGCCTGGTTAAATGAAAGTTACATTAAAGAAAATTTGTAGTGGAATGTATGCCAACAAAAACATATGAAGCTACAGTTCAGCAGTGAGTCAGCAATCATCTCTGAGAATTGAGACGATGCATCACTTTCATCTGATAATTCTAGTTAAAGTTTTATGGATTGTTACTCTAGGAGTTCTGCCACTGCCCAGTTTAAGGTTGCACATGAACACAATACGTTACAGATTAATATGCAGGAATGTGGTAATTAGTCTACTGCTTGTTTCATCATAACTTTTTTTTGTATGTGAATCAATGGGGGTCAGGTCATTATTGAGAATACGTTGTACATTATATAACTTTCCACTTAGTTTTGAAGAAGCAATCCGATTGAAATAGCTATCTACCCGGCTGGCGGCTGTGCTTAAATTGAAATAAAATGAAATAATTATGAATGTCTTTGTCTATTGAATATCTTAGTTATAGTTTACACTCAAGTGTATGCTTCCTAGATTATTGGCACTTCAGCACTGCTTATGGCAACGCTGTTGCGCCAATAATTACAGCAAAGCTCATCATCTTGTGTAATATTGCTTGAATAAAACCCGAACATGGGGATGTCACCCGACGGTGGCATGTGTCTTTGTGTTAGGGAGTGAACGACGTGCTGCAGGAACGCTTTGCGGTGGAGATGAGATGCAACACTGCCTTGCGCCTGGCCGCCTTGCAGATCCAGGAGAGACTGGCCAGTTGTGGACAGTCCCAGAAGACTAACTTGAAGACCATCACGTGAGACATGCACACTCTTCTAAGTCCTTCGAACCAATACATAGATAGGGTTTTCAGACA
>CM076973.1:16013596-16108596 GCA_039105355.1 Benthosema pterotum | reverse complement strand
GCGACTCCCTCGATGCCCTGGAGGAAGACGACCTCGTCTCCTGTTCGTCCTCTCTCCGCCCGAAGGCTTATTCTTACCGCCAGACGCTTCATCCTTATCCCTGCTGCCCCCAGCAACTTCACCTTTACCCCCCCACACCGCCTCACAGCCCCGCAGGCTACCGGCTATCAGGCGACGGCGCTGATCCCCACCTGCTGTCCTCGCCCCTCACCACCTTCAACGACAACGAGAGACCCAGCATCGACCCCTCTTCGGACGACAAAGAGCTACGCTTTGTCGAGCTTTCCCGCCTGGTCGACTACCTGCCGAGTCCTCCGGAAGCCAGCGACGAAGACGACCTGGAGGAGGAACTGAGGAGGCGGAGGAGGATGGAGGTGGACGAGTCCATTTGGGCAGTAGGGGAGGGCGGAGACGAGGGCGGAGATGAGAGTGCAGCAGGCGAGACGGTCGGCTTGACGCCACGCCGGCCCTCGCCTTCTCCCTGCTCCTCATCGTCACGAGTGGATTTTGTGTTCAACTTTGACCAGAGCGATGCGCGATGCTACTACAAACTCTGCACCAACGTCACGCCAGACAGCGCCCGCAGCCTCTCGGAGGCCGTGCCCCACACAGGAGGAGGAGAGGTGAGTGAGGCGTGCACCAAGGCGGACGACTGTCGGGACGTTAAGGCTGTCAACCCGGAGCCACTCACCATCCTTCATCCTCCTCCGGGTTTTGGGGACAGCAGTTCAGACGAGGAGTTCTTTGATGCGCGGGATCGCTTCGCCTCGCCCGAAGACCCGACATCTGGCGCTGTGCCTAGAGGTGATTTGGTGTTCACTACAAGTTATCTGTCCCCCAGATTCTCTTTTGTTTAATACTGTGGTCTCAAACACATGAAGAGATTTTTGTCAAAACAATTCACTAATATAGAAATATGCTAAATATCCTAATAATATCCTATTACCTTTACCTTAACTCATAGTTAATAGAATATCTACTTAGAATAACTAATAATAACTAATAACTAATGGTACTAGAATAACTAGTACCGTTAGAACATACTTTACGTTTGTGTATATATTATATATCATGTACTGTATATGTCCTTGACAAATATTCTGGACCTACTGTACATATAGCGTAAGTAACACAATATAACACACAACATCGCATTGCTTCTTACTTGCGTGAATGGAGCGGGCGCAAGTTAAGTGATTTGTTTGTGGCCGTCGACCGTTAGGTGGTGACGTAATGGTGACATAATTAAGACCTTTATCTTTAAGTATTATTGTGAGTATTATCTCCTGGAGGTGTCTGCTCACTTGCTCCACCCACGCAGAAGCGTACTTGGCCTACTTGTGTGCAACGTGCAATATGATGACATAGTAGCATTGATTTCAGACTTGAAATTCTAGCTTTACGATTTCTACTGCAGAATTAATTTCTCCAGAAACAGGCCGTATCAAATATGAATGAACATAAACAATGCAGAGCCACCCCCGATAGAAAGTCCGCTATGATTTGATTTTTGGAGCATATGATGCGACCTAAGATCAAGCTATGGCGATTGCAATACAATACAAAAGTAATAAAAAAAATAGGGGAACAGCAGCGTCAAGGCTGACTTCAGTGTTGCCTTTGTCTGAAGCATTTTCCTTGCTGTTTTCCAGATTTTTCTGCTGAGATGAAACCAGAGCCTCCGCGCACACTGAGCCTCAGTGACATTGGCATCTCAGTGACGGGGCCAGAGAAGGAAGCAAAGGATGAGGGGGGAAGCATGAGAGATGAAGAGGAAGGAGGTGGGAGAGAAACGCTGTTCCAACTGCGGCGGAGATCCCGTAAGCGGCGCTCATTCGTGGACACGGGTTTCACATCCACTGTGTCGTACCCTGAACCAGGGATAGATTCCAACCAGGACTCTGCCTCAAACAGGATTCATAAGAGCCTCCTAGCACATACAGTCGATAGACAGGCGCTCAGTTCTCCAGAATCTTCTGAAGAGACCCAGAATCCTTGTACCACAGTGTCTTCTCTCTCCCGCTCCGAGGGCGAACCTGCGCAGCTGGAGTGTAAACCCATCATGTCCAAGACCCGTTCTCACGGACCCGGGTCTCAGACAGGGGACGTGGAACCGCGGCCTTCAGCCCGGGTGAGGAAACAAGACATGGAGATGGAACCCGATGCCATGGAATCCAAATCTGTTGCAGATTCGGTAAAGGAGGTATCTTGCCAGATCACTGCCGTCCGCTGCCGGGTAGAGCCAGATGGGAAGGAGAGTGCCGACCGAAGGGGAGACGGCAAGGAGGAAGGAGAGGAAGGAGAGCAAGTGGGAGAGAAGAAAGAAGAAGAAGAAGAGGAAGAAGAGGAGAGTGACAGAAACAAAGAAGAAGTAACAGCAGTGTCATGGAATGGCCCTTTTATGACTCATGTGTTCTTGGCAGATATTGTTGAGGAAGAGAGCAGAGGGGAGGATGCAGAGGAAGAGGAGGAGAAGGAGGAAGAGAAGAGAAGGCCTGTGCCCAGTTCAGAGTTAAGACCACTTGTTTGTTTTGAAAGAGCAACGGATGTGAATGCCAAGCGTGGGAATGTCTCATTCAATTCACAGGCCAGTTCCCCAGAGAAGGTTTTATATGAAAGGGTACTGCACACGGTAGATGAAAGTGTTGACAGACGTATAAGACGGCCGTCGCATTCACCGCCCCCTCCACCCACCTCCCCCTTACCTCCTCTGCCAATTGCTAACAAATCCCCAAATGACCAGTCAATGAGGAGTGATGGAGGAACCCCAACCCGTACGTCTGTCTCCATCTGCAGTGTTGGTCCGGACCAGCACGCTGGTAGAGACAACTATGAGCAAATACGTGTTCAGGTCAGCTCCAATAATGAGGATGAAACTATTAGTGTTTTTGGTTCTGCCACAACAAGTAGTGATGATGTTGTGTACAGCGCCAATTCTGACAACGTTTTTGAAGATTTTTATGAAACAGGTAATTCCTTAGAATCAAGTTTTAGCAATTCTGCTGCTAAAGACAGCGTTAGGGCTGACACTGATGTACCTCCAGCAAATGTTACATGTAATGCCAATGTTACCCTGAAAAAACTTCCTACAATTATCATATCCAGTTCTTCATCCACTAGCAAAATTGTAAACTCCACCACAAATGCTGTCACCCCACCAATCGTTGACACATCTTCAAATGTTATCTCACCCATGGCTGAAGCCACAAATGAAGGTAAATTAGATACTTACAACACTAGCTCAACAAAGACTAACATAGTCCATGACATTTCCAAGGAGTATCAGTCCCCAACACACTTCCTGTTCCAAACCTACTCCCCTAACATCATGGGCCGTCTATCTACATCCACTATTAGGGACAAGATTCAAAGGCTTCCCCTCTATTTGCCTCGCTCTCAGGAGGCCTTTAACCAGACTGGGATTGGTAATATAGCCCAGAGCCCTTCTCCAGAGTTTATTATAGATGATACTGAGATCTCAGTGAAATTAACACATGATGATATAATCCAGTCGAAGGACACTGAAATGACCACTGTGTCGGAATCGGCAGAGTCAGACGATTCAGATTCAACAGTTACAGGATCAGATGCGGAGGCTGACGTTGTTGTAGAAGCAGCTTCCGCTGAGATTACACGTTCCACCATGTCAGAAGTAAATGAGACTTTTGAAAAGGTGGTAATTCGGGGAAGTGATCCATGGCACCAAACCGAGCACCATACCCAACCACTATACTCTGGGCTGAACAAAGACACACCAGGACCAATACTAAAGCCTCCTAGTTACAGAATAGGGCAGGACCATGGCCTCGAAATGTTTCATTCAGGCTCCAAGATGGACGTTCCTGGTCCTATACGAGAGGCACCAGAATCCAAGATGAAGACTGGTAGCCCCGAATCTGATGTTCCAGGTTCCAAAACATGCACGCTGTCATCACCTTCCATCCCATCTCCCATAGTAGTGACCACACAGAATCTAAACAGACCGGGAATCCCCTTTCTGAGTGATTCCGAAAAACAGTGTCACACCAGTAGCGACAGGTTAGCACTAACGAGACTCTGTGGGCCCGCAGGGGAGAGCTCTGACTCGTTTGAGCGGCAGAGCACAGGCTGTGGCGTGTTTACTACCTGTCAGGACCAACCCCAGTCGAAAACCCCTGCCCAACTTGGGCCAAATTTGAAGCCTGACTATGGCTGTAGCTCTGTGCTTGCAGCCGGGTGCGAGTCGGTCATGGAGGGCATCCAGACACCACTGGATGCTTGTGGCTGTCCAGAGGTCTATACCAACTGCCTGAGCAGGGGGGACAGCTTTGACGACGAGCTGACGGTCTACGAGTTCTCCTGCCACACACAAAGTAGTGGTGTGACCCCAACATCCGGGATGGGCCTCCCTCTCACGGCCGCTCCCTGTGTTTCCTCTTTCCTCTCCACCTCCCCTCCCGGCTTTCCTTCGGCCTCCCTCTCTCCGTCCTTTCCACGCTCCACCCCCTTTTCTGCGTCCAACTCAGAGCTCAGCCCCCTCCTCTCACCACTATCTGACGCCTCGGACTGTTACCCATCTAGCACACACAAGGACACCATCAGCCACCTGCGGGTGCGAAGGTATCCAACCCCCCCTGCAGGCTTCCAAACTCTACGCAGCGACGTGGACCAGCTCCTCTCTGTTCTGGAAGGGCTCGGAGGGGCAGCGTCTGCGAAGGGTAGAGGAGGCCGCCACCCGAGGGACACGTGCCCCGCCCACTTCACAGAGAATAAGCGAGTTCTCCACACAGAGGCACGGAGGCTGATGGCGGGCTGCCAGAAAGTGGTCGGCGTGGGGCAGAGCCCAGAGGATATGCTCTTTTGCCTGGCGGACAGTTTCCGAACCTTGGTGGAGCTGGCCGGGGTGTGCCTCTGGTTCTCGGGTTGCGATCGGTGTGACCGGAGGAACGCAGAGGCTATTGCAGGTCTCATCGATGTAGCACGCTCCTTCACAGACTTCTGCCTGGCAGCAGAGCGTGCCAGTGGGAAGCGAAGCTGCCAGGACCTGAGCACCAAGCTGCTGGCCAAACAGTGCACAGCACTCACTGCCTCCGTCTTTTGCCTCACACAGCTGTTCCGCACCCTCACGGCACTTTGACTCATTCTAACAACCATTGCATAACAACTTGTCATACAACCTCACGGTCTGGGACCGGGACAATGGTGTAGACAATGGCAGTGGTGGTGATCATTGTTGTGAGGTTATCTGGGGAGTGAGGAGGGACCCACACTGATATGACAGGAGCTCACATGATTATGAAAGCTTTCTGTGAAGTCCCCGAGCCATCATAGATCACCAAAGATCAATAATGTCCCTCTGTGAGATACTGATAACTATCCTGGTATAGATGGGTGAGGTGCATGTGGCCACCTTCTGTAAGATGTGCACGTACTGTGGCCCACATATCAGCCATTCAAGTGATGGACAACTAAAGAGCAATGGTCATGTCGACTGAAAATATGCTGCAAAGACCTTCACATACCAACTTCACATACCAACATACAGTACATGTCCATATCTTAGCAAACCTGCCTGCATTCCAGCATTGATGTTTTGAATGTATTGTATGTTATTTGTGTATTGTTTTGTTTATTTAAAAGTTCCAAGAATATGGATTTGATCATTAATATTTTACTGAAGTGTTCTCAAATGGAAGAGAATGGAATGTAAACAGGGAAATTGGGATAGTTTACAGGCAAGGTTTTGGAGTGAAGTGTCCCGGTAGTTAAAGACACTGACGTAGAGTTCAAATATTTGATGGATCCAGTACTGTATTGTGTCCAGGAGCTATCTGAAATCATTTTGGGTTTTATATAATTTTGGTGATTTCATCTGTCATATATCTTAACCATTTCATAGGCTGGTGACAAGGAGTGGTTTGAATGTTATTACTGTAATTGTTTACAATAACCAAAAAGAGAACTTTTTTCAAAGTCTCATTAGATCCCCCCAAAATACAAATGGACAATAAAGATTTGGGTGATTTGGCATTATTTTATAAACATGTTACAAGGCTATAAGCCTACAACTGTATATTATATTTTATAAGAATAGTAGCTGAATGCTGAGGTATGCACATTGACTTTGGAAAAGTTAAGGCTGGCGGCAAGCACACATTGTTTTATGTTTATTTGATATGGTTTGCACAACATTTGCCTGCATTTTCTTGTTAAACAGTTTTAGCACTTACAGTAGATTACTATGTCCCCATAGCAATAGCTTCTTTACAATACAGCCATTATACACTGCACTAGTCAAATTCTTTCTAGCAGGGCAACATTATATTATATATTATGATATAGCTACTATTACTCTGGAATGATGCAAGTTGAAAACACACTTCCTCGGGTCCTCAGCGATGCGAGTTTGGAGTCCACAGTTTGGACAGTTTTCGAAATCAAAAACTACAGTCGCTCACATGGATTTCGCACATTTATAATAGCATTATTTCCGTTCTTCTTATTATTATTGTTGTTTAACCATTTAAAAAAGTCTCTTTCTAAAGATAGTCCTGGCCAAAGGCAGAAAACACATTTATTTACAGATGAAACAGCGGAGAATATTCACAACATAACATCTACATCTTCTAGAAAAAACAACAGAAAAATGAGAGCATGGGAGTAAAAGAGAGACAAAGTGAAGGCTTTTCTGTGCATGAAAAGCCAGAGATCATGAAGGCTTCATAACCATCAATACCGGTACCTACGTATGCCCCCTATCTGTATGTTTGAGTAATACAGTATGTGAGCAGATGTGTTCACTTGTTTGCGCCACTGTTTAATATCAGTACAGTAGATTGGATGTCTTCTCAGTCTGGCCTTCATGCGCACACTGGACAGTACGTCATGGTATACCAGTTACATAGCCCTTGCATGGACAGTTGGACACACCCCTGCCCTGAATCATGATGCAATATTATTTCACTAGTAAAGTCCACTCCTTCAACAAAATAGATTTATGTTACTCATTTGAAAGTATAAACATGAAAAATGAAGTATTCATGAAAGAGTACAGACATTTTGTTTATGATGTGCATCAAAAGGCCAAGGGCACGGCACGGCCCATGTGTACGTGAAAGTGGGGATGTCTATGGGTGTGCTGCATGCATGTGACATGCAGGTAGAAAGTGTGGACGTCACCACCTTGTCAGGGATGTAGACAGAAAGACAAGGGAGAATAGCGGATGTACCCTGATAGATATTGTAATGAGGATGGGTGTGTATATGCTAGGCTGACGGTTATGAAGCTACAGTTGTCGTCTGGCTTGTTTATACGGTAGATGTGTGTGGTTATTATCAGGTTTGACCTTCACTCCTGAGCTTCAATTGTTTATTAATACAGTAAGCCTTAATTGGGGGGGTTGTCTTATTGGTGTGTCAACCAACACACTAATTGGCAAAATCAGTAACTGTGTTATCCCAGTGGTAATGGATACTTACATTATCACAATGGATATAACCAAGACATATGCAACCTTAAGCATATTATTTTATGTATAGTTATGGTGTTCCATTGTGGCGTTTTCACTTGGAATGTTTTGGACCTATAGCTGATGCTCCTTGGACCTGCATGCTCACTGGAAAAATTAAATTAGTGAAAAGAACTAAAAACCAAATCACTTTACAGTGACAATCATTATAACTTCAATGGCAGTGTGTGAACACTTTAACCTTTACAGGGTATATACTGTATATGTTTTGCTTTCTTTGGTTACAAAAATATATATTTTAATATTTGCTATATTACATTTCCAATTTGCAGTGAAGTGTCACTTTGATCTCTGTGTGGAAATTGCCTGAAGACAGAGGCTGGGAAATAATTTGAAAAATATTTGTGCTCACCAAGCATGTCATCATAATAAGCCATAAAATGCATTGTTGATTTATCAGGGATTTTATCTGTGAATGATTGAACAATTAAGTCTGCTTTTGCTTTGTAATGCTCTTCTTCCACAATTAAAAAAACAATATCAAGTTTTTGGTGTGTTCATTTATCTAGCTAGTTTTACATTGTTTCTAACATGTCATACAAGGCTTTCTTTTTACGCACTGGCTGTTTTAACAGTCATTACTGCAGATTGCAATATAGATGTTTCATGTTCAAATACATAGGACCCAAATAAGGACTTTTTTTTCTAGATCCTGTCAACTGCAGATCATTGTGTGTGAAGGACAGTGTGCCATGTCTTCTCTCTTTGCTAATGTGCCTATTGGGCATTTGGGGACTTACCGAAGGGCTAATTGTAGTGGAATAAATGTGTTATTATGGATCCCAGCTCAGTTCTTTGTAATCCCCACTGTGATAGACAGTTTTTACAAACCATGCGTACCTGACCAGGACCCAGACACATGGTACTGAGGGTCTACTCTACAATGTTGGAGGGAATCCTAATCATCCTGTCTGGAGTGAGTGAATCCTAATCACTCGCTCCAGACAGTGAGTGATGTTAAAACATGCCAACTACCGATCACAGAATTCAATGCGTCACCAAATTCAACAAGGATTCACAAATAATGTCACTGATGGTTGGGGGGCCTGTTGGGCCCAAAGGTTTTTAAGGTCACAGATCTTTTGCTATAGGTTGTGACTTGAATCCTGTTTGATGTTTTCTCTCTCTTGCATGTCAAACAGAACTAATCTCTCTTCACCGTGACCCCTCCTCATCTCCCTAGCCACAGTAGCCAGACTGGAAGTATTTGAAACAGGGGCAGATCTAGGTATGAGGGGCAATGCCCCCCTAAATGCCCAGTCTGCCCCACCAAACATGATGGCATGCAAAACAACCCAAGATATTTCAAATTAAAGTGCTTATATTTAAAATGATTTGAAACACTACTACTACTAACTACCTACTACCTACAGCTGTGGTACCACTAAACCAACAGCATTTCATCATTGCTTTATACATGCTGTGTGTCTGTTGCAACTTCAACAACAACTGATGGTATTGATGCTTAATAGTCCTTAAAAGTCCTGTAACTGAAAATAGTATGGGTGTGGCTTCATCGCCTAAGACATAACCCTTTTTAAAAAGGTTCTGACCGTTTTCTAAAAACGTCACAACCGTTGCTAATGTGATCACGGCCTTTTACCACGGTTGCAACCTTTTACACCTGCCTGACCTTTTTAAAACAGTCGCAAGCGCTTTACAAAAAGGTCAGGAAGGTGGGGAACTCCACCCGGACTTTTCCTAAATCATTCATAATATTTCTAAAACGGACCTTTTTAAAAATGGTCTTGACACAACCTTTTAAATAAGTTGGGGGTTAAGGTACTGTAGGTTTAGGCGAAGGTTTTACTGTGGTTAAGGGCTAAGGTTATGGTTAGGTTTAGTTGTGATGAAAAGTTTAAAAAGTAACGCACATCTCCAACTGGTGCTGAGCCCAAAAAAACTGCAAAAACACAGTAAACGTGGACAGAAAAAGAAGAAGGGGCTCGCAACTCACTTTAAAGTGCTCCAGGCTTTATTTAGCGACAAGGGTTACAGGCAGCGACATTTCGACCTGTTCAGGTCTTCATCAGGCATTTCGACCTGTTCAGGTCTTCATCAGGCATTTGATGCCTGATGAAGACCTGAACAGGTCGAAATGTCGCTGCCTGTAACCCTTGTCGCTAAATAAAGCCTGGAGCACTTTAAAGTGAGTTGCGAGCCCCTTCTCCTTTTTCTGGCCTAGGTTTAGTTGTGACCCATAAAAAAGTCAAACGGTAAACAATACAAAGTTTGACGTCACTGTGGTAAATTATAAGAACCCACATTAAAATATATAGCTAACTTATATTATTGGTAAGCCTAAAGTCTACACATAGTCATACGTATATTACCCAATCTGTGCTAAAGTTTACTCATTTGGAACTAAAGTGTTGCCGGTTAAAGTCCAATCAACATAGGCATGTGGGAAGAGAAGGAACAAAAGGGTGACCACATGATGCTCTTACAGTAGCCTATGTTGGGGTAACCACTGTCAATGGTTAGGTGTAGATTAGGCCAGAGTAGAACAGTGCTTCATTGTTTAGCTAATCAATCATTGCTGATAAGTCAATCATCTCTGTCTGAAACTTCTGGAAAGACCACCACATGCACACACACGCACACACACACACCTACTGACACACACACACAAAGGATTTGATGCATTGTGATTGGTGGGGATAAACACACGCACACACATACAAAGAACTTGTTACATTGTGATTGGTGAAAACACATACACCCCTCCCATTTGTGCACGCAAACACACACTAATGTAATGTTTGTAATATAATGATCTGTCTGTCAAACTGAAGGGACTCACTCACTCGCTCCCGCTGGGACACATCTGTAAGCGGTTGTTGAGATGTTGTCCGAGTGAGCCCGCTATGGCCCTCTGAAATAAATCTAAGAGAGCTACCATGACGCTAAACAACCACCGCCTGGCCTCTTCATTTTTTACCATCTACTGCCTTTCTAACAGTGATGGGCAAATTACTGGGAAAATGTAGTAAGCTACACTACTTGTTACTCTTGAAAAAATGTAGCTAAGTTACTCTACAAGCTATCCCTAGTAAATTGTAGCAAGATACACTACAAGCTACACGACAAAAGTAGCTGGATGTAGCTTGCTACATCAACACTACATATATAAAAAATGTATATCTCAACTTAATGTACAACTTTCTAAATAATAATCATAATAATAAAATAATATCAATAGATGTGTATTATGTATATTAGAGGGATGTATATTTGAGGTTTTCTACCCATTAAAAATGGGCGGAATTTGAAAATGTGTGTGGGAAAATGTAGTAAGCTACAATCCTTGTTACTCAAAATAAGTAGTGTAGCTTCACTACAAGCTACTGGAAACAAGTAGTGTAGCTTCACTACAAGCTATTCCCAGAACAAATGTAGTAAGCTACACTACAAGTTACGGGAAAATGTAGTTAAGCTATGTAGCTTAGCTACTTGTAACAAGTTACTGCCCATCACTGCCTTTCTAAAGGCAACCCCCAAGCGCAGACGTCCAGCATCCTCAAGGTCCCAGGCCAGTAGTCTACCTCCAGAGAGTCACTTCATCACAAAACGATCTCACTGTCTCTCTTAAATTGTTTGCCAGCCTTTTAAGCATTAGACATTTCAAAACCTTTCAATTCTAAGATTCAGAGTGTCTTCTATAAACCTTTACATATGATGTCCATTTGCCCAAGATTTCAATTCCTTCTTTCTTCCTTGACAGGAGAAGACTACTGATGTGTTATGAGATGTGTTTCATGTGGTTTAAAAATAGCAATATAGTAGCTTCCTTACTAAGCATCTAACACACCTAGACTGTTGCCATGGCATTCCTGATTTAATTCACACTGTACCACTTACTACGATTATGTTATTATATCATTTGTTATTATATTTTAGGTTCTGAACATGTATCAGCCTGCTAAATTTCCATAATGAAGCTCTGAGCATGTCATGGATGTGGCTTGTGAGCTTATACAGATTGGCTATGTTCAACTAAATTTGGACGAGGCCATGTTCAGTCCCCTGGTTTAGCATTATCCTGAAGCTAAACCCATGGCACGTACCCTGACTGGCTGAATTTACATCTATCGAGTATATGACAGACATATTCAGCTTGGAATTAATTCTGACTGGTCACTAATGCCAATGTTAGTGGCCTAGATACGCTTCCATCTTAAAATGCTTCAGCAATATCTGTAGCCTTCATATAGAGCAGCACCGCTGGTAACAGGACTATATGAGAACGAGGGTGGGCCCTGCTGCTGCTCAAACTATCATAGACCTCAAATCAGACCAGATCTCTGAAAAAGTGGCGTCATTGAGTGCAATTTATGGGACCATAATATCATTTTCTGCACTTGTAAAATTCATAGATCTGTAGTCAGTTGTCACAACACAATCAGATTCAGATCAGTGAATCTCTACTACTCTATAGTGAAGCACTAACAACAGCTCTGGAGAAAATGGACTGCTCTGATCCATTATACAGCATTCACCATGGCTGAGGAGGCCTGGTCTTGTTTTAACTCTGTGTTCTTGTCAATCAAGAACACTCTGTGTTCTTGATTGATAGTATCTCCGTGCTGGACCTGGGATGCATGGAGACATCTTCAAAGTTTTCAAACACAGAAAGGAATTTGAAAAGCCGGAACACCTGTAATGAGACTTGAAATAAAAGTGAAAGGTAAATGGGAATGTAGTAACATGCGTGTTCTGTTATCAGAGTAGCTCCTGGTCTGCCATCAGTGGGCCCGAGTGCCACAGGGTAAGCATTGCTCTAATAACTGAATAGCTAGAATTGTTTTCAGAGCAAAACTACTTGTATTTAATCTACATCATCTACTTAATCACTCTGTTGATTATTACAATCCACTGACTCTTCTCTGTGTTCACCCATTGGGTCTGACATGAGGTGACTAGTGGTTACCAGTTGCACCTGCAACATATCTATAAAAACAAAAAACCTTCACACTGATGAAGGCTGGATAACTAAACGTCAGTCCTGTTCTAAATAATGTGTGTGTGTGTGTGTGTGTGTGTGTGTGTGTGTGTGTGTGTGTGTGTGTGTGTGTGTGTGTGTGTGTGTGTGTGTGTGTGTGTGTGTGTGTGTGTGTGTGTGTGTGTGTGTGCGCAGTCTTGTGACACACACACACACACACACACACACACACACACACACACACACACACACACACACACACACACACACATATACATACAATATATATACAGTATATATATACAGTATATAATAATAATATTATATAATAATATATATTTATTATCTATCCTAGCCTGCAGTTTCTATGATGATGTCACTGGAAGACGGGTATTTGAACTGTCCTGTGAGACACAGACTGAGTAGGAAAAAATGTGGTATTTTATCATGTACGTTAGAAAGGACCTATAATATGAAGATACGTTGAAAAGTGGTGAAGTGGACCTTTAACATAATAGTGGTGAAGTGGATCTTTAACATAATAGTGGTGAAGTGGATCTTTAACAAATGAACCCTCACGGGTTCATTTGGTTGCATTTGCACGCTCTCAGAAAAAATAAGCGTCTAAAGAAATCCATACATGGTGAAAATACATCTTGATGATGTCATCAAGATGTTTCACCATGTTAGTGGTTTTCTTCAGACCTCCATTTCTTGTAAACACAGAATGGGGGGACTTTTTTTTATCATGTCCACCCAGCACCTCTAGGCTATACTAATGACATTAGAATGTTGAAAATGAGCGGAATTCCCCTTTAAGTAAATATCATTTAGGTTGAAGAAATTTTGCCCCCTACATTACTTATCCTGACTTCCTGGAATCGTTTATGCTATGGACTTAAAGTTAAATGTATTAATTAGCACTGCAAACAAAAACAAATTAATTAATGCCATTATGGACGACAGAAGTGGGTACTAATGAGTCTGGTTTACAGTATATGAATTCATATACTGTAGGCCTACCTTGCCGTTTTAAGATCTGATGCCCTCTGCTGGTAGGATATAGATTAAGATTTTAAAATAAGATTATCGCCATATCATCTCCTATTCGTCCACGTCATTGTGTACTTTACAGAATATTTCGTGAAGATTCTTGTAAACCATATTTTTTCTGTTCTATGGACCCTAAAGGACACAAAAAAAGTGGTTTACATTTTTTCCCTCCACCCTAACATTATTTTATCACCATGGCAACATGGCGTTGTGTATCAATCTGTCTGTATTTCTGTCAACATCATTTCTCCAAATCTGCCTGCCCGATTTACACCAAATTTGGTCCAGAGGTGTATAATGTGCTCAAGAACACTCCATAAAAATTTCACCATGATCGGCCCATAGGTGGCGCTACAGTACCAAATTCAAAACCAAAAATCGTGATTATTCACAAACAATTTGTCTAATTTCAATGAAAATTGCTGGGTTCTTGCACAATGGTCTGAGACACAAGCCCTGCAAATTTGACCACTATCCACCAATAGGTGGCGCTACAATAACATATTTAAAATGACCAATTCGCTACAAAAACCTTAAATAATCGCGCGCAGACAGTGTTTTGTTTCAAATGGAAAAAAATAACTTGACTTTCTCTTTTGACAAAAAGAAATTGCATCCACGATAATTGGACATTAATAATACTACCCCATATGAGTGGGTGTAGGAGAAACTTATATAGCGCTTTTTTGAGTACCCAAAGACACATTGCATTTACACATTGAGTACCCAAAGACACACATTTACAGAGGTAAAATAAAAAGAAGCAATTTAATTGAGGAGAGTCAGGTTGATCAGTGCTTTATATGGGGCCAGGAGTGTTTTGAAGTGGATTCTTTGTTTGACTGGTAGCCAGTGAAGGTCACAGAGAACAGGTGTGATATGATCTCTGGACTGGGTGCTGGTGAGCAGACGCGCAGTTGAGTTCTGGACAAATTGAAGTTTTTTGAGGACTTTGGAGGTGGTGCTGTGGAGGATACTCTTGCAATAATCAAGGCGTGATGAGATGAAGGCGTGGATGAGAGTTTCAGCTGCAGAAAATGACAAGAAGGGTCGGAGACGAGCAATGTTCTTGAGGTGGAAGAAGGCAGTTTTGGTGACGTGGTTGACATGGGGAAGGAATGAGAGGGTGGGTCAAAAAAGATGCCAAGGTTGCAGATGTGAAAAATCCTGCATAGAACTGGTGAGGGAGTTGGGACCAGTGATGATGATTTCTGATTTATTGCAGTTATTGGTTGGTTGGAGTGATGGCTTTGGTGGAGAAATACAACTGTGTGTCATCGGCAAATGAGTGGAACTGAGGTCCATGGTGATGGAGGATCTGACAGTGTGGGAGGATGTTTAAGATGAAGAGCAGGGGACCAAAAACAGCCGTGGGGACACCATGGGTAACAGGGGTAGTGGAGGAGTTGCAGTTCTTGACAGAGATGAATTGTTGTCGATCAGAGAGGTAGGATTTGAACCAGGAAAGAGCAGTTCCTGTTGAATCAATGGAAGATTGGAGACAGGTGATGAGAATGGAGTGACTGATGGTGTCAAAAGCGGCACTGAGGTTGAGGAGGACGAGGATGGAGAGGTGAACGGAATCAGCAGAGAGGAGGATATTGTTGGTGACTTTTGTGAGAATGGTTTCTGTGCTAGGGAATGGAAAACGGTGTTTCGTAGAGGTTATTGGAGTCTATGTGAAACTTGAGCTGAGAGGCAACAGTGTGTTCCAGGATTTTGGAGAGGAAAGGAAGGTTGGAGATGGGTCAGTAGTTGCCCCAATATTTTTCCCAATATTGGGGTAAAAGTGGCAAGATGAGAGCAGGGGGAGCTGGCCAGTGGAGAGGGAGGTTTATGATATTGGTGATAAGTGGAGAGAGAACAGGAAGACTGACAATGAGAGAACAGGAAGACTGGCAATGACCAAGGTGATGGGTATCGGGTCAAGGATACAGGTGGAGGTTTTCATGCCAGAGGTTATGGAGGAGAGGTTGGATGCAGTTATTGCATTAAAGGATTGAGTAGTTGCTGCCGGACTGAATAACAGATGAGTAGTGGGACAACTAAAAAAGTTTTACTCTGATTACATTTTGGGTTTGGCTATTATAGCCTGTTCAAAATTTGGCTCTCCACATTTTGAGCTATCGAGGTGCATGCACTGTTGAGAGCATTTTTGTATTGTTCCAGATGCGGTTTGTAAGCCTTGGAATGAACCTGTTTTCTTGACAAGCCGTTCCAGTTGACGACCCTGTTTTTTTAGTTGATGTAGATGATCCGTGTACCAGGGGGCTGAGTGGGTGTAGGAGACGTGCTTGGTCATTGTGGGGGCAAGTTGATTGAGACAGGTTGAGAGTGTGTCATTGTAAACATTGACGAATTTAGGGTTCGGGGTGGGTGGACTAGGGTCAGATATGGTGTAGGACAATAATGAGGACATGGAGGAGGGGTTAGTAGATTTGAGGTTCTGGAAAGTTATGGAGCGTTTTTCATTGTTGAGGGGGGTGTCAATGTCCATGATGATGGCTAGGTGGTCCAAGATGGTGGAGCCAAGGTCCATGCTGGTGACATTATGAGTGGTTATTCCTGTAGTACAGATGAGATCCACAGTGTGTCCTTCTGTGGGTGGGAAAACGGACGTGCTGAGTAAGATTGATAACGTTTAAAATGTCAAGGAATTCAGTGGCGCTTTGAAGTCAGGTGAGTCCACGTGGATATTGACATCTCCAGACAGAGATATGCATCTCAGTGAGCAGGGTGAGAAATACAGAAAATTGAGAGGGAAACCGGTGGATTGTACAGTCCAGGAATGATGCATTACCCCAGGTGAAGGAGTTTATGTATCTCGGGGTCTTGTTCACGAGTGAGGGGAGGATGGAGAAGGAGATCAGCTGGAGAATCGGAGGAGCAGGGGCGGTATTGCAGTCACTATACCACACTGTTGTGACAAAAAGAGAGCTGAGCCAGTAGGCAAAGCTCTCTGTCTGTCTACCGAGCTATCTTCATCCCTACCCTCACTTATGGTCATGAAGTGTGGGTCATGACCAAAAGAACAAGGTCATGAATACAAGAGGTTGAAAAGAGTTTTCTCTAGCGGGTGGGTGGCATCTCCCTTAGAGATAGAGTGAGAAGTTCAGTCACTCTGGAGAGCCTCTTTTCCTGGAAAGGAGCCAGCTGAGGTGGTTTGGGCATCTGGTTAGGATCAGGATGCCTCTTGAGCAACTCCTTAGGAAGGTCCCCGAGGCACGTCCCACTGGGAGGAGACCCCGGGGCAGACCAAGGACCAGATGGAGGGATTACATTGACTCTCTGGCCTTGGATCGCCTCAGGATCCCCCAGGAGGAGGTCGCCCGGTTGCTCGGGAGAGGGAAGTCTGGAGCTCTCTGGTGGAGTTGTTGCCCCCGTGGCCCGAACTAGGATAAGTAGATGAAGATGGATGGGCAGGTTTGGGCAGTCTATGACTGCTGCGACCAATGGTTTAGGGCCAGACAGTTTGAAGGTGAAATGTTCAAATGAGAAGGGAACAGGAAAATTAACTGGACTGATTTTGATTTGATGTGTTGTTTGTGTATTATGACTATGCCACCACCACGTCCCTCGATGCGGGGTATGGGGCGTGGTCTTATTTAGTGTAAAATATTCCAAGGCTATTGCCTCTTTCTCCCCCAGAGCTTTAAAATTTACTTAAATGTGACAAGAATCACATTGCAATTACATGAAAATCACTGTATTAATATGTGAAGACCATGCATCTGCTTCCTAAATGGGTTACTGTAGCGCCACCCATTGGTGGATTGTGGTCAAATTTGCAGGGCTTGTGTCTCAGCCCATTGTGCAAAAACCCAGCAATTTTCATTTGAATTAGACAATTAGTTTGTGAATAATCGCGATTTATAATTTTTAATTTGGTACTGTAGCGCCACCTATGGGCCGATCATGGTGACATTTTTATGGGGTCTTCTAGAGCATATTATACACCCCTGGACCAAATTTGGTATAAATTGGGCTGGCAGATTTGGAGAAATGATGTTGACAGTAATACAGACAGATTGATACACAACGCCATGTTGCCATGGTGATAAAATAATGTTAGGGTGGGGGGAAAAAATGTAAACCGCTTTTTTTGTGTCCTTTAGGGTCCATAGAACAGAAAAAATATGGTTTACAAGAATCTTCACGAAATATTCTGTAAGCTGGATTTTGCTACACAACTACGTAGACTATATCGTCCTGTGCTGTGTTAAATTTCTTAATACCCAGCCATGTATAATAAACATTAATTAGGTTCCACTCAAATAAATTCATTTCCCAGAAGGCTACTTAAAATAAAGTGAACAGTCAATTTGACTGGCAAGAGACTACCAGGGTCAAAGCTGGTAAAACTTTACAAAGTGTGTCAAAGTAAGATATTTCATCTTTCTAATGAGTAACTGTAGTTACTTACTTACTGTATATAGGCCGGTTTAGGGAGGGGAAACCCAATTACAGCAGTGCATTTGAGGCAAAACCACACCCACCATGACAGAGAGTGAGAGACCCTACACTAGTGGGAGGGGGTTGCCTTTTCCAAACACGTGTGACGCATCCCCCAGTTTGCAGTTTTGCTTATTAAACATCATGGTTAGCGGTGGAGTCACACCGTCCGACACACTTCCAGTCAGTGAGAGTGAGAGAGAGAAAAGGAACCCCTGGCTTCGGTGTACTTTGTAGTGTACTGCTGGCCAAACTCGCGCAGTAGGTATGGAGGATACTAAAATAACATGTACCAATGGAGTAAGAGGACAGTCCAAAATAGACCATGAAGAGCCCACACACAGCGCCGGCTGTTGTGGCACTTGCGTTAAGGGCATCAAAGAGTGGATACCGGTGGATTGGAAGAGAGAATTAGTCCAGTTGTTAAAACTAGCCGGACCAGTGGTAAGTTTGGCTTCTGAATGGTGGCCACAATATACTGTATATAGCTAACTGTATGTTCTGTAGAGCTAACATGATACATGAAAATTCTTTGTTCATATTTGACTATTGGACTCAGTAGGCAGTGTTGTGTAATTATGTTTCAAATTTCAAGTGTCAAAAACTAACAGTAAACATTCATTCGTTATAACAAATAACTAATCACCTAGCAGCCCTCACTGTACCTAATAAAGTTAAACTTTTTTTTAGAGGCTGGGCTGCAGCCAAGCAGCTGGACTGCCGACAATGAAATTAGCTTCAGTTGCTGATGGCACAAAAATCAAAGGACATCCTCTAACGTCATTAAAGGACAATCCCACCAATTTTCAACATTTTACACTACAGTGTCATTAATGTACCTTGTGTGGACATAATCTGCAAACTGCATGTCCTTGAGGACTTTTCTGACTTTAGTCTTCACCCGCCTCAGGTGTGAGATGCTGAACAGGTTTCCTTTTGATTTGACTGTCCAAAGGCATGTTGCAGCATTACAGCAAAGTGAATACCAAAAAATGGTTGGAGCAAGGACAGCCATACTTCACACCAGCTTTAGGAGCCTCTGGGGGCATCCTATTTTGTTTGAGATCTTGAAAAGACTATCACAAATGATCAGATCCAGAAGCTTGCATGTTCAATCAGTACAACACAACATGTGCAAAGATCTCCCCCTCTATCCTATGCTGAGAGGTGACAATGCTACAATGAATGAGAAGTTCATGCAAGTTGTTAAGCATAGGTCCCTTTGTGCACTTGACAACTACAGGTGGAATACCATCTAGGCTTGGAGCCTTCCTGGAAGGTAGGCGGTCTCTGGCTGTAATTCATCCAGGGATGCCATTTCATCGAGCTCTGTCATGGTCAGCAGGCTCTTGATTGCCTCCACTTGTTCACAGTGCAGAACCAATAACTGATTTTATGCCTGAGTCAAAAATGAAAAAGCGATCTGAGCACTCAAAAGTTAAAAATGGATCAGGAGAGCGGGAATTGAAATCACATACTTTATTGAGTAAAAAAGCCGACATGTTTCGACTCCACTGAGTCTTCTTCAGGGCTAGTATAAGATAATCATATACTAGACCCTCAGAAATCAGATTGATTTTTCATTTTTGCATTCTAGTCCCTTTTGATCTTTGAAGCACCATCCCTAACTTTTATTATTCCCTATATCTCCGCCCAGCATCTGGTTGCCTTTTTCTTTTTGATACCATTATCTGAGTCAGCTGTTGTTTGAATGTCTTCACAGATCTGCAGAACTGTCACTGAGCTACTCAAAATGAATAGCTAGAGCCACAGCAGTCTTGCATCTATCCTTCATGAAATATGCTGGAAGCATAATGGATGGAGTGTTTAAACACTTGCAGTAATATATTATGATGGTATAAGACTTTTGGGCTTTATTTTATTGACATTGCTAAATAAGGCCATTGTCTGACAAAAAGTGCAAAGTTAATAACTGTCTATTAACTTTGCACTTTTTGGTCTGACAGCAACAACCCAGTTGCGGTGTCTAAGCTCAGCACCCGTGGGCCTGGACCCAGCACAAAAACACTGGGTATTTTGGTAAATCTTTCCACTCAGAGTGGGAACTTGGTATATATGTGCACCAAAACTGAGTGGAAAATACGGAACGATCCCCTGAGAAGTCTGGGAAAGATTGGGCCCCAATTACTTTTATTTGGCATAGTAATATAGACTGCATAGTCATTTGTCATAGTAATATGCTGCATAGTAATTTGTTATAGTAATAGGCTGTAGGTGTCCATGATCATTCCCTTGATTAACTTTAATCTAGCACTCTAATTGTTTACTTTTTGTTACTTTAATCCTTAATATGTAAAGGGACTTTGAGTTCTTGGCTTTTGTTTTTTACTTTCTACTTGGTTAAAGGAATATGTCACTCACAAAAAACAATATTTTAAAAATAAATGAAAACTGTAGTGGAGTGTTCACAGGAGCTAGAGTAGATGACATTATGTCCAAAAGAAAGTAAAATATATCTTTAATTACTTTCCATATGTAGAGTGACTTTGGGTACCGGTACATTTTAACAACAACAACAATTATTCTTATATGGAGAGTTTTGCCTTGTTTTTTTTAACATTACTGATTGAAGCTTAGCACTACACAAAGAAGCATTGATGTTTGGTAGGTCACTCAAGCTCTAAGAGTTGCGTGATGGGGTACCCATTCACATGTTCAGGGCAGGGCAATTAATTCTGGGATGTGTGAATGACCTAGTTTAGCAGCAGTTAATTAGTTTGTAGTTAACATAATTAGTACCTACTGTATGGACACATACACTTTTTACAACCCATTTTGTAATGACACAGTTAGACTATAATGTACACTTTATGTTAGTTAAGTATTTATTATCACATCAAGCCTACGTTATTGTCCAAACGTAAATTATTTGTGAGTGTGCACATGAGTGTGCACATGCATCTCAGTCAACCTCTGCTTGGTAGTTTTGCATTTTTAAACTGGAAGTGTCTTCCCTACATTCTAATTGCCCTAATTCTAAATGTATGTTGCAGAATTCATTTAGCAGTTTAGTGTACCACATCTCCATTCAGCTGCTGTTGGAATCATGAACGATTGCGGCCTGTTACTGCAGGGTGCATTTATGTTCCAACTGCCATTAGAATTTCATCGTATCTTTCGTGCAGGCCAGGCGACCTTGGGATGTAAAACTTTTGCTAATAACTCTGAAACACAAATTCTCCAGCCAGACAACTGGGCATAATGAATGGACAGTCTTTTGAGATTTGCACTAATGTACAGTGCCTTAAAACTAATGTTGTTATTATTCTGTAAGTGAGAAGTGAAGGGTTTGTCTTTTAACACATTCACATTCACAGCTATTCTCTAGGCTTAATGGCTAATATGTTCACATTTGGGAATCCTATATTCACTGAGAAGTGGTAAGGGGATTTTGTTTTGTTTTTACATAACTATTTTTATGTTTCAGTTTATTTCACAGTCGATGACCTTTCTGATCGGTTTTGTCAGCACAGTATTCTGTGGTCACCTGGGGAAAGCCGAGCTTGGTGCTGTGGCATTAGCAATAGCGGTAAGAAAAGGACTTTTGGATTGCCTTTAACCAGTCAATCTTTAACCACTTTCATCCTGACACTTCTATTTTGGATGTCATCATTATGCAGGCAGACAGACAACAAGTATAAATGGGTAACTGGTTTAAGTAAAAGAAAATGTCCCCAATGCAGGTCTTTAATGTTACCGGTACTTCTGTTGGCAGTGGCTTGGCATCCACCTGTGACACACTCATATCTCAGGTAAGTATTCCTGACCGTGTTTATCCATTCATTTTGTTTAAACGGGAAAATCCTAACCATTACCGCTGTGTCTCATTCCTAGGGTCTACAAGAAAACAGTTCAGCTGTGGACTTTTGTATCAAATGTGTTTTTCTTTTGCTCAACTTATTCCCATGGTTATAAGTGCATAGGTGTTCTCTATCTGCGTGTATTTGTGTATCTCAGTGACCCACTGTGTACCTGTTTATGCAGACTTATGGGAGTGGTAACCTAAAGCGCGTGGGAGTCATACTGCAACGGGGGATTCTGATTCTACTTCTGGGCTGTTGCCCCTGCTGGGCCGTCCTCATCAACACGGAGCCCATCATGCTGGCTATCCGGATTAATCCAGAAGTTGCCAGGTCAGCTGTATTACAATTTTTATATTTATTTAGATTAGATTTGATTTTGGAATTGTCATGCTTAATCATAATCATCAACAACCTCAACCTGCCCCACCTCCCCTCCAATTTATGTAGCATTTGCCTCTCTTATCTTAATGTCTTTTGTGCCTTACTTTTGCGTCTTTCGGACAGCTGCCATTTTCACCAGGTCTTACTCGACAAAGAGATCTCTGAACTCAAGTGACAACCTTGGTATAATAAATAAATACATTTATTATTCAAACACAGTGATGAGAGAGCAGGCGATAGACACAGATTATACCACAGGTAGTTTCGAGGAAGAAATCTAATGTTGGGTGAAATTGCTAAAAAAAAAATAGATGTGCTGGCCTAAACACACCCTCTTGTAGAATATTTTTTAAGTAAATGTTTCAGCTGTTTGGAAGTTAAATTAGGGACAGTTACTTGTTTTGACAGGTACACCACAGCTACTGGCTACATAAATAAAAAACAAACATAGGCTACCGTATATGCAGTAGCAAGTATGAAATATCAATACAAACTTTTATATAAAGTATAAATACACTGCATTGAATGAACAGATGGAGAAAGAATACATGTGATTCATTGCTGAATGAATTAATCGATGGATTTTTTTTTGTGTGTGTGTGTGTGTGTGCGTGTTCGTGTGTGTGTGTGTGTGTGTGTGTGTGTGTGTGTGTGTGTGTGTGTGTGTGTGTGTGTGTGTGTGTGTGTGTGTGTGGGCGCGAACGGCATATACTGTAGTCTCTCCCAGCTCTATGTGAAGATCTCCATGCCCGCTCTGCCGGTGAGTTCATTCCCTGCTGTTCCCACACACCAGTGCATCGCAGAGCATTTTCTCTCCTTGTCACTGTCTATGGTTATAATAAACTACTAAACTAAATCTAACTAAAAAAACTCAATAACTCAATAACTCAATGAAAACTGTTCACAAAACGAATTTCAATATTTCTATGCCTTTCGGCATCAGATAATATACTTTTCAGTTTGATACATTTTCTCATCCCAAGTTTTACGGTGTATGGAAGATCCATATGCAGCCACAGCAGCTAGAGTATGGGGTAATATCTCACAGGCAAGGCAAAACATGTCATCATTCAAGGCAATCTCATCATTAAAGGCAATGTCATGTTTTGTGGACCAGGAAGTACACTAACTCACTTCACTAGCATGTGGCAATTTGGCAAATAGGAATTCACATAAACACAAATGTATACACCCTTTAATACGCCTTGAATTAGCAAGTACTTTTGTTTTGTCCTACACTTGTGTGGATTCAATTAATTTGCTATACTTTTTGATTTATTTTATCATCACATTCTGATAAAATAAGTCTCATGGATTAGTTAAGGTCTCATTCTAGATTCTATTGATTTTGTTTAGGTATTTTTATATCCGTCTTGCCAAATCTACACACAAACCCTTTTTCCTGCCGTAAAGGTTAGTTTGTGATTTACGATAACAAAAGGTGAGTTTTTTCTTATCTCGAGGAAACAAGCTAACTTTGTGTACAATGTTTGTCCGATTATACACAGGATGCTTAACCTAGGTTAGATAAACACAAGCTACCATTTTTACCCTTTTACCCAATATCGGGCAGTGAGATTCTGGAGCCAGTGACCATTCCATATCTTCAGAATCAGGGAAGAGGATGTAATGGCTGGCCGGCCGTGAGTGCAGACAAAAACCCAATGAACACTTGCCATTGAACAAATCCATGTTGGATGACTTGCAACAAAACGTGGTTGAGGAATGGGATGCGATCCCACAGCAAAATGTGGCTAGGTTGGTGACTGGTATGAGGAAGAGGTTCCAAGCTGTTGTGGCTGCATTTGGATCTTCTACATGTACCCACTACTGAGTTCAATACTACTGACTGTAAAATTGTGTGTAAAATGCTGCTGTTTTTAACATTGCTGAGTGCAATCATCCAATCCACTACAGACTAAAGCAACTCAGCGCATTTAGCTGTGTTGCTCATTCACAAATCACGAAAATTACAATCTATAACATGTTGTACAGTTGGCTAATATACAATTAAAATGAGATACCGGTAAAACATAATACCAATTGGTATTACCAAATTGGGGAAAATAATGGACTGAAGTTACATTTTCGTACTTTTGTTGCCGAGTTTATATTTTGGAATTTTTTTTGTTTGTTTTATTATACAAAATACTTAAGGGCCCATTGAAAATGAACTAGAAGGTGCGATTTATTACTCCCTGTCTGTAAAGCCCTTTACTCTGATCTTTTTTTAATCCTATACCTGGCAAAGCTATGAGCTATGAAAAACACAAACGAGAACTGAAACTAAACTAAAACTAAACAATTTCACAAAAAAGCTAACCTGCACTAAACAAAATATATAGCTATTGGAACAAAATGGCATGAACTAAAACTAAACTATAATGAAAACTATTATAACCTTGCTGTCTGTTCCTGCAGGCTGTGTTCATGTATCAACTGCAAGCGAGGTATCTTCAGAATCAGGTGAGTTTGAATGCATAAAAGCTCTGGCGTTCCATGCTTTTTGTGATTTGGTTCCATGTGGGGTCCTTGCCAATAAACCATTTGAGAACTACTAGTACTAGTTGGAATCTATGCCATATTGTCATAGTAAATATATACATATTCTGAAGAAGGCTGGAGACCGACATTGAGCAATTGGGTTAATCAAAAACTATGTGCGGACATATTGATGTCCCTGCACAGGATCTTACTGTGCTACCATTACTGGCGAGAACCCGACAAACTAATGTTTTTAGAGATTGTTATTAATCAAATTAAAGGTTTGGTTGGTTTGCAGGGTATCATATGGCCCCAGGTGATAGCCGGAGCAATGGGCAATATTGTCAACGTTGTTATAAACTACGTCTTCCTCTACCCTTTGGATCTGGGTGTTGCGTGAGTATTCCCATTATATGCAATAGGTAATGATTATTATTGCACTGTTTATAATGATGCATTCATTAGCATTTGCCATTTTGGCTTTTCTGCATTGTTAGTATCCAACCATTACTTTGAGGCCTTTGAAAGTCCTTTAAGCAAACAGTACTGCAATCATTCATCATTGTCAATAATTCAGTTCAAATTTAATTTAAAAATGTAATAATCTATTTCCAAATCAGAGTTGATTCATTAGTAGCTCAGAGGATATGGATTTGAAACAACCCCCATCCTCTCTGCAGGAAATTTATGATGATACAGCAAGGAGGCAGGGCCTCAAGATTACTAGGGATACCAACCATGTACTGCATAAAGAATTCAAAATAATGCCTTCGGGCAGGATATAAGCAACCTGCAAGCTTAATAGATTTAAGTTTTCCTTCGTTCCCTCATCGATCAGGCTACTCAACAGAGATGATTGTTTGTATGTATGTGTATGTATGTTTGTATTTCCTGTGATTTTTTTGTACTTGTAATGTGTTTAACGCCAATGTCTCCTCGTGCCCAGAACCAATTTCTCCCCTGGGAGACTAAATAAAGGTCTATTCTATTTCATTCTATCCATATGTTTTCTCTTGGGTGATAGTGGATCTGCAGCTGCCTTGGCCATCTCCAACATCGCTCTGACAGTGTTCCTGTATATTTACATCTGTTGCAGAGGACTACACAAATCCACATGGGGAGGTGAGCTCATTTTCCCTTTCAGATTCAGAGAGATAGCAATTCATTATGCACAACAATAATACTGCAGCTTTTGTTTGAATCCAAGATACACTTAGCCTAGATTAGTTTTTGCCTTGTTTGCCATAATTCATTTATGAAGTTCTGAAATCACAGTAGCAGAGTAATGCTAACAGATGAAATAGGATGCCCATAGGATGCAATACACTTGTGCTTATCCCGCTATGAACAGATAAATTGCCATGAATAACTACAATGGAAACACTTTCACCAGCAAATGTGAACAAAAATCTGCGTAGCTGATCATTTGATTTCACTACTTGGATATATTTGTGCAGCCTCTCTCGACAAGAGTGTGCGCTTTCACATGGGTTACCTTATACATACGGGTGCTCATAATCACCAGTGGCGTATCTAACATTAGGTTGAGGACATGCAGTGCCTGTCCAACTCCAGTTATATGTATGAATGAATGGACCATTGTAAAGCGCTTTGAGCACTTGGAAAAGTGCTACAAAAATGCAATCCATTATGTGCATAGGTGTTTAAACTGAACTCTGAGAACTCTCGTGTGTAATGTTTGACAACTATAGTGCCACTCTCACTGCTTAATGCACCACTGACACAGTTCCTCAGAGTTAGAGGTTATATTTAGGTTTAGTAATTTATCAGCAAAATGTTACCCTGTCGGTGCAGCATATCACAGCTTTGCATTATGTACTGAGTTGCCCTTACAAGCTGTTAAATGTGTTGAAGAGAAAATCTTTGGTGTGTGACTTCAAGTATACAGTATTTGATCTAGCACATCAGAATTCATACAGTGAATTGATTCTATACTAATTTCAGCAGAATTACAAACGCAATGTTACAAGTTCTTTGGTTACCCTCAGTAGTCTAGCATAGCCAGATGCAGACGATCCATATTGATATGTCGGGTTATGTTGAAATTCAATTAAGGAACTACAACTGTATGGAAACAATTACTGTAGGTAAAAACACTGGGACAGTAACAAGATTGGTTTTCATGTGCTGTTCAAGCCCACTGAACACACCTGAAAAATAAAATCAAAAGTAAACTAACAAAAAATGCTTTATTCAGACACAGTGAAGAGAAAGAGCAAGGCAAAGCCAGTAAATGGTCTGTGCGGGCAGCCGTGAGTCAAACCGGGGTAATGCTGTAGAATGCATGAGCTATGCAACCTAACCATCTGCTATCGGGCCGTGATACACACGCTGATAACACCTCTAGTGAGGTTGAAGCTGAATGCAGTAATGTTGAAACTGCTGCTGTGTTTCAAAAACCATTGGCCAAAAGGAACGATAAAGAGGCCTCCCTATAAGAAAACTAAACAGAATGTGAGACCCTAGACTACATCAGCCAGTAACTAAAAGTGGTGTATTGTTCAAGGTCTCTAATTTGGGGCTGCCCAAAATGTTGTATGAATAAGTGTCTGTGCAAAATGGCTAATGGGCTTATCTCAACTTTTCCTTAACTATGAACATCTGACCTCCCAGGTTGGACACTGGACAGTCTGCAGGAGTGGGGTCCTTTTATCAAGCTGGCCATTCCCAGTATGCTTATGCTGTGCTTGGAGTGGTGGATGTTTGAGATTGGAGGATTCCTGGCTGGTGTAATTAGTGAGGATGAGCTGGCAGCGCAGTCCATAGTGTACCAGCTGGCCACTATCTGTTACATGGTAACACGTTTAAGTAAATTATCCTGAATTTAGGCTTCATATTTACAGTACATTCAGTCATGCCATTTCCTTGTGCGTCTCTTTCTGTGCGTTTTCTCTTCCTGTCTCATAGTTCCCTCTAGGATTCTCTGTTTCAGCTAATGTACGAGTCGGTAATGCTCTTGGTGCAGGGAACACAGAGCAAGCCAAGCTGTCTGCCAAGGTCTCCGTCATATGTACAAGTATGAAGTTTTGCACACATGCTACAGTCCCCACTTAATTACTGTATGCACTTTAAAACATTTCCAAAGTTGTGCTAAATGATTTGTTGTCAGTTAAGCCCTATTCATAGTTTGATTTTCGGTGATCACCGCGACCACCGTTGCCTACAATATGACATCATACCACTGCAAACACTGCTATTTCCAGCCCTCCTCTCTGACTTTACTCACCACCGCAGCGGTGCTCACCAGGAACGGCCACTAAAAAAGAGCTATAGCAATCACATTGGCCAGGAACCGCCGGGCATTGTTGATTGGCCAGACGTTTGGAGCACCATCTGCTTGTTGACAGACTGAGACGCAAACAAAGAACAGGAAATTACGTAAATAGAATAGAAAAAATAGAAAATACACATAAAGGCAGCATACAATTGACGCAAGGAGAACGGGCGAGGTGCTGGTAGTGGTCTATGTATAGTGGTGGTTGTGGTGCTCAGAGTGATCACCGATGACGCAGAAATTCTTTTAGTCTCTTGAGACAAAATGTTGCTGTTGTGCTGGTGGTGCTGTTTTTACTGTATTAAAAATACTGTAAAAACAGCACCACCAGCACAACAGCAACATTTTGTCTGGGTTCTCAGTTTGGTTGTCACTAGACATGTAGGCTACATTTGAACATGTCATGTTATTTTTATTTACATATTTTATTATTTATGCCTGATGCAGTTCTAGTTTCAATCTTTATTGGAGCTTGTCTTGGATTCTCTAAAGATGTGATTGGATTCATTTTCACCAAAGACCAGTGAGTAAAACCTCTTACAACTATCTAACATTAGGTAGCATTTACTTTCTTGTACCTACACTGTGTTCCCACTGGTGACTCCAAGTGGCAGCAGGAGGTACTGAAACTGATTTGACACCGATTTGCCATAGCAGACCACATTAACAATATCTGTAAATGTGCAACGTATTAGTTTCACTGATCTGGTTTTCAGTCCCTTATGGGATTATGTTGTACCCATCCTTATATTGCCTTTATTGCCTGTCTTTTGCAATGAAATATACGTATATACGTGTATATATACAGTATATACGTATATACATGTATGTATAGTTGTATACACACACACACACACACACACACACACACACACACACACACACACACACACACACACACACACACACACATACACACATCTTCTTTTCATTCTATTTTCAATGTCTATTTCCATGTCTTACAGAGAACTTGTTAAGCGAGTTGCTGACGTCATGATTATTTATTGCTTCTTCCATATTGCTGATGCCATTGCGGTGAGTGACTGTGATTTACTGTTCTGCAACTTAATGTCGTTCAACATGCTGTGTATTTTGTGAATATATAAATGAGTCATTCCACGAAAACGGTACTATTTACAATCCCTCTGACCGTTTTAGCTGTGTTTCATTGATGGAGTCACTCAAAAATATTTTTTATTTTTTAATCAATTGAAATGTTCCCTTTAATATTGTGTAAACATTACATGGATTTTATCTTCATATCAGAAATGATCTTGTTTTCTTTCAGTAGTTAGTACAAAAATCACAACTCTGTTATTAACTTAATTGGCTCAACTATCAATTACCATGTTAAAAGATATGTAAAAAAAAAAAAAAGATTATATTAATGTTAAGGACATAAAGATGTCCTTAATATTGTGGGCTATTCAGAAAAGTAAAACCTTTTGGTCAAAAAAAAAGTCCAAATCGTACCGTTTTCATGGAATGACTCAAATATGTTTTCCTCTGCAGGCTGTGACGGGGGGTATTGTAAGGGGAGTAGGGAGGCAGATGGTAGGGGCCCTGTGTAACTTGATAGGATACTACTTCATGGGCTTCCCTGTCGGTGTTTCCCTGATGTTCGCAGCCGGAATGGGAATTGTGGGTGAGTAGAACACCTACAGTACAACACAAAAAAATATATAATGTCTCCCACATTACATTTGCGCTGGTAAAACAGTGAAGCTGTAATTGACCTTTTGTATTGAGAGTTCTTGTTGTATCTCTCTTGTAGGGCTGTGGGCAGGACTTTTCATCTGTGTCATTTTGCAATCCATATTCTTTATAGCCTTTGTGTCTAAACTGAATTGGAAGAAGGCAACAGAAGAAGTGAGTACTTAGACTATCACCATAGTACAGTAAAATCCTGTAAATATGGGTTTATTAATACCCTCAAGAGTTATGCAGATTTTTTTTTTTACTGATTTTCCATTCAGGACATAAGTTCTAAACCTGTCTGCTATGTCTCTAATTAGGCCCTGGTGAGGGCAGGTGTCCAGGTCAAGGAAAGCAAAGAGAAATTCGGAATGGAAAATCAGGGTGAGTGAATCTTCCTGTTTGCTTTCTATCGCCCTTATGAAACACCTCTACTTTCCAGGAACCGTTCTGTTTTTTTCTGAGATGTAAAGACAAAAAAAAACGACTTCCTTTCTCATTAGAACTCTCCCTGGAGACCGTTGAGGGTGCCGTTAACCCGCCCACTGCCTCGGCCTGTGTGAGCTCCGAGGACAGAACCACAGATCTGGAGGTGCTTGGTTCCAGCCAGGGTGGAGCAACCACCTGCACTACAGTTGGAGTTGTTCTGTCAGTCAGACAGTTGGTTTTACGGCGTGGCTTCACCGTGTTGATAATGTTCCTCATTCTCGCTGGCGGCGTCTTTCTCAGCGAGGTTCTCAGAAGACTGCTAAAATGAGTCGCCTACTGTATCAGCTTATTGGTGGCAATTGGGCAAGTGATTGTTGAAACGCCACCGTCCGATAAGAGATGCCAGTGGTCTACACACACTATGCACGCTGCCGTGTTTGCCTTAAAGCTACATTCCGTGACTTATTTGATTTTTTTTTACCCCATGATTTTTGCAACTCATTTTTTAAATCCTAGTGTTAATTATCTCATGTAATCTTGGGCACTGCCAAACTGGGGGAACTTCCTTCTATGCATGAGGAGTCAAGCCACTATTCACCTGGCAGGATGGAGCTTCCCTGGTTGGATGTAGCGTGTGGAAGGAACACATTTATTCAAACCAAATGCTGAATGAGTTCAACATTTGCTGAAACATACAGATTGTAGCTTCAACCCTAAGGCACAGCTAGTCTCCCTGTCTGGAATCTATACCTTGCAGTGAGAATATGACTTAGTAGACATACTGTATACAAAGATATTAACACCTTTACTGTATATATATAGTAGCGATAACCTTCAGCGATTAGAAACGAGATGTTCGGATCAAAAGATGGATTAAAGAATGTAATCGATTTCTGTTCATGTTCAACGTACGTGGTGCAGAGAACAACCAATTACTGTATATTTAGCTCGGTGAGGGGGTGGGTTAATCAATGTAATAGTTGAGGTGAATGCAAATAGATGTGACGCAATACAATCTAATACAAGTTACATAAAACAAAAACAATTCTGAAAAAACAAGGAAATTGTAATTAGTCCTTAGTGATGCACACATGCAATTACAGGAATTAGACAATGGTCTTTATTGTGGTTATGTCTTGTGTACAGGTACGGGAGAATAGCGTTTTACTAACTTGTTTGATGTTGAAACATCAGACTTGATTGTATGTTATGGGTATCATGGGTTTTGGGTTTTGGCATCATCATAAATGTTGGAAAGACATCAGTGTGAAGATGAATTGGTTAATTCATATAATAACACCAAACCAAAATACAAAAATTCAAAACCAAAGGAAAATGTATATTCATGCTCTTCAACTCTTAATCAGTCTTCTTAAAGCCAAACTCAAATTCTAGCCTGATGTACTAACTACTAGTACCACTCAGGAAAGTACTGTAAATGAAACAGCTCTTCTGACAAGCCAAATGGAGATTATCTGTCTTCTTAGATGCCTTCACAATAAGCGAGCCATGCATGACTTGACTTAGGACTGCTTCATTACTACTACCTCTTCATATTGTATAACCCCTGATAGTGCCTGCACACACAGCCAGCTGCTGTAGCAGATACAGTACCACTGCTCTACCTTTTATTATTGGTCAGGTCAGAAATAATATGTCAACATAGGAAATGTATGAACTCAAATCATTTTTGGAGTAAACTGTCTGTATACACTGTACAGAAAACATAAGCAGGTACAGGTACGTAGCTGGCCAATTGGTTGTGCTACTTGTAGGATATGTGTGTTGCCCCCCTCCTGATGAGAGTGCTGTGTTCCCTCAAGCAGTTTGTGTATTTTCACCTCTTGTGAGAATGCACACGGCAGCTCCTCATTACGCAGCAGAGCCACAGAGAAAAATGTTATTTGAGGGTCAGCTTAACAATGTTTGGCACATTTTGTTGCAGTGCATATTGCATGTATACAAAGGCACTGATTTCAGCTGGCTAGAGTTCAGTTTCAATAAGATAATCAGGCTACTAATTACATATTCCAGTGTAATTAATGTAACAATATCAATCATAATAGTGTTATAAGATATTGTTGTAATGCTGTCTAACTGAATTAATGAGTTGTGATCAAATGCATTTCAATAATTATGTCTTTCTGACTGAAATGACTCCATTTTAGGGGTTCACTGTAGTCATCTTATTAAAGTACAGATTTACAATTAAACCTCTGTTGTGTGATACTGTACATTAGGAATACTAGATTACGTTCCACAGGCATTAAAACCGAGCTGACTGTGTTTTGAGGTGAGCGTTATGGCATACTGGTATTCATCCAGGATAGAGAGCTAGCTTGAACTTTTTATAAACAAACAGAACAGTGGTTTGAAGTGACCAGCATTGCAAATTTTTAGTCCTTGTAACCTTGTGCTCTGTCCTCTGAACCCCTAATGCTCTAGATGTGCAGGTTGGTACCTTGCATGCTCTTATTAGGTTTCCCAGCGGAGTTTGGAGGTCACTGACCAAACGCGTCAAGCTTTGACTTGCATCTAAGAAGTTCAGAGCATTTTCTGGAAATTCCATGGAATCTGGAGGTGATTGGAGGGGAGGAGCTGGATGCTACAATAGTGAACTCATACCATCCTGTCTATGATGGTGTGGCCGAGGTGATGAGGAACACACTCAGCCACAGAGTCCAGAGTTGCTGACTCCTGCTGAATCGGGTGCAGCGGTCTACATGGACTACACACAGGTAGCCTATACACTACACTACTGTATAGAACTGTGACATTATGACTGTTAAAGATAGCTGAAGTGAGACCTACTTATTCATACCATACCTATTTACTTGCACCTCGATGGGTACATGCTCGACCAAAAAGGCATTCATGGAAGGAGGTAGGGGCTGCACACCATTCTATAGGTAAAGTAATAACTATTATGGACACCATTTAGAAACTTCATCAGTTCAGTATGATCTGATGAAGATCCTGTGAGATCGAAACATCTTTAATATAGTAGTTCCTTTGCGTAAACTAAGGATTGGCTTGTGGGCCCTATCTCTTTCCAGACTTACTTATTCACTCATATACAGTATAATCATATTCACTGTTGGACTTTCTGTACATATAATTATCGGCTCACATCAGTTGTAGTCTCGTCATTATGATTGTTGATGATGATTGTATTCTCTTCATGCCATGGACTAAAGTATTTTGCCTTTTATTTAAGTATCAATACTGAAATTTAGTATACTCTCTTTAGTAAAAGTCAAGAATCAAAAGAGTAAAAGTGCAAATGTTTTGGCATCACAATGTACCAGTACTTACAGTACCAAAAGTAAAAGTACTATTTTTCACATTTACAAATGTATACAACCTTTAAAAAAATGCATTTCTGTGAACATAAATTCGGAATATAACCAACAAAAAATGTATACAACCTTTTGAAAATAGCATCTACATACTGTACAATGTGTAGCGTTACAACGCATTGTGAGCTTGTAGAATGGCTATATTCAAATGACAAACATGTACCTATAGGATTCTTAATAGGACTGGTTGTTAAAGATCCCTAAATGTTCAGCACAGTTGAAAATGTCCTCTCGGGTGGGGTGGTATTGAAGTGATCCCGTGGTGCCACCAGTATGACACTATGACATCAGTTGTGTGCCCCGACCTCATTGGATGTTTCGGCCACTTATCACAAGACACCCTCTGCCGAGGTTGGCCCACCACAGGCTGATCAGACCCGGGTGAGTGTCGCATGGTGGCACCACAGGGTCATCTGGAAGCCCATGTTGCGTCCTTACGCTTCAGCCACAACCAGTGACTGCTCCGTTCTGCTGCTTTGGAAAGTTCTTTCACAGCCCTTCGCTGAGCCTGACCTCTGATCCCTACCTCCTTCAGGAGCCTTGTGGTGGAGTTGGCTACAAAACCTCTGCAGCCAACTTCCACGGGCCACACCTTCACATTCCAGCCCCTCCCCTCTGCTTCAGCTGCTAGGTTGGCATACCGCAGCCTCTTCCGCTCAAATGCCTCGTCGATGGCGTCCTCCCAGGGGACTGTAAGCTCCACGATGAAGACCCGCCGACAGGATTTGGACCAGAGGACCAGGTCTGGACGCAGGTTGGTTGCTGCAATTTCGTGTGGGAAAGTGAGCTTCTCGCTGTGGTCTGCCCGCATTTCCCAGTCTCGGGCTGCACTCAGCGGGCCTGTGTCTGGAAGTGAAGGCTTTGTCCGTTGTTTCTCTCCTTCCCGGATGAAGGTCTGTGGGACGGTGGTCTGGGCGTTAATAGGCATGGAATTGATGGTTGCCCTCTTGCTCTCAATTATATACTGTATATACTGTATATACTGTAGTGCTGATTTAGTCATGGGTTCAGTCAAATGGTTGGTGTTCATCTTGTATGTACCATGAATGCAGCATGTTTCATGGAATTCCATACTAATGTGATACAGATGTATCTGTGACCAGTGTATGGCAACAATTGCTACAGTTTCTACATAGCAATTGTGTTTGTTCAATCTGTGTGTAATATAACCTACTGGTATACAATTAAGGTGTAGGTTGTTCTCTTCTGTTGGGGCCTCTGTGTTTGACAGCTCTTTGATAAAATGGTAGGCAAGAATTTTGCCTGAGGTCAAAATTATAATTTAAGCTCTAAACTATAGGGGTCACAGTGAAGGCCACATAACTTTTCCCTTCATTTAGGGAGCCAGGATCAGTTTGTACCAGAAAAAGTATGACAATCGCAGGGGTGCCTAAATGAAAGATGTGTTGTTTTCCAGGAAGCGAAACATAACCAAATATTAATAACTCTTCATAACTCAAATAGAGGCAACCTTAGTGTGTACAAACACTTTGTCTGTAAACAGATGTCTTTAAAAACAGAATTTAATTCCACCTCACCTCCACTCTATTGGCTCATTATGAGACTGCCGTGTCCACCCCCGGGCTTTAGTTTGGGGATCAATATTCAGGAGTCGTTCAAGGTACGAGAATGCCAATCATTGGAACAAGTAAATGAAACACCAACTCCAAAGGGAGATGCATATCATTCATATGAGTAAAATTCTGACATCATTATAGATGACATACTCAAATGTCCAACTCGAAATTATACAACTTTTGTCTGGGGACCCTAAGAACTGCTTTGGCCATGTCGTGAATGGTTGCGACCTTCCATGGGGAAACCAGTTGAGAAACCCAGATATCCTATCGCAGTAAATTGATAAACATGTGTCTGTGCAGTGCGCACACAACATTATGCACATATACATGTGTGGGGGAAAATGCTATCAGTACAGGCACTCTTTTCATGAGTGCTAACTATGCTATTGATAGACAAGAATGAAGATTTAAAACAAGACCAGACCTCTGCCAATGTGCAATTTAGAATAGTGGACAAGTCATTTTTCTCCACAGAGCTGTTTGTATTCCCTAGAGTAGTTTGCATTGATCCTAATCTGATTGTTTTGTGACAACTGCCTACAGATTAATTTTACATGTGCAGAAAATTATATTGTGGTCACTTAAATTGGACTCAAAGATGCCACTTCTTGAGATTCTAGATTGGTCTGGGATAAGGAAGAATTTGGTCTATGATCGTTTTAGCAGTAGGCCACCAACTTGTATCAGTAGTATCAGATCTCAGCTGTCATGGATCCAGCAGGATATGTAATCCTAGTGTCAGATCTTGCCCTTTGAAGTCAAGCCATATTCATGTGTTTTGCGGAAGGAACACAATTTATTTGTGTCAAATATACTACACTATAACAATGATATGGCAACTTCTGGTTAGGAGTTACAGTACTATGCTGTCATCAAGCAGATCATCCTGTCTCATCCTATAAACTGGCATGATGTATTTTTTTGTCTCAGCATATGGGCCCGCCTCATGTCATTTGCTTTGTTTGTTCGATAAACTTGTTTTTTTAGAATCCATGTTTAATCTTGATCTAAATTCTCTTTCAAAATTGATTGTCTTTTATAGAAAAAATAGTGTTTGTAATTAATTCAATTTGGTTTGCTAAATTATCCTATATTTGCGTTAATTTGGAGCTAATTTAATGAGTTAAGACTGCTAATAAATCCACTCAGTCCCTTATGCCATAAGGGGGCATGACACCCTCTCCCTTCAAAATGAGCTACCATAAGGCTTATGGTACCTCATTTTGAAGGGGGAGGGTGTCATGCCCCCTTAGCCTTGCCTCCAGGGTCTTTGCATACTGTGCATCTTTCCTCCTGCAGATCCTGTGGGCATGTCCCACCTCTGAGGCTCCCATAAGGTGCATTAGTCTGAGCACCTGGCCAGTGCTCCTGGAGGCTACCAGTTGCTCTGTCTCCCTCTCCATGATGACTTTTGTTTGTTTCACCTTATTGTTTAAGTTCACACCATACAACACCCCACACCATATTAACCACACATCCACATTGACAATACTGACTTACACACATCATACAACATGTAATCATTATTTAATTTAAGTTATTTTTGTTAAATAAATTATTGTTATCAAGCATCAAAGCTGTGTCTTCCTCCCATCTGCCATGGCCCTAAGGGTTGGGGCCATGACACATACAAGATATATATTTGTATATCTGCAATGCATAGCGTATTTTTGTGTATTTCCTTGCTGAATGGAATGAATTATTTATTGTTGAAATGCACATGCCTTTTGGTGAATATATTTTTCATTCATTTGAATGAAAAGATATTTTTCATTCATTTTTGGCTGATCTCTATTTTCAAGGTGGAAAAAAGATAGATGCCAGCAGAATGCTGATTTCGGGAGGTGTAGTTCCAGACTATAGCATTCGGACTTGTCTGCATGTCCACACGAGGCTACAATCCAGCAGACATTGAGTGAGTCAGAAACACTGAGGTCTAGCCCACCTGATGTCTAGACCTCTGATGAACTCCCAAATGATATCCAGTGAAGCGTTAGTTCATTGAGGCACGGAGGGCAGAAGGTTTATTTAATTCCCCTTATTCTCAATCAGTAATTCATTCCATTCCTTTAAATCTGCAGTCTCTCCATGTCAACTCACCTCACTCTCATTGGCTGTCAGCTAAGTCAGTCACACCCACATTCAATCATGTGCTCTTTATAAGCAGTCTCTTCTCTCTATCTTCCTGCTAGCTGCTCTGTCCTGTTGATCAGATATGTGTTCAAATTTCCTCCACCTCCCTGGCCCCCTCCCTGTGTCACCAGTTCCAAGTGCATGAGTCTCTGATTAATCATGATTCAAGGGTTGTAACATTTGTGGTATCTAGTTCTAGTTATGGTACCTGTGTTTACTGTGGACTATGATATTTTCTGAATCCATGTGGTTCATGTATTTTGGATAAATGTTGTAATGTCTCTTGTCAGTCTGCACTGGATATGATTCTCATGTTAATGTCTTGTATTTTCGGTTACTGTACCTTGGCTCTGCTCAGTGGGGTTGTTGATATCTGAGCTGTGTCTCGATGCACAGATAATCGGAGATATCAAATCTGATATCAGACCTATATTGTCTGATATCACATGAGCAAGAGCCACGCCGCCATACAAACATGCAAAAGCTTTGCAATAAATGGTCTATGGTCAATCTGATTTCTGAGCCAAAGTGTGTCAATGAACTCATGTTGCTGTTGAACGCTGCTTTGCCTTTTTCAGTAATATAATTGCCAAATTGTGTGCCTACAGTGTTTTGTATTTGGTTAGTTGCTCTAACACTATTATCTTATTGCTCTCTGTACTATTTCAGGACATCTGCCTTGTTGTGCTAAAGAGAGAGTGGAATGTGCCAACATTAGTCAACTCTCCCAACAGCTCAACCACTATTCTCAGTAGGTCCCACTGAGACCGTTATTGGAGGACTTCAACTTGGAACTAGATACAGTACGGTCAAGGCCACCCTAATATCAACTCCCTTGTTAATATATAACCTGGTCAACTACACGATGCCAGAAGTAAATCAATGAAGGAGCAGAAGCTCGGTCATGTTGTAGGATCCAGTTAAGAGACCTGGTTGTCATTCTGTTGATTGCCAGTGGATGGGACATCATGGCTTTGAACATTCCCGGCCTAGTTATTGTGGTATTGTTCTATCTGTTAATTCTGGGCACAGGAATCTGGGCTGCCCAAAAATCCAGGAGGGCTGAGACAAATTTCCAGGGGGACATGACAGAAGTGTCTCTCCTCGGAGGCAGGAACATCAACTTGATAGTGGGAATGTTCAGCATGACTGGTAAGCTGGGAAACAGCCTGCACTATTTCCACATACCTAAAAAAGAAGATCAGGTCTGTGCATATTGATCAGTTACAGGTCATAGGGGGTGTGAATTTAAATGGGATAGAGAGTCATGGGTTTGAACACGGGCACCACCAACTCAACATGAGTAGCATGGCTTCATATTATGTAGCAAGTCTGCAATCCTTGTCCCCCAGAGGTTTAGTGCATTGAAATGACTCCAGCACCCTGTCTGATACCTATACATAAGCCTCTCTGATTTTAGTTTATTGTAGACTATTAATCACAAAAAACATTAGACACATTAGCCCCATATATGATATATTGACCATTTGGCACAGATCTACAAACATCTGTGTCATGATGTAACACATTGTTAGCTTGTAGAACGGATATTTCCTTATATCATTTATATTATTTTGAAACTTTTAAACAGGACATTCTGTACAATGAGTATTTTTTTTTACTTTGGGTACTTTAAGTATAGTATAGGATTGTACCAAGACTTTTTTTTTTTTTTTTTTTACTTTTACTCAATTTTCTTTTACAATATTAATATTTTTTATACCATGAGTACATTTTCCACCACTCATTGTAGTATACTGTATTCTGATGTAATAGTCTTGGGTATCTGTGGGATGGTGTGGGTATGTGTACTACATGTACAGTATAATACCAACGTGTACAGCAATTTGATTGATTTAATGCTGGTAACTGACTTACTGTACAATCGAGTCAGGAAATAAAATAGATATAGAGCATATATCAGATCAACCATTTTTTCCATTCTGACTTCTACAGCTACATGGGTTGGAGGTGGATTTGTCCTTGGAGTGGCAGAGGCCGTGTACAGTCCTACAATGGGGTTAATATGGGCTCTTATGCCTGTACATTATTCTGTCTCCTTTGTAATTGGTAAGTAAAGTGCATAATCTTAAATATTACATTATAAATGATTAACTGGGCAAACGCACGTGCATGTGTGTGTGACTCAAACTCACTGGAAAGTCATGATAAATTGTTGTTGATCTAGGTGGCCTATTCTTTGCAAAGCCAATGAGGGAAAAGAAGTATGTTACTATGATGGACCCATTTCAGAGGAAATATGGAAAAGTTTTCACTGGTGCCGTGGTACTCCCTACCCTGCTAGTTGATGTGCTGTGGGTTGCCTGCACGCTATCTGGTTTAGGTAAAGACAAAATAAAACTGATTTCAACAGAGATTAATTTCACTTGCCTACCTATCTTCATCACACACACACACACACACACACACACACACACACACACACACACACACACACACACACACACACACACACACACACTTAAACTTAACTTAATTGCGGCCACCTGCCTAATCTAGTTGAATACGGCTTGATATGGTTTGCTTGCATGCGCTGGACCGGACAAAAATATTTTTATATTATATTTTTACAAAAAATACTTGAACCCTGATACATCCTGGCTTTATCGTAGTTTAGGTCAAGTATCCTTGAGCGAAACACTGTCTTCTGCTGATGAGCAGGTTGATAACCTTGCATGGGTTCTTCCACCATCGCTGTCTTCCTCATTCAGGCAAAGCAGTTTAGGAAATCATAATATGTGGTATAGAAATACAGACCAAATGTCTCACATGTAAGCTGTCCTTTACTTTGCTTACAGGGGCAACCATGAGTGTAATTCTGGACTTGCCTTTCTCTTACTCTATATGGATCTCCTCTGCAATCGCCATCATCTACACATTGTTAGGAGGCCTTTATTCTGTGGCCTACACTGATGTTATCCAGATGTCACTGGTATTTGTGTGTCTGGTGAGTAACTATAGTATGTCATTACAAACATACCTCAGTCAAGTGAAGTTCATCTTAACATGTTTTATCCAATCAAATATGTTTTTTTTTTTTTTTTTTTTAATTGGATTAGATATGCTTTTTGGAACAACAAAAAAGCACAATAATACTGTATTATGTATGCTCTCCTTGTGTTGTGTGTGTCAGTATGAAAACTATACATAACCTCATTGAGAGGTGCACCTCTTCCAACAGAATAATTACTATTTTATTGTATGTCCTTCTCATTGTGGTGTCCTTCCTATCCAGTGGTTGTGTGTCCCGTTTCTTCTGACCAACCCCATATCCACAAGCATAGTAGAGACAGCCTTCAACCAGACTTACCAGGCACCATGGATAGGCACTTTGGATCTGGACCAAGCCTGGAAGTGGATTGATGACTGCTTACTGCTGGTGAGGTGAAGAAATTTCATCTAGAAAAAAGGGGTTCAAACACTATTATAGCATTATTCTCAGTGTTTTAACGGATGATCTCCTGAAGTGTCTCCTGATGTTACTCCTGGATTTTTGAGCAGCCCAGAGTCTCCTGATGTTCATGACAACTTTAATTGCTGCATGTCTCTCTCTGCCTCTCCCTCCTTTTCCCTGTCCGTCTTTACTGTAAAAGGCACAAAAGCCAACACAGTACTAGTCAGAACCAGGTACCACTTAAAGGATAACCATTTCTGAGAACTGATTCATGTCTGCTGTACATGTTGATATGATCATTTAATATTTTGGACTACCATTGTGATCACTTTATCTTCTAGGCTAAAATCCATAACCATAAAGGATTCATAAACAACAACACCCACAATTAATGTTATTTATCATTACCCTCCTCTTTCCTGTCCCAGGCTCTGGGCAGTATGGGATTCCAATCCTTCCACCAGAGGACACTGTCTGTCTCCTCTTCAAACGATGCTCAGCTGATCTGCTTCATTGCTGCCCTTGTCATTGTCATAGTCGGAATCCCTTCTGTGCTGGTTGGGGCTGTCGCAGCCTCCACAGGTAGGAAACATCATGATGAAGACTGAGCATTTATATTGTCTCCAGCAGGGGGCGGGAAAGAAACATCTAAAAATCACTGCATTCCAAGGGGATTGTTTCTCTGCTGTTATCCCCAGGTCTTTTCTTTCCTTTTACACAAAACAAAGTTTTCATGATTGTGAGAGTCTGGTATACGACGTCAAACCAATTTATGACATTGCTGTGGATTGGCAGTTCAAATTTATCAACTCATCCTGTCTACATTTGAATGTAGACAAGATACTGAACTCCAAATTGCTATCTGCTGGATGTGCCTTGCATGGTTTCCGTCACCAGTGATGTGAATGGATGAATGTAAACCACTATGTAAAGCACCGTTGGATAATGGTGCTATATAAATGCAACATTTATGGTTAATGTGATTCTGGTCTTCTTCCTCTGTGTTACAGACTGGAACTCAACACAGTATGGGCCTCTGTCTCCATACGAGCGGGGACAACAAAGTTTTGTTCTCCCCCTGGCCCTGCAGCACCTCACCCCATCTTACATCTCCATCATTGGGATTGGTGCCGTAGCCGCTGCTGTCATGTCTTCTGCAGACTCTGGCCTGCTTTCAGGGACATCTATATTTTCCTCTAACATCTATAAGAACATCCTCCGGAAGCAGGTGAGGTATATGGGAGGAAGCGGCCTTGGCTGAATGCAAGTTTGCTTCCCTGTGTATAATAGAGTATGATAAATATAAGGCACTTGGCTGACATTTACCTGCATCCTATCATACTATTGTGAGAGATGGACATTGGATAAACAACACATATGTTGGTGGACATATGTTGGCGTCTATCACAACCTCTAGAAAGCAATAGAGTTGCTCCTCACAATTAAACTAAATTATTTGGGATTGTTTTCCACTCTAAAATAGAATCATCAGGTGCTATTACTATTATTGGTATTGCCACCCTTATATAAGAAGGAAGTATTGAGGTGTACAGTATTTGTAAGGTATATTCAGTGAGTTCACCTAACTCAATGTGGATAATCCTCTGTGCTATAGAGTGTGCTGACCATATAAGGAAACCCTATTTCCATTTTTATTGAAAAGTTTGGTTGAAACTAGGGTGGGGTTGGCCTTGGTGTACCTGCTGTTGGCCACATCTTGTTTGACTGTCAAGGATTTAGCCTTCAGGAAAAAACCCTAAATACAGAGGGGAGACATCATTCATTCAATCAATCAATCAATCAATCAATCAATCAATCAATCAATCAATCAATCAATCAATCAATCAATCAATCAATCAATCAATCAATCAATCAATCAATCAATCAATCAATCAAACCTTATTTGTATAGCACATTTCATACAACAAGTGCAACACAATGTGCTTCACAGAAAACATGAAAACAGGAAAAGAAAGGCTGTTCCACATTACTGGGCCATAAAAGCTAAACGCTGCTTCACCGTACTTACCGTACCGCTGCTTCACCGTACTTATCATTGATTCATTGTACATAACAACCACACCAAGTTGTCTAATGAAGTACTGTCACTTCATAAACACTGGAACAATACAAAACACAGCATCCATCATCAATCACAGGCAAAGTTTTACTTTAAAATGTATAGATGCAAAACTAAATAAACTCTCTCTCTCTCTCCTCAACCATGCCAGGCAACAGACCGTGAGATGATGTGGGTGATCCGTATCTCAGTCGTGGTAATAGGTGTAACCGCCACACTTCTCACCCTCTACTACAGCAACAGCGTTCTGGTGCTTTGGATTCTGGGAGCAGACTTGGCCTATACCCTCCTCTTCCCCCAGCTGGTTTGCGTCCTCTTCTTCACTGTGTCAAATGGTTATGGGGCTTCCCTGGCTTACCTGGTTGGGGTGACAATGAGAATTTTGACCGGAGAGAAGGCTTTAGGTCTTCCAGTTATCCTCCCACTTCCAGGTTGCACGCTAGAGGACGGCGTTTATGTCCAGCAGTCCCCTGTCAGGACTATCTGCATGCTCACCACCTTTGTGGCCATCTTGTTTTTCTCCTTTATAACTTCTTTTATGTTCAACCGTGGCCTGCTACCTGAGAGGTGGGACTTGCTCAAGGTAAAGAAAAAAAATGACAACGATGATAAAGAGCAGAGAGATGAATCACATGCCATGCTGGAGTCTGGATTATAGCCCACTTTCTATCTATTAGCATAGCACTATATACAGTATAGAGGATCTGTCTGTCTATCTCTCTGTCTGTGTGTGTGTGTGTGTGCGCGCACGCACACAGACACATGCACAAACTATAGATTACAGTATATAGCCCTATTATATAATTGATAGAATCTCAAAAGAATTTGTTTATTATTCTAAGCTGATGTATATATTGCTCAAGGGGTAGGGTTTTTTATTTTTACTATTGTCATATTGTTGTTGTAGCACAATACGCTGTGGAGCACACGCATTTGGATTTCGCTACTTGTACCTGTATGGATTGTGATAAATTACCCAGGCAGGCACACACTGTCTTTCTCAGTATATGTATTAAGTTTGTAGCGTGCATAAAGCCAAAGCCAGAAAGTAGTACGCTTTGGCCTGTTGACCTTCCTCAGCATAGGTGAACGCTGAGGAAGTCCAACAGGGCGAAACACTTACGTTGTTTGTTCACCAGAGATAACTAAATAAAAGAATACTAAAAGGACACTTCATGAGTGCTGGCATTTTCCTCTCTTTTGTATATATTGCTGAGCCCTGGAAGAATATTTGTGACATGGAGTGTTGCGGGTTGTCTGCTTCGGCAGCCCTTTCTGTTTTCTTATGTACGTCAACATAAACATGGGAACAAAACTAAAAACACAGCCAGCACAGCCAGTCAATGAAAAATGGAAGACTGGTTTCTGAATTGGCCACAGCAGACAGGGAGAAGGGAGCCTTTTGTCCAGTCAAACCACCAGAGGACACTGTCTACCTCCTCCTCAATCAAGTCCCAGCTGACCTGCTTCAATGCTGCTCTTTCATTGTCTCAGTGGGAATCCCCTCACTTCTGCAGTTGGGGCTGTTGCCAACAGGTCAATGGCTAAATGCCTAACATTTAACAGACTTTTTTAATATCCTGGCTGAGTAGAGTATTTAGATCTCAGACAGTATATGCATACAAAGTATGCATATACTGTAACTTTAAACCAATCTATTTAGTGCTGTCACCTCACAGCTAGAAGGTCCTGAGCTCAATTCCCGCTAGTTACGCCGCTGTGGGTGCTGGTGGCGTGTCTCCTCCTCCGCGTCATCAGTGCCTATAACTGAGGCGGGGTTGCCGAAAGGGCCTTTCTGTGTGGAGTTTGCATGTTCTCCCCGTGTCCCCTAGGGAGATACCCTCACAAAAACATGCCGTGATCTTGGGCTCTAAACTGCCTCCCCCTGGCCAGCCGGGCGCCTGATGGAGGGGACAGAAACTGGTTGGAATAATGTGTTCCTTTCACATGGTACGTCCAACCAAACTCCCCTATGTCAGGTGAAAAGAAGGCAGCTTGGACTTGGTCTGCTACCTCCCCAGGTTGGTGAAGGGTCTGTAGAGCCCAGGATCACATTAGGTAATTGGCCTGGAACCTGACACAGTGTTGGTGTCCCACAGAGTGATGAGAAGAGTGTTTTGCTCTCTTCCTGGTCCTGAAACACCGCATCCTGATGTACAGTATATCTCCATTACTAATAGAACAAAAGTATTTGCAATAAACAACCCAACCAATGCTGGCAAAGTTTCACATTAAAATGCAATCCTGCTTAATAAAGACATACAAATTTGAATCTCTTGAATGATTGAATTCAGATTAATTGAAGTTATCACTTATAATATTTGATTGATTGTATACTTTATGGGCAGAAGCTCTACAGGGTACAATCAAACACGACCAATGGGAGCAGAAAAAAATGGTCTTGTTTCAATTCAGGTCCTGGGCTATTCAGTTCATAATCATGACATGAAAAATAAGAATAGATCAAATCATCCAAAATGGTACAAATACTGTAGGTTGGGGAGCAAAGGAGGGCTTATTACGAGGTGAGGATAGTCACTAGAATAAAGGAGGTGGGTCAACCTGAATTGAGGTTAGGAGTGCGGAGTACAGAAACAATTTGCGGTTACAGGCTGCATTCATGTTAATGTAAAGTCGGAACAGTAACAGACCATCTCACTGGATCATCCTCCTCTGATAACATCACAAGTCAATGTGCTGAAGGAAGTCAAGGACTTCAAGTACCTGTGGTGTGGTCATGAGTCAACTTAACTGAGAAAGATCTGAAAGTGAAGAAGGCACTTAGATGGAGGGCCCTGAATGTATATGGAACTCGTACCTCTGTCGTCAAATCAAACTCAGCTGCAGCCGAATGGTGGATATGTAACGATGAAATCTATTCTTCTATATGGCAGCAAATGCTGGACCCTGAAACCAACCTTGCAGAAGTCTCTAGACGGGTGCTACATCAGAATGCTGCATGCAGCAGGCAACTTGGTACTTAACAACAAGAGAGTATAGCAGGTCACTCCCAAAGACATCAAGAACTGCAAGCCAGCAAAGTAGTAGTGCCAACAAGCAGGCCGCATTGATCAAGAGTACGTCCCATATTAACATATGTGGATGTACTCAAAGCAAAGATTTTTTTTTTTTTTTTTTTTTTTTTTTACTTTCCACTATAATTATTTGAAAACTTTGTGTATGTGTGCGCGTAGAATAGGATGGCCATCATAGGATATCTATGGCCATCATGGCCTACCCAAGACCATTTGGCTTGGCCTGGGCCAGCTTACTCTTGGGCTTGTTTTCATTGTTCTGTGGTTGCTTATCTCTCTGCCAGAATATGGCAACATTGCCCCGCCCCCCTGTGACTTGATTTTCTTCCAAAAGTTGTTGTGCAACAGCAGCAGGTAGGCAGAAACACAATGCGGGAGATTATTTTGTTTTGAGAAGGTAGGGCATCAATCACTCTTTCTAACGTGAAAATGAAATCCAGTCACTCGGTTTGTAGAGAAATGAAATGATGTGTGTAGCATGTTGCAAATGAAATTATGCCAACGGGCATAAATTGCTTTGCAGGCTGTTTATTAATAAATGGGTCTTCATTAGCTGACGTCGGGGCGACTAAATGGATAGGTAGTAACTACCGTTACAAAGTGGCTTCATGGTTAGAATGTAGTCCAAGAGCATTAGCTCTAAATGTATTCAAACCCGGAACAAATTGGTAACAAGTAACACATTTTCAGGAAATGTTCAGAATACCTTTAGGAATGAGATACTAAAAGTCCCCGTGAATCCCCCTTGTGCTCTCTGAGATATTCAAGATGGCGTCCAAAATGGCTATTAGATATAATGGCCCTAATCGGGGGTGAAAAGGGCAAAAATTTAAACGGAGAGATATTTCTATGAAAATTCACAGGTTGATCAATTATATAAAGACAAACATTTTTGTATTGGAACTTTCCATGAAATCCAATATGGCCGCCCAAATTTGTATTTCTATAATTGAAAAGACGAAATTACCTAGGCTCTGGAGTCTGATCTGATGTGTCTACACAACACATGTTGATAAAATGCCCACCAACGTAATCAAAAGGCCGACCAAAGAACCAGATTCCTATACAGCAGTGGTTTTCAACCTTTTTTTCATACCAAGGAGTCAAGGACCACTATTTATTCTGCATTTTAGCTACGGACCACCATTTGATGTTGAGTTTAGTCTCTCAGACACAAAACTATAAGGATTTTCAAGTGTGTCTTGATTCATTGTGGGGACCACTGGTTGAAAACCACTGCTAGGCTATACAGGATCTCTCGACTGGTGAGCCCAACCAGTAGATCGGGATCTACCGGTAGATCTCGGCCTGATCTCAAGTAGATCTTGGGAGATGTGGGGGGGAAAGAAAAAAAATGGGGGCGGAAAAGAAAAAAGAGCGATTTTCATCTGTGTGTGTGATGCATTTGCAATGGCAGCGCCCAGATAGCAAAATGCATTGATTCAACGTTGAATTTTGGTACCAAAATTCAACGTTGAATCAATGCATTTTGCTATCTGGGAGTGTTTGTCCATGTCTGTTGTACTTATGTTGTACTGTTGTAGGCCGATTTATGACAAGTCTGTTGTACTTTATGCTTATATGGACATAAAGTAAAGTGGTAAAACAAAGTAGTATTGTGTTGTTGTGAAGTTACTGTAGGCTGGCAACGATGCATGTGGTTTGAAATGTTGATATTGGACTGGTAGATCCCGGAGGGGTTGGCTGTTGAAAAGTAGATCTTGGGTCAAAAAAGGTTGTGCTAGGCTATACAGGATCTCTCGACTGGTCAACAAAAACACGTTGAAGACAGGAGTCCTACACAAGATTTCTTCAACTCTGCTTGACAGTAGGCCTACCCTGCAGATGTCTCAAATCAAGCTGGTCAGGCCTCACTTGGCCTCCCTGAACCCACCCCTGCCCACTGACAGTCTGGGTTGGTGTAGGATTGATGGCAGATAAGATCAAATACTTCCTTAATGTCAATTTAGTCCACTCCCACTGTCCCACAAGTTACACCAGAGGGAGTGCAAATAACCATGTGCAACCCAGATTTGTCACAAACAAGGAACTTAATTCGTTTCACTCATATGCCCTGGCCTATACCAACCAACAGTCAGACAGGGGGTAAAGGGAGGAGGGTGGATGGTGGAGAGTATGTTTTACACGCTGTCCATCCGTGTGTCCGTCCGTCCGAGCACGGTCCAGGGTTGACGTGCATGTCAACTGCTACGTCACCCCCTTCAAAGTACCTTCTCTAGTTCCCATTAATCAGGCATAACGATAAAGAGCACCCTTTTCATATTGGCCTATTATAGTGCCACCAGGAGGCAGATCCTGTGCCACGAGGGACACTCGTCTAGTTAAGACATGTGAATGCCTTGGCTTCATCAAAACCACTCTCAAAGGGCACCTATGGATGCAATTTGAAATTGGCCTCCGTAAAACAATATAAAATGTAATACTGGCACCACCCCCTTCTCTCTTTATATACTGTATTTCTCAACTGGGCACCTAGGCAGCTGAGCCCGTCAGCAGCTGAGCCCGTCAGCCTTTGTCGTGTGCACCCCCCCCCCCCACATCTCTTTCCCCCTTTCCTGTCAAGCTACTGTTACTCTATCAATGAAGGCGAAACACCCCAAAAATAGCGGTTCAGAAGAGTGCCTGTTTGGAATGCCACTGGTGACCCTTCATTGGCTGCCTGTAGGGCATTGAGGGCAAAGCCCCTTTGACTATCTAAAAAAAATACATTTTTAATTGCTCAACCCAGAATACCAATTCCATTCCTCTTTTCCATTTTTACCTCCAATATGATTTGCTTTATTAGTTATTATTATTTTGTACACCTCTTAATGTTCAATTGACTATTGTAAACAAGTGTATTCTTAACTAGTGTGTCCAATCACAGTTTTTCAGGTTTGTTGTAGTTGTGCTTGAATTGTACTGTAATTCTCTAAGCTGTTATCAGCTGTGTTGCAGTGTCTATTTCTGACTCACACACAGCTAGTAAAATAGCAGTGCTGTAAAGTAACGTATGGTAGTACTAGTTAATTTTGATTAAAAAAACATGTGCATACATTAACCACTTGAACTCTACAGGGAATGATGGGGGGAGCCTGAGGAGGATCCTGAGCATCCAAGTAGTCCATCTGCCAGAATGTGAACCCAGGCATGTTGAGTACTATATGTTGTGTACTGTATGGCTCCCCTGCATGTATTAACTGCTGGATGCTGACTTGCGTGTGTTGAGCAATTTTCATAATTGGCATAATAAAAAATGTATCATGCTTTATTTAGCATGTGATATGTGAACTAGGAGGTTTTCATTATGGTGCATTCATTCATTAGTTTTGTTCAGAAAACACTCCTTGGGCTAAAAAAATAGATAGCCACACCTGTCACCACAGATGTGCTTAGTAAACACATTTGGGAAAGTGCTGTGGCCTTTTTCGGAACACTGAGTGTGATTACTTTTCATGAGTTTGTTAGCGCTAGTTTTCAATATTGCAAACACTTTAATTTAAACATTCAAAATGAAAAGACCGTATTTATAGCAAGTTTCTGAGAGTGTATTCCACATGTAATGAGCAACATGGTCTCTGGGGTTTGCTAACAGGGACTTGAGCTTATCAATATGAATATCCGATAAGACGTCTTGTTTGTAGTCAATTAATTAGCGTCATAACAAGACTGACTGACTTGAAATACCATTTACAGCTTGGCTACCTACATGTTTGTATAATTAATGTAGTTAGTTCAACTGTCTGGGCACCTAGGCAGCTGAGGCAGTCTGGCAGCGTACCACGGGTTCGTCTCCCGATCCCATCAGCCTTTCCTGTCAAGCTAGTGTTACTCCATCAATGAAGGCAAAACACCCCAAAAATAGCGGTTCAGAGTGCCTGTTTGGAATGCCACTGGTGACCCTTCATTGGCTGCCTGTAGGGCATTGAGGGCCAAGCCCCTTTGACTATCTAATAATTGCTCAACCCAGAATACCAATTCCATTCTTACTTGCCTAGAAAAAGAAGACAAGCACCAAGATGAGTGTTAACCACAATAGTCACGCCTACGCCTAGTATATAGGGCCTGAAGTGACATTTCTTAAGGTTTCTCATACTACTTGTATTGTATAGGTCAACTGAGCCTGCATTCTAACATGCCAAACCTCTGGGGTCATCATGGGATGAGGGTTGAAGACATTCATTCGTTGACAGCTTGGCGGCTGACCAGGGGTCTTTACAATGTACTCCATGTGCTTTAGACTGAGATTTATTACTGTATGTTGTAACATATCGTATAAAGGTTGGCATGGTTTGGGAGTAAAGATTTGGGTCAATCTATTTTGGAACAAGGAGAAGAGTACATTGGCCTATTTCCTGCCAACCAACCATGTAACCCAATCCGTGGCCATTGGCTCAAAACAGAAATACTCAAAGATAAAGCCATGGTTATTGGTATGAACTTAAAGTTAACAAATAAATTAAATTAAGTACTGCACTTAAATATTAAAAAAAATATTTAAGTATTTTTGCCAGCTGGGGACAAACTCTTTTTGTTTGGCTTTGGTTTTGAATTTTGGCTTGGTGTTAGGTATGGCAATTCATGTTTATGGGTTTTCAAAGATCTGCAGTGCCAGCGGTCTGTTTGCACAGACTGAAATATTAGACACGTATTATAGCTATGGTCAAAAAACAAAATATTAAATAATTGGCAATGCATACTAAAAATTTAGGGAAACTGACCAAGGGACCAAGCGAATTATCTTCTGCCAAACTGCAAAGGTTTTGTTTTCCACCATAGATATATTAAGATGCTACCTTCTGTCAAGAAATTCTACAAAGTTTCTTTTTGTGTGGGAGTTTGGAAAAGCTCATCAAAGTCACTGAACGTCCCTCTGTACCACATGTTTCAAATTTGCAAATAATGCAGGGGCCATGATATATAATAAATCCCCGCTACTGTAATTTTGCTGAGTCTAACATTGTTTAATACAAGCAGACTGCAAATGCAATTTTGATGAATGGGCAGTCACTGGTGGTATTGCAACTCGAAATTCATCCCGTTATAAATAAATCTATTGTTGCAATTTGTGGCTAGTTGTAACCCCAATTATTGGGGTTTATTTTTGTATTCAATTTCTTTACTTTGACATAGAGATGATATGTACAAGATATCTTTAGACGTTGGCAAAATTTAGATAAAGTAATATTTTAATGCAAAGAAGAAAAAAGACATTAGTGATAGAGGCTAACTGTATTTCTGAAAGATTAATACATGGTAGTTTATTACAGAGGAGAAACGCACTGCACCGTATATATAAAAATTGGACTCAAATAAAAAAGAAGTAGCGAGTCTTAAAGGCATCAAAACACCTTTCCTTTCTCCTTTACCTTTTGATCTCTTATGTCACCAGCACTCCCTTCTCTGGAACGCTGATTAACCACAGTGTCGCCATGAGGACTCACAGCCCGAGCGAGAGAACCCCGCCTGCCTGAGAAGCATTCAGGTACCTCCTCACCTCTTCCCCTCTCTAGTTCATGACTCCCCTCCCTCGGGCACACAGATCCAACATGTCAATGTTAGTAATGACGCATCTGTGTCAATTATTTGGTGCAAAATAAACTACTAGAAAAAGTGCTTCTTGGAGAATAGGTCTCCGCCAGGTCAGGTAGGGTTTTTTTGTGGGCCAGATATTGCTCATATGAAACGTTTTTCTTATATGAATTATTCTTAACTAAGAATTTATTTCCACAACCCAGGGGAGGTGTGAGTTAGGAGTCAGGACTTCAGTATTCTAGTGACACTATTGGTTGCTGTATAATGTAAATTTATTCAAATGATTCAAGTTGGTCTATATTCCTAAACTAAAGGGCAAAGAGTATAAAGCCCAACATTCCACTCAGAAACACTTGTTTCCAACCATTCAAACATTCTACATAAGATAATAACAGCAGATCCAACAAGCTGTTTACATGGCATTGTTGCATGTGTTTAAATGTCCTTTATTTTGTTTTTACGCATGTGCACCACTAGCTATGGGGATTATGTAACTGATATGTTAAGCAGCCGCTTTAATTTAAGCTCACCTCATTCCACTCCTCCTGCTGCCACTGAAGGTTGGTATGTGCTGCTTTGCCCCCACCATTTCCCAAAACCACCAGTGGGCTCTGCTTCCCCTTCTGTTTCTATCTTCCCCTGGGGTAGGAGGGCTTGTGATATACTGTATATCTCTGCTCTGAAATAGTTGTTTTCTAATGTGCTGAGCAGTGGGTAAAATGTAGCAGAGCCTGAATTGCTACCTTGTGATCTGTCTTCGGAAACATGAAATACACAATCATCAATATGTATCTCAGTTATACAGTATGGTCGGATTACATCAAATGGTGACGTGACATTAGATGTCATAATCTAATTTTGATATTACCTTACTATATGATATTATCTTGTTTTACTTTGAAGCCCAGAGGACAACATTTAGGCTATGTTGCCACTCCTTGATGTGCTGTCACGTAGCAACATATTTACTGCACCTAAGATTGTGTATAATCAAGTTGACAGTATTGCTATTGCATAATTGTTCTGCAATATCACATTTGCCTATAAGTTGAGAGATGATTTCTCTTCAGTGATGACAACTTTGTCATCCTTGTCATAGGCCCAGCTCACGCAAAGTGATTGATTTGACATGCCATTGTTGAAGAATAATTTTTCTTACAACAAGGTACAGTGAACTAGTCACTGTAGGGCAGTTGTTAATAGAAAATGTAATTATTAATGGTAATGGTGCTCTCAAACGTTAGCTGACAAGATTTAAGACACAAGGACTGATCAGTTGAAAGATAAGTCAATGGTTATGTTCAGTTATGTTACGAATCTGATTCTTACTTATTACACACATACATTACAATATTACCCCCACCCCACCAGCAAAGGAATAGAGATGTACAACGCAATCTATTTACTGACAACTTGCGACAACTGCGGTAACTTGTAGTGTAATAATAATAATAATGGATTGCATTTTTATAGCGCTTTTCTATGCACTATGTGTATACTCAAAGCGCTTACAATGGTCCATTCATTCATACGTTGGGAAGTAGAGTGGCGAACAGTCAACGCCAGCGCCCCCACTTCCCACATTCGCACACCAGTGGTGCCAACCACTGGAGGCAAGGTGGGCTTCATGTCACTTTGACATGTAGACAGGAGGAGGCGAGATTCGAACCGCCGACCACTGAATCATTGGCCGACCTGCTCTACCTCCTGAGCCACAGCCGCCCCGAGTGTAGGTTGTGTGTGAATGCTGCGGTGGATTAGGATCTACAAACCACAGTGGATCTCTGTTGTTATCTGTTCATAGCTTCTAAATCTGTTCTATTTTCACATGCAAAATAAGCAAAAAAAAAAAGTAATGAGGCATGTTTTGGCACATATTACTTATTACACATTTTGGCCGAATAGGCGGCCAACATGTTAGTCCAAGCTTTCACTTTTGCAAAGCACAGACGACTTCTGCACACCCCATCTAATTTTGGGCAGGTGTGTTGGTCTAGGCCAGGGGTAGGGAACCTATGGCTCGACCAAATGTGGATCTTTTGGTGGCTGCATACATTTGCCACAGTGCAAGTGGCAAACATACACTTGTTGTGTATCCAATCTATTTATCTACAGTATCAGTCGCATAGGCAGCACAGATGATGTTGATGATAAATTGATGATAAAATTGAACTGGAAAAAACAGATTGATCATGTCTGTAAAAAAACAATGAAATCATTAGGTATTATTAGGAAGGTGGGTACGTTGCTAAATAGAAGTTGTTTTTTAACCCTGTATTATAGTTTGATTTTTCCTTACATATCCTATTGCAACATAATATGGGCTAGCACGTATTCATCAAATCTCCAAAAAATTGTTTTACTTCAAAAAAGATTTGTTAGACTGGCTACCTATTCAGATCAACTCGCACCGTCTGCTCCTCTCTTCAAGAAACTTAACATTATGTCTGTCTCCCAGGTAAATTCCCTTCAGATATGTATATTTGTGTACAAATGCATCTACGACTATCATAACATTCCTAAGGGCTTCAAATGTTTTTTTTCTTCCAATTCCGATATTCATTCTTATGCTACTCGGCAATCAAAAGACTTGCATATACCTTATAGCCGCACTTCACTTAGACAGTTTTCAATAAGACATAGAGGGTCTATCCTCTGGAACACTGTTGATTCTAGGCTTAAAGCATCTCCATCTTTGCAAACTTTTAAAGCAGCCTACAAAAAAATGCTCTTGCAATAAAATTATTAGTTATTGTTTTGCTCATAGTTTGGTCTGTTAACAGACCAATTATCCCTACAATGATATGTACTGTGTTTATACTTGACTGTTTACTTGTATTTTATTGTTGGATGTATTTCTGAAATTTGTCTTGATATATGAAAATGTATTCTTAAATTGGTTTCATTTTAGGGGAAGTTCTTGAAAAGCCTCTCGGCTTCCAACTTCTCCTGCACATTATTTTCAAATTTTGTATCTTGTTTTATCTTTTTATATGTGCCAATAAACTAAACTAAAAACTAAAAACTAAGATGAGGCAGACTCAGACACTGTTTGACGTATTTTGCTCAAAAATAGAGGCCCATGCGCACATGTGCAAGAAGTTCCGTACAATAAATTAATTGCTTAAACTAAAAACTAAAAAGAAACCCTTTTGAGAAGATGCAATGATAAAATAGCAACAGCATAAGAATGTTATTTAACTTAACTTATTAACTCATTAACTCAGATTTGTACTTTAAAGCTGTTGAAATGACATAAAATGCACAAATTTACTTATACTCTATTTAGGTTTTAAAAAATTGTATGGCTCTCACAGAATTTCATTTAAAAACATGTGGTGTTCATGGCTCTCTCAGCCAAAAAGGTTCCCGACCTCCTGGTCTAGGCAATGCAGTAGACTCTTCGAGGGGGGAGACCTGCACACCACCACTTACTGGTTTAAGAGCATTTATTAATTTATGGTCAGCAACCTTTTGGCCTTAAGGCCGAAACGTTTCGCCCTGACCTTAAATAAATTGCTGACCTTAAATAAATGCTGTTGAACGACTAAGTGGTGGTTTGCAGGTCTCCTACCACTAAAAACAAAGCACAGATGAAAATGAAAGCCTGGATATTGAGGCTATATTTTTGTATCAACAACCACCTACATGAAAGTTCTGTGATGATAGTTCATAGACAGTTATAGCCGAAATGAACACAATCTTAATACCCTGTTGCCGCTATGTCGCCAATACAGCTTATAATCTCTATGCATAGTCATTTCCTAGTTCCCTACAATTACTCATTTCCTTTGTTCAGTGATAATGGGCCATAATGGATAGAGATAGTGTAAAAGAGACATAAATGCTGGGCTTTCGCCTTGTGTACTTCCTGAAATTAAGTACTTGTGTACATTCTGTACAATGTGAAGACAGCAAGGATTTTTTTTAACATGAAACTGAAATGAGGATCATGTGATGTGGATGACTCAATATTGAATGAATTAGTGGTATGTTTGGCAGAGAGATAGAGAGAGAGAGAGAGAGAGAGAGAGAGAGAGAGAGAGAGAGAGAGAGCCTATGTGCACACACACGCACTTTTGTGTGCGTGTGTGCAGTGTATGTGGCGTGTTTTTTTGCAGCATATAAAAACAGGAAACAAAACCTACCACCACAGAGGAGGGCTATATCGCAATCTGAGATAACTCAATTTCCTGTGGGCATACAGTACAATCCGAGCAGGCATACCAGTGCGTGTGTCTTAGCACTCAGGTTTTGTCCGAACTGCAATATTTTGTCATGTGATATCACAGCATGTGGCGACTGTTTCTGCAAAAGAGGAAATCTGGCAGATTTGCAATCCTGTCGGCCAAAGCTATTGGCAATAGGTATATTTGCAGAAACTTCCAGTCAACTTCTTTATTTTCAGTTTTGAACTTGCATAATGACCAATCAACACCAAAACATTGGTACATGTAATTCCATTTAAGTGGGAAGTCTACGGCAATGATGGGCTATACACAATAAAACCCACGATTCATTACCCATTTATGTACCCATTTGTAAGAGAGCGTACTACAAATGTGAGGATTTGGAGCTAACTATTAACTACTAAAATATTTGTAGTCAAATAAATAAGGTCCCTCACATTTGTATGTAAAATACAGCTTTCCCACAACTCTACATTTATTAAAACTCTGTACTCTCACTGGAAAGGGAGTTGTTTTGCGAGGTAGTCAAGTTATTGCTCCAAGTCTAATGATCATTATCACAATGTGAGAGAACATTTTTAAAAGGACGTTTAAAGGACCATCTGATATTTTTTAACATAGCACAGTCTAGAAAATAAGAACAAGGCACTATTTTTCAAAACATTAAGACTCCACAATTAATTTAACAGCCAGGAGTGCGCCGTATACAATATTCATGATGTTTAGCAACATATCATTATGATGAGTATCAATTCACCTTCATTGTTCTAGTTTTCTGTTGAACAACTTCCAGCTGATTGCCCAGAGAGGCATACAGCATTCATTCATGACCACTCCTAATCTACTCTAACAGGGAAACATAGGTGCAGGCAAACACACACACACACACACACACACACACACACACACACACACACACACACACACACACACACACACACACACACGCTCACACACACACACGCCAGAGACGTCATGGAAAAACACTCGACTGTGAGCTCTCTCTCACAGGGCTAGTTTGGCACAGTACGCCAGCTGTCTCTGTGTGTTGACTACTGACAGTGATGCTGCTGCTGCTGCCCTCAAGGACTTGTGTTAGCCTGTCTGTTAATTCAAATATGGTGGAAATGTTACACAACTATTAGCCGGAGGCAATGAGGCAGCAATCATCATATTGTCTAAAGATGATTTACGCCACTTACTGCAAGCAATTTTGCAATTCTATAGGCCCTTTTTTGTACTTTGTGCTTTCAAGTTATCCCTGCCCCCAGAATGACAACCCTACTGTTTGAACAATCCTGGACTGCAGACCTTTCAGTCAGCTGGTAGTGACACCACCAGCCAGCCAGCTAATAATACAATAGCAACCTGCTCTACGGCTTAGATCAGGGGTCTGCAATGTTTTTCAGGTCAAGGACCCCATAGAGCAGCGGTTTTCAACCAGTGGTCCGTGGACCACCAGTGGTGGACAGTTGGTAACCAAATGGCATTTTACCAGTAACTCAAATTCTGGACCAATTCTGATTCTGGTAAAATCCTAACTCTCCACAGCCCGAGGTGCTGGTCACTCGGGTAGAGCTGGTTTGAGATGGAGTGAGTAGTAGGAGCATATCAGCTGATTTTCTGGGTACACTTGATTTGAACATGAATACACATGAATGTTGTCTAACCTTAATTGGTAAAATACCATCAGATGGTGGCCATTTGGAAACTAGCTGTCATCGCAGCCCCATAGCATACCTTATGGTATGCTGTGGTTGACATGATAGGGACATTGAGAATGACGACACTGAGGCTGCCTTGCACATCCTGCCCAATAGTTACTGTATGAGGGCAGAAGTGTTTTGTTGAGTCTTTGCACTTCAGTGGGAAGAAGCATAATGCGTTCTGAACCATCTTCAAAAAGGAGTGAAAAGGAATGGTCACCATGGTGCAATATAGTATGTAACTACTTTGAGTAGGACCATTTTCCTGTCAACTGGCTTGTGAAGGCACAGCACCTCAGCAGTGGTGTTCACCAGACAGGTCTCGTCTCTGGTTGTGTCTCTCTGAGTCTCACTGTTCACCTGAAGCAGGACTCAAGGTGCACAGGCTACATGGTGTGGTGTCCTAAGATCACACTGGGCATGTATAGGCCCTATACATGCCCAGTGTGATCTTAGGAGAGAAGTGGTACAGACTGGCACTGTCATAGATCACATATACCCTATACTATAGGGTATATGTGATCTATGACAGTGCCAGTCTGTACCACTTCTTGGTCCAAATCCATTCTGTGATCTGTTCTCTCATGATTCTACATTGAAGTGTTGTGTTAATCTCACAGATTGGATAGTATAGGCATTAACCTTGGCTGCAGCCAGCCTTTCACTCCGCTCCTTCTTCAGGAGTGGAGTCTGCCCATTTTCTGCAATGTTTTGTTCAGGTAAGCATTGGCCAACAGGTGCGCCTGTTCAATCTTGAGGTGTTTAACTAGGACTTGATACTTGAACTGCTGGGTGGCTTTGGGTGGCAGGAGGTTCAATAGGCGATAAAGGTGATAAATTGAGACAGCAAACTTGTGTGGGTCTGTTGGTGAAGTCGAGGATCTCGGGCCATGGACTGCTGTATTGTTGCTTCACTGTGTTATCTGATAAAGCAGGGGTTTTCATCAGGTGGTCCAGGGACCACCAGTGGTCTCTGAGAGGGATCAAGGTGGTCCCCAGCTAAGTTGGTTAAACAGATGTAACTCTTGAGAGTGTAAAAATGAAACCAAATAGACCCTTGCGGGTCCATTTGGTTTCATTTTTACACTCTCAAGAGTTAAAATATTCATCATCTGAATGAGCCCAAGTCTACACAACTAGAAGATGGACAAAAGCAAAAGAAATCTTTAGTTTTGGGGTCTGTGGGGCTAAAATGTCCTCAAGTGGTGGTCCGTGGCTCAAATTCTGAAAAAAAAAAAAAAATGGTGGTCCCTGGCATCAAAAAGGTTGAAAACCCCTGTGATTGAGGGTACAAGAGATGGTGTTCTGACCTCACTGGGTACTGGTCACTCGGGTAGAGCTGGTTTGGATTGGAGTGAGTTAGTACACAGAATATGTCAGCATATGTTGAATACTCATGAATGTTGTCTAACCTGAATTGGTAAAATAACACCAGATGGTGGCCATTTGGAAAATATCTGTGGCAACTAGCTTATGGCATGCTTTAACTGTGTGCCAAATGTCATGCTTTTAACAAAAAGTGCCTGATTTTCTCGCATAGAGGCTAGGCTATGAGTAGGTACTGTATGTCTAACTTTAGCCCCCCACATACTGTATTGTCTATTTATTTATTAACAATGTATACCATTACTCATTCATGATAACATAGGTAGGCACTAACTTCATCCTTCTAGGATCAACAGAATTTAAATTAGGTATCATTTGAAGTAATTTGATGTACATTGGCATCCATTTTCCCCACCATATCAGAATATATATATAAAAAAAACATTAAGTTAATTCCTGACACAATATTGACTTTATATAGCAAAAGAAGACAAAGAAAAAAAAAGTCTTTTTCAAAATAAATAAATAAATAAAAATCCGATTTTGGCCAATTTATAAATTGGGCAAATAATGCATATTTTTTTTAATTTGCAGACTGGCCACTCAAACTAAAATTGTTCTATAGGTCATTATTTACAATTTAGAAGTGAAAGTCAAACGTTTACAAGTCTTGTAAATGACGGTGTGTCTAGGGACCCCACTATCACTGGTGGTCCGTGGCTAAAATGCAGAACAATTAGTGGGCCCTGGTATGAAAATGGTTGAAAACCCCTGCCTTAGAGAGAGGAAGCATAACATTGTGTTACAGATTATTATTATGATAAATATTATTTATTTTTATATATATTTATTTCAAGCTTCATAGACATTGACAAACACCGTTGTGTAAACTGATGTTTTGTTTGTTTTCACTTCTTTTATATTATTATTTTTTTCTTGTTAGTAATATGTTGGTCTCATGCGTTTACTGATCGTTGTCCCTTTTTTTCTCCTCCACACCGACTTGTGACTGTGAGCTTGTAGATCTGCTATTTTTTGCTCTTGTTCCCAGCAGAATAGGGATGCTATGGTTTCACGTGGTGAATACTGGGGGAGTTATCACACATAATGGCAGCTCCCTGTACTGACACAAAAGACCTGTATCCATGGTTATAGGCTAGAACCATGCATTAGCCTAGATTGTATCCTGCCCTGAGTCTGATGTGGTCTTTTTCTAGTCCCAGTCAACAGTTCCTCTAGTCCCCAGCCACTAGAGAACATCTTGAAACTGGAAGTGTTCCCATCGAAACAATGGCGGCTTTGATGAATCAATTAGACGCTGCGCAACATCAAATCCCCAAGGTTCTCCTGTCAATTCTCTGGCCAAAAAGAGGCCATGTTTTTGCTTAGGAAGACATGGAGATAGAATCAGAGAGAGAAAGGTTACTACAGCGGTTTGAATCACAAGTGTGTGTGTCTGTGTGTGAGTTGTGGTTTTCAGGTGTTTCAGGTCTGCTTGTGTTTGGTCCGATGTACTAACAGTCCAATAGGCATTACCCAAAAATGTAACCTAACCTTAAACTCACATTAAAGCCACAGGTGAGTCTTAACCAGCCATGCATGTGTTGAACTGTTGCATGTCGGACGGTTAGTACGTTGGACCAACATATGCAGTCCCACGTACTAACTGCCCCATGCTTGGCAGTGCTCCCTCTCCGTTTTCAATCATGACTTATGTCTTGTGCGCATGGCCACATATAGTGTACATGCCATGCCGAGTTTAAATTTAGAAGAGTTGTTTTGGGATCCTCTCTAACAAAGGTGACACTGGCAACCCATTAGTCGATGAGACTAAAAGATATTTCCCATGATTCTGCATCTGGTCCGCTCTTCGGTTCCCAATTCTCATCTAAACCAAATGGTCTATGTTAATAGCCCTCAATGTGTTACATTGTGTTAAGTTGTGAAGTTGTAGATGTGCTACTTTATGTGACAAGTGTCGCATTGTGATGATTTGTTAGGTTGTAGATGTGCTACTTCCTGTGACTGTAACCCCAGAATAGGGATGCTAAGTTTCAAGAGGTTTAAAGTCGGAATGTCCCGATGCCACTTTTTTCATTTCCGATCCGATCCAGATACCAAAACCTCTGTGTTAGCCGATAACGATACCAATATCAGAGAAGAATATATACAGTAATGTAAAAGAAAAAGATCTTATGAACTCCACCAAATGGGAATAGCAGACTCCTTACTGAAATGTGCACTTGGGCAACTCTAAAGCAAACTCCACATGGCCCAACATTTCATTTAACTACCATGTCAACCCCTTACCCATGTGTCAGACCTGCAGTTGGACTGGCATATTTGCCAATTATGACTTGATAATAACAAATAAGCGTTGATTTTGATACTTTTCTGATACCCTACAGTATTTGCAGATACCGATATGACCAAAAAAGGGCCGATGCCATACTTTTTCCGATACCGTTAAAGTATTGAGACATCCCTAGTTTAAAGTTAAAACACGCTTGCTAACTCGAGTCATCATCAAGGAGTCAAACATGTCTGGTCAACTAAAAGCACACAGAATGGTTAAAGCATACAGTATATGTCAAACTCAAGGCCAGGGGGGCAAATCAGGCCCAGGATGATATTTAATTACTATTAGAACTGGCCCTCTGGTGTATTGTGCACACCATGAATGGAACTTTACTTTTCAACTCACTTGATTTACTTCCTCATTTTGCTGTGAAGGCAGTGCTTGGTGAAGATCATAGAACAGGAAACCAAGCTTTAATAATGTAATCAGCTTTGAATGTAGGCAGTTTGATCTTTGCATTTATCTTGCTATTAAGGGACATTTGTGATTTCCCAGTCCCAGTTTTCCTAAACCAGTGCACACTCCGGTGGGTCCAGCCCTCCACTTGTACCAATTGTTCTATTTTGGCTCCCTGGCTTAAAGTAACAGTTCATCTCATATTGTGCAAAAATAACTTTTGAGCAAATTATTGTTTTGAACCTTTGGGGAGTCATGTTTGTGGAGGGCTTAGATGATAATGAGCTTGAGTTCATCAAACATACCCATGAATGCTGTGTGTGTTTTTTCCTTGTGTTGTTTCCCTTTGAAGGCAGTGTTTGCTGAGCTGTGGATTAGCTTGTAAGCTATAGGAATGGAACAGTCAAAACATAAATCATGCTGTGTCACTGCTTTTGATATTGTCTATAACAGGTGGAAAATCCTCATGTTCAAAATGGTTACTTTTTAGTAAATAAAATGGAAAAAGTAGAAGATTTACAAGATCAAAACGCATTGTTTTTCAAGCCTGTGTGTATCTGATACTTTTGAAACTTTTGTGTGATGTTGTAGTGTGATCATGTAGCAAGGCCTGTTATTTTTTATTTTTTTAACAAAACACAAACCAAAAACAACAACCATGAATGATATGCAATAGCTTACTGTAGCTAACAACCCTGGATCCATCCACCCACCCACCCATCTATAGTACACCCATAGTAGATGAGTGCCATTACCTACTGTATAGAACTGAGCAACCTTGCCCCTCCTGTGACGTCACCCTGGCCCCAGAAATTGATTCAGTAATACTGGGCTCTAAACTGCCTCCCCCTGGTTAGCCAGGGCGCCTGATGGAGGGGACAGGAACCGGAGTAATGTGTTCCTTCCAAGCACTACGTCCAACCGGGGAAACTCCCCCCTGTCAGGTGAAAAGAAAGCAGGCATTGAAGGAAGCATGAGGCAATTCCGCTGCCTCCCCAGGTTGGCGGAGCGTGTGTAGAGCCCAGCATCACATTAGGAATTGGCACTGGGTTAAAAATGGGTTAGAAAATCGTGGGATTAAAAAAAAAGATTCCCCATTCATTTTCCTCACCATTGACAAATCATGACAAAATCCATATCTCGAGCCGGGCGACGTCACAGTATACTGTAGTTCCAGATATTTAATCAATATTCAATCATGTATTTTCACTCCTTCTTGATCATCACCCACAGACAAGACCAAGCTTCTTAGTTACAGTAAGTCCTGCCCAGTGCGGGAACTATTGACAACTCGGCCCCAACAAAGAAGCTCTTTATCCAGACATTGGTCATGTCAAAAATTGACTATTCTAACCCACCCAATTAATCCAAAATAGAAACTTGCTTGAGCTTCAGCCAAAATTCTCACATGTCTCATTCTCGCTTCTCCGTGTCGACAATCAAAGCGACCAGATGTAAGGCACCCTGATATCTTGCTAGTCTGATACAAGCCCTCCCGCATGCTCACATCAACCAACGAAGGGCAGCTAGATAGGTAGGCTACCTTTGCTAAAACACTGTCAGAGAGAACGCTTCACATGCCTCTGATGCCAAAACTATGGAATGAACTTCCTTTTGCAAATCAGAACTGCAGTTTCAATTGCAATCTTCCACCTAAAGCCCTGTTCATGCTCTTTCCGACGTCCGAACTTTTGTTCGGAAAGGTCACTCTTTTATTTTTTTTTTACTTTCCGAAAAAAAAAAAAAAAAAAAAAACTTTCCGAACACAAATGACGTTCATACTTCACCCGCTCTTGTTTGGAAAAAGCTAGACTGTCTCGACAGATTGGTTAAATTAGGTTCATTAGTATAATTTTGGGGGTCCATGACATGGAAAGGTTTGGGAACCACTGCTGTAGAAGACAAAATAAATGCGAGCCGTTTTCGCCGATGATCAGCATGCACAGAGTGCCGCAATCTAGCGGCTCGCCTGCTGAGTCCAATAGAACCTTAAAGTAGAAGTAACCTGTTTTGCACTACTTTTCCCAATCAAATTGTGTCATAATTACAAACAAATTTGCCAATACAACAATACTTGGTGTGTATTTGCTCTGGGGGCTATCAGAAGAAAGGTGGTCCAACCCCCGAAGCACTGGCCAATCACGCCGGAAAGTTACGAGTTGAGATGGCGCGTCATTAGGAGAAGATCTCATCGGGTTCGCATTGACTTGGATGGCAAAGTGCCCGTGGGAATTACCATATTAAACACACTCGTAACGGAGTACAAACATAACTCTGTTAATGATCGTGACCGGGGGTAGTGCGGCCACCACACGTTGTTTTTACTCAGACAGTCTCTCAGACCGTTTTTGCAATATCCATGTTGAAACAGAGCTAGCGTATGTGGCTATAGTTCTACACACAGCAGTCGCGAGGGGCGTGCCTTCACTCCAGCTGACCAGTGACTCAGAGCCATCTAGTACAAGACTTGCGACATTGCGGAGTCGGAAACTGAGCGCTCGAGCTGCCTGAATGGGGACAAACTGGAGTTCTCGACCAGGCCAACGTTTAGTTGTTTTCTGCCGCTGGAATGCGAGGGGACTCGGTGGATGGATTAATTTTGGACATTATGCATTTTCTTCCATCCGATTACAACGGCTATGGTCAGTGGAAATCTGGCATGGCCATGGCCTCAAAGCCACATTTGAAAAGGGATGCTGTGCCTATAACCTGGCATACTGAGCGTGGATGATTTTACGGAGTGTGCTCATACACCCTGCTCCTAGTACGCAGGCAGCAGTGTGCGTAAAACTTGGAAACAATGCTACTGCCCGGACATGAGATTGTGAAAGAGAAAAGCGAAGCTGCCTGCTGCTGATCCCCGAGAGGATCAGTATCAGTGGGTAGACGCAGCGGTGGTCCGCTGGCTCGTTCGGTTATTTACGACAGTAGTTTTCAACCTTTTTGATACCAGGGCCCACTATTTATTCTGCATTTGAGCCACGGACCACCGTTTGAGGACATTTAGCCACAGACCCCAAAACTAAAGATTTCTTTTGCTTTTGTCCATCCATTCTAGTTGTGTACACTTGGGCTAATTCAGATGATAAATATTTTAACTCTTGAGGGTGTAAAAGTGAAACCAAATGGACCCGCAAGGGTCCATTTGGTTTCATTTTTACGATCTCAAGAGTTACATTTGGTTGACCAACTTAGCTGGGGACCACCTGGAACTCTTTCAGGGACCACTGGTGGTCCCCGGACCACCGGTTGAAAACCCCTGATTTACGAGCATGTTTACCAAGATTACTCTCTCCTTCACAAATACTCCTCCTGTTTTTAATGTTATCGTCATGGTTCTATCCCAGCATAAAGCACAGTTCAAATGTGGCTTTGACTGAGGCCATGCCAGATTTCCACTGACCATAGCCGTTGTAATCGGATGGAAGAAAATGTTCCCCACATATAGTGGACTTCCCCGGTAGCCCCTTGGTCCAGTCAGCACGTCTAATGCGTGCGAAAGTGTCCCATTTTTGGCTGTCTTTTCGTTTTTGGGCCAAACGTGTATCGGAATTCCCTTCCCACCTATATTGCTGCACCCACCGATTACGCATCTCTTTGGCATTTTCCAAAAGTTGTAGACGACCGAAAAGTTGTTCCTAGAACTGAGCGCTATTATTAGTCTCGACTCCACGCTGATTCTGTCTATACTCAATAAGCACGCCTGCGTTGCTGTGACGGTACCATGCTGACGAGGACAAGGGCGTTTCCATCGGAGTTAGCATTGCAACAAGAAGAAAAGACATCGCTCTGCTTCTCCTATTGTCGTCACACACCCGCGACATCAACAGATTCAGAACTACATTTCCCAAAGTGGCGGATGTAGTAATTTTATTTTTATAAACCTCAAATGTGAGATGTGTACGGCCCCATCAGGCATTTTAAATATATCATTGGGATACTTAGGCTATTTTTGAGGGACATGTGTCAACAGTTTTGAGAGTTTTTTGCAGGTTACCTACACTTTAACCTAGACCTAGAACCAGCCTCGCAGATCCTATCAGCTGCTCTGCTAACTTCTCTTCAAATGGCTCCACTGATCCTCTCACTACAATGTCCATGCATGCTGATTGTTGAGCCTTTTCGCAGATCCAAAACAAACAAAACGACTATACAATATACAGGGGTTGACACTAAGGTCTCGGAGACACTTGCCCATCGGGCAAGTGCAAGTCAGGTTCTACTTGCCCTCAGCTCATGGTCACTTGCCCCCCAAAAATATATTGTAAATTTTGCAGATGTAACTCTTGAGAGTGTAAAAATGAAACCAAATGGACCCGCAAGGGTCCATTTGGTTTCATTTTTACACTCTCAAGAGTTAAAATTCATCATCTTAATTAGCCCAGGTCTACACAACTAGAGAATGTAGAAGATTAGGTCATTTTGATGTGTATGTTAATTTGCCTGTTGTGTTTCCCAAATCCAGCCTGGAATCGTGGATATCTAGAAAGCAGTGAAAGACACAGAGGCAGAGTGCAATGACTGCCTTCAAGACAAATTTATCTTGTGTTGTGTTATAGTGCACTAAGTTGCACACTTGCCCGATCGGGCAACCAGGTAGCAGTCTTCACTTGCCCGACCATTTTTTTTTACTTGCCCCGGGCAAGCGGGCAAGTGTTAGTGTCAAGCCCTATAGAATATACACACAGATACAGTAGCAGCAGCAGCAGCTGTGTGTGGGGGGCATTGCGGGCAACCGACCAATCACATTCTCCAACTTTCCAAAGTGGAGTTCGGAGAGTCACAACCACCGATGCTGCAGCTTTCAGAACAAAATTTTGGAAAGTTGAGTTTCAGACATTTCGGATGACGTCACTTTTCGGATGACGTCAACTTTCCGAAAAGTTCGGAAAGTTGAGAGAGCATGAACTTGTTGCAGCACTTGCCACAATGCAATGTCTTTTGTTCCTGCAGTGCTTACTGTAAGTCACGTCTACTAGATGCCTAACTTGTAAATCATCTGTATTGTTACTAAAAGGATGGTTGGGTAAACAGAGAGACGTTAAATCACTGTGTGTGTGTGTGTGTGTGTGTGTGTGTGTGTGTGTGTGTGTGTGTGTGTGTGTGTGTGTGTGTGTGTGTGTGTGTGTGTGTGTGTGTGTGTGTGTGTGTGTGTGTGTGTGTGTGTGTGTGTGTGTGTGTGTGTGTGTGTGTGTGTTCAAAAGACAAATAGTGCAGTATTATGTAAGCTGGATGGGTCTAAGCATGTCTCCAGTTGACTAACCCAAACTATTTTGCATCAGTTCTGATGAGTGGTGATTTGTTATGGAAGTATGTGTGTCTGCATGAATGATATGTTGATAACTATGTTGATGAATCTCCTTACATTCGAAGAAATTATCCTATCTATTTCAAGATTTTGCAGTGCTTACACATTACAGAATTAGTTTTATTGTGTGCAAAGCAGCATTCTGTGCTTTGAAAAACTAAAGCAGTAAACAATAGTATTTAGGGCAGTAGGCCTATTTCATATGGGTGCTATACAGTGGACAACATATTGAGCTTTGAAAGGGTTTAATAGTAAACTCATGGGATGTCGCAATATTTTTAAATACTTGGAAGCGTGGCTGGGTTAGTCATCTGGGTTGAGTAAGCTTATGTGGTGGCATGAAACCTCAAGGTTCTGTGATAGCTGAAGTGCGTCAGACGGACCATCCTGATAACACAAACGGACAGCCTGTCGCCGTGGTGACAGCATACAGATACTTGGAAGATACAGTAATCATAATCTGGTGCATTGGTTGCACTTGGCAAGAAGCTTGTAGAGCAGATAGGATAGTGATTAACATATACAGTTTTATACTCTACATGTCTTCTAAATACAGCTAGTTTCATTCTGAATTTTAAGATGTGAGCCTATACAATATGTTTAGAACATAAGCTTATTAATAATGGATCGGCCTATACTTTCATAACATTTTCCCCTTTGATGCATAACCCCCCCCCCCCCCACGCGCATGACCATGTTGCTTACTTGTAGGCTTCTCATCTTCTTGACTCACTATTTATTGTAATCTGTCACTTCCTTGTGTAACAAACTCAATGAAATTTCACTGGAAGCTGGAAGGTGAGTCATGCCTCTGACAAAAGATTGAGGTAACTCATGACGTGCACGTGTCTGTACTGTATGTCCGTCTGGCTGTCTGTGTATACCCTGCCCCACCCTTTGGGGCAGAGTTTAGACACTGTCCAATGCCAATCCAAATAGTTTAGCAGCTGTTGCTATCCAGGTCAAGCTTTCCTCTTCTAACATGCCTATTGGACAAGGCCGGATTGAGGTGGGACCTATTGCAGGCCTAATTCACACAGTATCTGTGACATTATCTTTCATCCACAGTGGGGAGGGAGGATTGGGGCTGGAACACATTTGGGAAGACATTGTATTAACACCAGCATACAGATTTCCCACCTTCTGAAAATGTTTAACAACATGACAAGCATGTTAAAGAGCCTCCCCGTTCCTGGACCTAAGGAGACGTAAGCAAAGATACCGGTACTCTATGTAAACATATAGGCATACTCCCTTACGCGGAAGCGGGGATCGAACCCGGGACTCCCACTCGCCAGTCCAACGCACAACAAGTCGCGCCAATAAGGCTGAGCCCGATTGGCGGGGTTGTTGTCGCTGGCTCATGGCTGGGTGCTACATTCACCCCCTTGATCTTTTGGAGCGCGTCCTCGCGCTTCACACTTCACACCACGGACCCCCGTACGTGATGTCCCTCATGTGGACCCGCAAGGACGTATACGGGTATATTGGGGATAACACCCGCACTCCAAATCCTGCCGACTACGCCAGATTGTAGTATTACGCGGAAGCGGGGATCGAACCCGGGACTCCCACTCGCCAGTCCAACGCACAACAAGTCGCGCCAATAAGGCTGAGCCCGATTGGCGGGGTTGTTGTCGCTGGTTCATGGCTGGGTGCTACATAAACATATAGGCATACTCCCATTGGCGCCAGTATATAGGCGACATAGACTACAAAGCCTACTACTACTTAGGATACCATTAGGTCTCCTAAGTAGTCAGTTTTCTCCTCTCAGAGCCCCTATCTGTCGTATGTCACATTGCAGATTGCAATGTCACATTGCACATTGTACCCACACCTTTCACCCTAGAAGCAAAGCGAGTATGCCTGCCCCTCTTGCCATTGGCCTCTTGGATGTAAGGTCCTACTGACCAGGGAGTTGGAGCCACACTTCCTTGGATTCAGAAGGAAACCCAAGTGGAACTTGACACCGTTTTCCCTGATTTGGGGGTTTGGTTGGACCAGAGCGGACCTAAACTCCAGTGTCCCTGGAGTAGGTGTGATCTGATTAAGAATTTGTGAGGGTCTCAGAGGACATTATAACTGACCAGGTCAGGGCAGCAGCAGTGTTGGTCAGGAAAGTAACTTCTTTACTTTACTCGTTACCCCTTAGACAAAGTAATATCATTACTTTACTTATTACTGGAATCGAAGAGTAATATATTACATATTACATTATTACTTTCCTGAAAACAAAGCCAACGAAATCCGACATTGTAAATGTCTTTCTTAGATGAAAAAATAAAAATAAAAGGAGCAGAGAGAATCAATGACAACATTTTAACCTTGAATCACAAAACAGACCTGCAAATAACATTTGCACAATTCACAATTGTTTTCAAAGACAAAGACAGTTGAGGTCTTGTATTTAAAAATAAAACAAAATAAAGCAGCAAGCGATTTGTAGTGTACATAACTAGACATGTAAAAAAAATCGATTTTGAATCGATGTATCGATCCAACAGCCGACAATACGATGCATCGATACGTCCGCAAGAGTATCGATTCATGTTTAAAATAAATGAATAAAAATATCTGGTCTATTTTATCCATTTGCTCCTGGACGTAATTCAGACTAGGCCTAGGTGAAGTACAACTTTGCTGTTTCTCAAATAAAATGTATAATGGTATTACAGCTTTCATTGATTTATTTCGAATTTGAAACATTGTCTAGCCTGTAAGGTAAAAAAGGGTAAAAAAAAATCGAAATCGAATCGAATCGTGGTGTATTCTTGAGTATCGGAAAAAAATCGAATCGTTGGGTCAGGAAATCGATACTGAATCGAATCGCCATGATGGGTGTGATTTACACCCCTATACATAACTGTGCGCAGGATGCAGCGCGTGGACTGGATCTAGAATCTAGTGCACATCTCTGTTGTTACAGTACCTGTCGATAGCTTGTAAATCTGTTCTATTTTTGCATGCAACAACAAGCTCATTTAAAAAAAGTAACTTGGCGTTACTTGCAAAGTAATGCGTTACTTATTACCCATTTTTGCAGAGTAATCTCGTTACTTTACTTTTTGGAGCAAAAGTAATAATATTACAGTAATATGTAATCTAAAATTAGTTACTGCCCAACACTGGGCAGCAGTCACCTCACCTGCTAACAGCCACAAGTGCCAGACGAGTATGCATGGTTCTATACCAACGAGAACACTCAACTGGACTAAAACTCTAGGGGAAATGCACATGTCTTGCTTTTCTGTCTCACACTATCCTTCAGAACATTGCACTCAATGAGGAGATAGATCATCACATTTACTGTAAAAGCCAGATTACAAGTTCTTGTCACCAGACTCAATCTTTCCATCTGTTTCCCCAACATTCAGGTCCCTCGCTGCTTGCACCACACCACAGATCACTGAATTACTGTCACACATCTTGAATGGCTGTACGTATGCATGCAAAGGCTGTACACAGCAGAGCACGCCACAATAAAATGGCATCATTTAAAGTAAAGGATGTATCAAAATAACATGCATCTCCAGTGAGAATGTACAAACCTCATTCCACCCATGTTTCATCTCTAAATAAAATATCTTTTCATCTTTGACAGGAATATGTTGCTGTGGTTGATGAAGAGTCTAGATCTACACATTTCTGGGTATATAGCTTGTGTCTTTGACCGTGAGAACCAGTGCTATATAGAGTACTGACTCAGTGACATGTTATTTTATCATCAAGATATACAGCGAGCTTGTGAATGCAACCTTAACTGCTTTTACTGCAATATTTGCGTCCTTGTATGCTCTCCTTTGTGTGCAATAAATACTGTGTGTGTGTGTGTGTGTGGGTGTGTGCGCGCGCGTGCGTGTGTACACACGCACGCGCGCCAAGATATACACCATGAGCTTGTGAATGCAACCTTAACTATGCTTTTACTCCAATATTTGCGTCCTTGTATGCTCTCCTTTATGTGCAATAAATAGTGTGTGTGTGTGTGTGTGTGTGTGTGTGTGTGTGTGTGTGTGTGTGTGTGTGTGTGTGTGTGTGTGTGTGTGTGTGTGTGTGTGCGTGTGCGTGCGCGCGCACGTTAATCTCCCCCTGTTTCTTGCATGCTTTGTTTTTGCACAATGTCTCTGTGTAACTATCTTTCCTGGAAAGTCTTTTATGAGCCCCCGGCAGCTCACTCTTGGCTCTCTCTCTCCCACTCTTGCCCTTCCTTGTGCATTGGCTTTCTTCCCTTTCTTCGCTTTGACTGTAAACAAACTAATCTCTCCAACCACCCACTCACCAACTTTCTCTCACACAGACATTCACTCGCTCACTCGTACATGCCACACCCACGCATGTACATGCTTGTATATGTCAGCATTTGATTAAACGGGGCTGCGTTGTTTACCCTCCTTGTCTGTTGTTCTACATGCATTTTGAAAAGAAAGAAAAAAATGTGTCAAAGTTCACCATTCTGTATTTACATTTGCAAGTGCAGATTAAGTAGAATATGTCTTGACGTCTATTGTGCAAATAAAATAGCAAGTAGTAATACCTTTTCTGGCGAGTATACTGTAGAGTAGGTGTAGCCATGCAGTCACAAATACCTAGCCTGTGATGGTCTCCATTAGAGAACAAAATATTTGATCTTTTCGCGCCGCAAAACCTCAGCTCAGCTCTGGCATACTTGGCGCCACCCCTCTCCCTGCAGCAATGAAAAAAAGGTATGTGCAGTACAGTACAATAGATCCACTGTTTTGCTGGTCTGTCATTTTGCAAGCTCATCAGGTAGCTATCAACTACACACATCTTCAGTATAAGGTACATTATGTAAAGTTTAAACCCACACCCATGTACGGTATGCATGTGTGGCTCAGCTTGACAACATCGCTTGCAAAGAGAGCAGGTAGAAGTGCAGATGAGGGAGTGCAGCTGGTGGCTCACTCTCAATTGCTACAGATGGATCACTTGGTCGTTTCACAATTATGCAACAGCCTGATAACAATTCTTTGGGATAATCACAATTCTGTTGCATACTCATCATGCAAACATGTTCATAGAATTGCAGAAAATATAGGTTCGGGCCTGCCCTTACATCTAGAGTTCTTGCTGGTATAAGGACCTACACAGACTTGAGTCTGTGTACACAAACCACATATTTAATATAGTGAATATGTCCCTCAGATTAAATCACCACTCTGACACTACATGTGATTTGTGTCTGGCTTTTAAAGCAGTTTTAGCTGCAGTACCACACTGTCCTGATGTCGTGGGGGAACTGTGTATGCAATTTATTTTTTCTGCCACGCCCTCATCGCAGCTACTTAACTTCCATAACTTTGACTCACGATTAGCTCCACCCTCCCAAATATACCCCCCCCTCCCCACCCCCCACAGTCTTCAAAGACAAAATGCAAATGTGGAACTGAGGGGGGGCACTATGCAAAATAGAGAGATACCTATGACATCACACATTTGTGGGGATAGAAGACGTAGGGAAGAAGTAGGGTTGCCCGCTCAAAAAACAAAAAACATAGTGTCTAGCCACCACCAAATCTGGACTCTTGAATCTTCCACACTATCCTTTAAAAGGAAACCATGGATTCACTACACACCCAAAACACAAATAAATGAAAATGTTTATTTGAAAGCCTAAAAGGCATAGGCATTAGGCAAGAAAATTATTAATTTGTCTTAACTTCTTTGCCTTTTTAAACTATTTTAAAAACTTTTTTTCAATAGTTAAAATGGCCAGTTTACATGCTCACAACGTGTCAATAGATTGGCACCTTAGAGTATCTCTCTATATATCTCTCTGTCTGTCTGTTACATCCTGTGCAATGTACTGTGTCATTTGTCTCCATTTGCGTAACGCCACGGCGCACGGACAACCTAAATGAACCTCGAGTCACACAGCCCTGTCATCCAGCATCAATATGCGCGGCTTAGAAGCACAAAATATTATACCCATCATTTTAATTTTAATACTTTTGTGTCAAAAACTAATCTTCGCGCATATGACGTGTCACCGGATACAGATACAAAAACATCATGTGTAACATCACGTGTCACGGAGACACATTTATTGTGGTCACAGTTTGCCGTATCACATCCCCTTACGGGTACAGCCATTGGCGCTGGGTACAGTGTTCTCTGCTCTCGCTGTTTCGCCTGCCAGGCGACTGATCCACACAGGCAACGTTCTCTACGCACGGAGCGGTGTTGTCACTGTTCCGCCTGCTAGGCGACTGACCAACACAGGCAATATATACTCTCGGCACGGCGCGGTGACACACGCGCTATTACGGTCCGGGTCGCCTACAACTTCTTTCTACTACCACTACACTGCAACGCCTGGATATTAACGCGCGCCAGCCCACGGCATCCAGTCCTCTCCAAAGTTATTATTCAAACGCCACATTTACGCGTGTGCGTCTGTGTACGTGCGACGGTCCGGGTCGTCTACAACTTGGTCTCTGGGGGGTCCCCCAAACTTGCAAACCCACAGGAACACGGCAGGCGTGCTGGAACATATCCCTTACAATTAATATCATATTCATTGTAATGGCCTTCAGGGTTTATTGCAATTCCATTCAGCAGAGAGGTTTCAACAGGTGGTCCAGGACCCTTATAGATTTGTAACTCTTCAAATAGTTCAAATGAAACCAAATGGACCCTTATGGGGTCCATTTTATAATTCATTTTCAACAATTATAAAATGTAGAATAATTGTTATTTTCACCAACATTTTGCCATCTCTCCTAAATTGTGGACAAAAAACAGAAAATTCTTGATTGTGGGTCTGACAGATTAAACTCAACATCAAATGGTGGTCCTCCGAGGCTACAATCCTGAATAAATAGTGTCTATGACATAAAGTTCTATCCAGCTTTCCAACATCAAAAGTCCCAATCAATGTCATCTAGGCCTATAGCCTACATCCATTACACAACGGGTATAGGGCTAGTATATTAAATAGAGAGAACACCCGAGCTCCCCTCTCATCCACTTGCATTGAGTTGCTCACTCAGCGCATGAGGCGATTTCACTCCTATTTCCGGGGAAAAAGCCAGAGTGCATTCTGGGAAAATGGGGCCGAGAACATGAACGCGGACGACCTCATGCACGATCGGCGCGCGTGCGTGTGCGTGCGTGCGTCAGAGCGGAGAGCTATGGAGGGGGCGGAGCCTAATGCACGTTCATATTATTGGCCCCATGCTCTCAAACTGCATTCTCAACTTTGGCCACTATGTCAATTTCGCCTCAAGGTTTCCTCAGGGTGTTCTCTCTAGTTAATATACTCTAAGATTGGCACATTGAACTATTCCAAAAGGTTTAAAAAAAATAGTAAAAAATGGATAAAGGATTTGGGATAAGGGGTTTAGCGTGTAACGAAAATGGAGCCCCTAGTGTCGGTCCAGTGTCTAATGGCGATCATCACTGACAACCACAATTGTTTGTTCAACATTTTGTGCTGAGGCTATAGTATTTGAGGATTTCTGTTTCAGTAGACTCCTCCTGACTTGTTTAGATGCAAAAGGTTGTTCTGTGAGAGACTAGGGGGTTTGGAAAGACAGGAAAGGAGTGATACCAGTTTGTAGTTCTTGGCCGTGGAAGAGTCAAACATCGGTTTCATAACCACTCTCATCCTGGCATTCAGCTGAAGATGTCATTTTTGTTGCACAACACAATGGTGCAACAAGGTATAAATTAGCCTCAAATGGCTATTAAATGTAGCAAAACAAAGCTGTAATACCTTCAGTCCAATTGTATACTATGCAGCTCGTGCAGCATGCATAGAGCCGTTCTGCAAGCTCAGGATGTCTCTCTTCACACGTTGTGAGGTTGGAGATCTGCTGCATTCGCTATTTTTTGAAATTGTGTGGAAATTGGAAAAGAACGTGCTTTAAAATGTTATTTTTAAAAGCTTCCTCTGTGTGAATAATGAATGTGCATCTGCAATGTGGTTCCCCCTTCTATTGTTGATGGTCACAATGGAGCAGGTTTCCTCCTCTAGGCAAGAAGAGGCCCATGTCAGGGGGAACGGAAAATGTATATTGCTAGATAATACAGTATGTGATGTGTAGAATGGAGCTGTGATCAGGTTGTTTGTTTTGAAGAAGTGTTTACTGTTTATATGAATGTAGGCAGCTCAGCGTGTGTGTGGTTTCTAAAGAATAGTGAGTGATACAGGATGCAATTGTGCAAAGTAACACTTGTGTCTTGCCTGCCAGGTTTCATGAAACGATGCACAGATAGACCTACTTTGAAATGACTCATAGTCTCACACATGTGTGTGTGTGTTAGAATGAAAGATGCAATGTTAGGGTGGATTTGAGATCTTTTTCTTTACAACAACGCCAATTCCAAAAAAGTTGCGAATGTTGTGGAAAATGTAAATAAAATCAGAATGCATTGATTTGCAAATCATTTTCAACCTATATTCAGTTGAATACACCACAAAGACAATATATTCAATGTTCAAACTGATAAACTTTATTGTTTTTCTGAGATTATACAATCTTTTGTAAATTGATCTCTGCAACACGTTTCAAAAAAGTTGGGACAGGGGCAACAAAAGACTGGGAAAGGTAATGGATGCACAAATAACGCCATTTTTGGAACATTCCACAGGTAAACAGGTTAATTTTAAACAGTTTAATATTGTGATTAGGTATAACAGGGCCATCCCAGTCGTTCACAATCAAAGATGGAGCGAAGTTCGCCACTTTGTGAACAATTCTGTGAGAAAATCATCCAACGGTTTATAAACAATGTTTCTCAGCATTCAATTGCAAGGAATTTGGTGATTTTATCATCTACAGTATATAATATAATCAAAACATTCAAAGAATCTGAAGAACTTTCTATACTAAAGTGACAAGGCCGAAAACCAACACCTTTGATCCCTCAGGTGGCTCTGCATTAAAAAATGACATCATTGTGTAAGGGATATTACTGTGTGGACTCAGGAACACTCAGAAAACCATTGTCAGTTTACATAATTTGTCACTACACCTGCGAGTGAAAGTTAAAACTCTACCATGAAAAGCAAATCCATACATCAGAAAGGTCCGCTTTGTGTCTGACCATTTGAAATGGTCAAACACAAAGTGGAAAAGTGTGCTGTGGTCTGATGAGCCCACATTTCAACTTTTTTGGGGGAAATTATGTATGTCATGTCTTCTGAACTATCCAGAGACTATACAGATTGTTACCAGCACAAAGTTCAAAAGTCAGCACCTGTGATGGTATGGGGGTGTGTTAGTGGCTATGGCATGGACAGCTTACACATCTGTGACAGCCACCATCAATGCTGAAAGCCATATCCAGGTTTTTGAGCAAGTTCAGAACACATGCTTTCCTGCAAGCAACATCTTTTTCAGGGACGTCCCTGATTATTTCACCAAGACAATGCCAAGCCGCACATTCTGCACGTTTTACAGCGAGACTTCATAGTAAAATAGTGAGGCTACCAGACTGACCTGCCTGCAGTCCAGACTGTCACCAATTGAAAGACAAGTGTATGGCGCATTATGAAGCAAAAATTATGACATCCGAAAACAACTTAACAACTTAAGTCATACAAGAATGGTAAAGAATCAACATACTCCTGTCCCAACTTTTCTTTTTTTAAGGCATCCCAACTTTTTTGGTACGTGTTGCAGGGATCAATTTACAAAAGATTGTATATTTAATAAAAAAAACAATAATGTTTATTGGTTTGAACATTAAATATATTGTTTTTGTGGTGTATTCAAATGAATATAGGTTGAAAACGATTTGCAAATCAATGCATTCTGTTTTTATTTACATTTTCCACAACGTCACAATTTTTTGGAATTGGGGTTGTACATTTTTTATTTAGATTTCTGTGCGTGTGTGTAGTTGTAAGAATAGTGACTGATAGAGGATGCAATTGTGCAAAGAAAGACTTTTGTCTTGCCCACCAGGTTTCATGAAACGATGTACAGATGGACCTACTTTGAAATGAGTCTCGTGTGTGTGTGTGTGTGTGTGTGTGTGTGTGTGTGTGTGTGTGTGTGTGTGTGTGTGTGTGTGTGTGTGTGTGTGTGTGTGTGTGTGTGTGTGTGTGTGTGTGTGTGTGTGTGTGTGTGTGTGTGTGTGTGTGTGTGTGTGTGTGAGCATATACAGCAGTACATGCTAAGCATCAAAGACAGCAGTACAAGACATCAAATGACAAGAAATTAAACTTAACTCTACATAGGCCTAATATACGAGAGAAACATACATGCACACATGCAGAAAAAAAACAAAAACAAGAGAGCAAATGGGATTAATGATGATTTCAGTAGTGAAAGACGCAACTATTGTCAAGTACTACAAGGAATGGAATCCACATTTTTTGAGACTTAGCTTGTGTATTCTGTCCGACTTGAGATAATATCCTTTGTTTCTGTACCTACATATCACTCATTGTGCTTTTGTTGTGGTTTCATATAGTGCTACTGTGGCGACAGAATGTTGAACAACAACTTCTTAGAAAAGTATTACGATGAATCTTGTCGTTACGACAACAGACATTTATTATGACATAGTGTTAGGACGGAATGTGCTTTACGCAGTACATACGTTATCTACGATAATTTATCTCATTAAATCCCGGCATATGTGGTGTGGTCATGTTGTGTTGTGCCACCAAGTGGTTTCTGTCTATTGCAGTGTGATGTTGTCTCATATCCTTTTGGGCAAAGTAAATCTTTCACGTTCATAATTTACATGAAACTTTACATCAAAAAAGGCCGCGCCTGAAAATTTCGAAACAATCGCATACCCACCTCAGATAAAACCTAGATTAAAGACACCACTATACAGTACAGTATAGTACAGTGCAATGTGTTTTAGTTGCAAACTTTGACAAAGTTCTCCCATAGTACTTCATAGTACAAACAAACACTTTAGAGTCAAGGTATCCTGCACTAAAATGCCAGGACAGCACATCCCAAAACTTCTCTCCCTTCTGGCTCCAAAGCTATCTAATGTACTGGAATGGAATGTACTTTTTAATTAAAATTAAGAAGAAAATCAATTAAAGACTCCTAATCTTCTTCTGTAGTAGTAAACATTTAAAATAATAAAAATAAATAAAATGTATGAAATAACTCAGAATGTGATGTGATAATAAGTTCAAAATGTAACAAGGTTTCAGAACGGTGATAAACCCATGAGCACATAACAAGGTAGTGCATTTTTGCATAATGTAATAATGTGTTGACAGTATCAGTATGCGTACAACGAGTACTGCATAACTGGAGGGGCATGCCTTCTCAACGGGCATCATTCCAGGTTTACAGCCATTAGCCTAGTATCCAGAATGTCAACTGATGAACCGAGCAGAGCGGTCTGCATCACTCTCTGCAGCGCTTTGCAGACGAGGCCCAATGCTGTTCATATGTGCAGTGGCGATGCATCCAGTGAGAATGCTAGAGACAGTGCAGTGTTGAAGGCCTGTATCTGATCTTTTACAACATGCTGAACTTCACCCCATTGCTGTGGCCTTTTTCACTTGCACGCTGCTCATCCTAGACTCCTCATCAGAGGTCCTCGTGTAGACACAATACAGCAGACCTATGCTGATGGTGATGGTGTCCAGCCTTCCTCCTCTCTCCCGATCCCTGCAGTTCACAATCTGCTCCTTGGTCTTGTTGACAGTGTGAGAGAGGATGTTCTTCCGACTTGGCTGCATCAGTCTTGACAAACTCTCTCCTGTAGGCTGTTACAACGCTTGTGTCATCTGCGAACCCAATCCCCTAGTTGGAGCAGTGTGTGCAGTCAGGCGTTCATGGGTATAAGGGGAGTAGAAGAGGGGTATCTGAACACAGCCCTGGGGGGACTAGTGTTGCGGGTCAGAGAGTCAACATAGGTGTTGGATTCCATCTTCACCACCTGGCACAGTAACTCTGAGATCCAGCTGCAAAGGCTGGCATTGAAGGATCCTGAACTTGGTGTTGAATGCTGAGTCTACACTAACAGTTTCCTTTTCAAATCCTCTGTGGTGCTTCCGAGTTGACACAGAAGGTGGGTGAGAGGTGGGCAAAATAGTGAGTTTGGGACCTTGCTATAGAACTAGTTGCCTTGATGTTTAGCATAGTGAAGGAGATTGGGGGAAAATACAGTAAAAGAAAAATATGACATCCTCAAAAACACTGGGCCGTCACTGCCTTGCCCCTGATTTTTTTTCCTTGTTTTAACATTTTGAAAAACATTTTTGAATAGTTCAAATAGCTGATCTACAAGATCACAATGTGTCGATGTAGATTTAGTTGAAAAATAGTAAAAAAGGAAAATAATTTTAGGGATGAATCTGTTATTGTCTCCACCAGGCTGAAGGCATGGTGAAGACTGAAGACGAGTATGTTTTGCACTCCATCTATGTGTGTCCTCGTCGGTCTGTGTACAAGCTATTCTCTGGCTGTGTTAATCCGGTCGTTGCCAAACTTTGCACACACACTCAGTGGATGCCAACAATGAACCTCTGCCCCACATTTTCTAGAACAGCCTGTTATAGTACCACCATGAGGCAGCTTTTCACATTTTCACCTAAAATACACAGATCTGTGTGAAACGTTGCATGTACACTCCCTAGATCACAAGGATGTACCTTTGACCTTTGACCTATAATTTTCACATCTGCTTTTTATAGCGCCAATCTTGTCTTTTTCTAGTCTGAATCGTATTCATTAAAACATAATATATAAACACTTTGGTAATAAAAAGCCAACTACAAACATAATCTTTGGTTTATGTAGCACTGACGCAACAACGCATTGTGATAGTTCAGCATGCTGCATGTCAGCTGTCAGGGCGGCTTAGTGTTCCGCACTTTGACTTCATAGAGATATTGTTGAGATCTCCACATCTTGCACTGTAAACATCTTCACCTGTTCAGTGCAGCGAAGCACAGAGCAGACGGGCCGGGAGCAGCAGTCAAAATATCTCACAACCTTTACCCTTTGTGAGCTTTGGCTGGGCTCCATCAGTCATTCGGCGTGCACTTGTTGACTTCCCCTTTGCACTCACGCTGAGGGAATCCCCGGCGCCATCATAAGTGGGGAAAAAAACGGAAGTGTACTTGATTGGAGTAGATGATGGCATCTGAAAGAATAAAATTGATCCGCATAACACGGTCAGGTCCTCCCCGTTTCCCGTTTCGAATCCCCCGCTGCTTCCCTGCCCATTCCCCCCTGCTCTCAAAGTGCATGGCCAGTGTGCAATGACTGAGGGTTTGGTTATGACATACTGTATGCCTCATCTTCAGCAAACAGCCTGGTGGGGAATGTCTGACCTAGAACCAACCTATTCTAAGAAGTTAAGTACTGAGTACGGCCCACATATCTCTGCTCGGATCCACTTATGCGACAGCTATATATACGGTGTGTAATATAGACTGTGCAGGATTTAATTCCTACTGATTTATGATCTGTGCAGATGCTAGTTCAGATTTGTATTGATACAGTACAGGGGTGTTGAATGACCATGGATTTTGTTACAAAAATCTTGTTTATGTGAAGGTTAGCACAAGTTGATTGACTGATTGATTGAATGATTGATTTTACTTATTTTTAATAGGAACACTTGCTTTAATAGGAACATATTGCAGAAAAAGAAAAAAGAAAAAGAAATACAATCATATACATTACATATACATTAGAATATGAAAGAATAACCTTTCTTGTATCATACAGTAGATACAGTAGATAGACACCTTTATTATCCCCCACAGGATAATAAAGCTGTCTATCTATAACCCAAGAAAGCCTATGGCTTATGTATTTCCATTGGGGTCCTGTGTATTAATTCCAGTGTAAATCAGGTAGACTATCACACATTTCCAATTTAACCAGTCCATTTAGTATGTGTATTAACGCCTTCTAACACACATGCATGGGACCTAATCCCAAAAGATAGCCGGTCTTTCTACTTGCCCTTGTTTGATCTCTGTGTTGCTGCTGCCGTCATTCAGTGTATTCTAGTTCAGAGCCGAAGCCCCATCCCCCCCACCACCACCTGTGTTAAGGCTTCAAATGGTGGCTCAGCATTCTTAACTTCAAGACCCGAGGGAAAATCTACACACTCCCTGGGGGGCGGGGGATCTTACTGTATTTGTGGCTCATTCAAGGGGTTCCCTGTACCCCAGGAGTGAGTCTCCATTTCAAGTGGGGAGACTGGAGTCATCAATTTTGTTTTATTGTTATCCGCACTTCCGAGGAAGCTCGGGAGTGCAAGGATTTCACTGCCTGCCACTTTTCAACTGTGTTGTAGGCCTGCGTGTGGCAATACACATAGAAGTTTGGCTGCTATTCATATATTGTTATATCACTACAAAATGTTAAAGGACAGCTTGTTGTGACGCATCTGATTATGAATGCACCTGCAACTCATGATGTGCCAAGGATTTGACAGTGATGTACTGCATGTCAATTCAGTTATTTTCAAAGGAGCTTTATTGGCATGACAAAACAAACGTATTGTGACACTTGCCAAAGCCTATGACACAACAACAATTCAATTAATACAATTAAATAAAGTTTATTCAGTTGGAGGGAGTACAGCATTTTGTAAAGTGGCCTCTGTCACTCTTCACGTTATATTCATACTTTAACAGCATAAACCTTTTGAACAAATAACAGCAATTATTTGCACTGCCAGCATTTTTTCCTCAAGACTATAGTACAGAAAAAAAGATTTTAAACCGTTTTAGGGTCTGTTTAAAATTAAGTGGTTCTGTTTACATGTGCAAGGTCCAGCGGCCTACAGTAGACCACTGTTATGTACAGTATGTCACTGTTATGCTTATGCAACACAGAGCAAGGACTCAGAGCTGTTTTAAACAGGGTTCATGCTCGTAAAGCACAGTGACTTGATATTGCGCCCGCGTCAACTTTTCCCTGCTGGTCCACTGGAAGGGTTTATTGCGGCCAAAAGACGTCTGCCCCGCGTACTGGCGGTATAGAGTATGTCCAATGGACTAGTCCACGTACCAGTCTTTGGAAACCTCTGGTCTAAACATCCTCTGAATACGATTGCGTTATAACGGTAAGACTGCAGAGAGACGCAAATGCCATATAAATGTTTAACTTTTTTAGTGTGGGGTCATGGTGAGAGTGAGAGGTTTGGTGGTGTGAAAACTGTGCTTGCACACAGCTGCTGCTCTGAAACCATCAGTAGGGGAGTTGAAATGAAATCACTTCAGAAGCATCAGTATATAGGTCAGTCCACGCACCGTTGCACCAACTCCTTGCAACATGCAACTACTTGCGACCATTATCCCCAAACGGCAGCTGCTAGGCTTTGCATCAGTGAATGTGTGGAGTGGCCTTAAATCATTTTTGATTCAAGGAGACGTGACTTGTTGAATGGGTGCGGTCTGGCCCTAAAGCCCTAACCACATCAGAGGGTTGCCATGCAACTTCTTGCAACAGGCGGCTCTTTGTAAACATTATTCCCAATGGCAATTACAAGAAGTTTTGTTAAAAGGATCCCTGGCTAATAAGACAAATGTGCCTTAAAACACTATACTTGCCTTCCATAACTAAAACATGCAGATAAAAACACCTTCAATTACTTATTTCATTCATAAATACAGAATCTTTCACTCAATAGGAGGTGCTCCGGTTGCAGGATGATGATGTCACATGAGCATGTTCATATATTCTATAAAGCTAGATCACACGTGACATCATCATCCTGTGCCAGGAACAGTTTCTGTTGAGTGAAATATTCTCTATTTATGAAAGAAATAAGATGCCATTGGTGTTTTTATTTCTTTATTTTAGTTATATAGGCAGAGTATAATGTTTTAAGTGATGTTTATCTTATTAGACAGGGATCCTTTTAATGCATTGGTGTGGTTTGCTTTGCTGCAAGGAGTTGTGAGTACTGTAGTTGCAAGGAGTTGGAGCTGGCAGGCTACGGTGAACCGAGTCACATGGCTATTCCCTGTTGTGTGTAACATTACGTTGATGTCCGCCTTGTCTGTGACATGGCTTGCTTGTTCAGCACACAGCTCGTTCTGTTCATTTTGCGTGGCATGAAATTGAATAAAACAGTCAATGCTATTGTCACGACATAGGCTTTATGTGCAAGCTCCACAATTTCTTTTTGTTCGTTTCAGAATGAGGCATAGAAAGGAAGAACATGGTTAGTAATTATGCCAAGGAGAGGCAATGATAAGATATTTAAGAAATACACAGCACAAACCTGGACTGATAAGCAGCAGAGGTTGCATCTGTAAGTTCAAACTATACACATACATGCTTATGCAGAGCCCTCTATGGGTGCCGCCATCAAGGCACGGAGGGCTGAAAGAACCCCTCCATGCATGAAGGAAAAGAACACTGCATTCTATACAGAGAGAGCCTGCGCGCACACACACACACACACACACACACACGCACACACACACACACACGTGAGCACACACACACACACACACACAGACAGCCATCGGCACATAAATACACCCACTCCGGTGCACACAAATATGCATGTACAGTATGTATGCAAATAGACGTACTGTAGACACACATCAGTACAAACGTTCTTTTTTATGTCAACAAAAATCCTGATGACACGAAAAAGTAATTACAATCCAATTTTCATAACCCCTACAGCACTGCAAGCTGCTTGCGCATGTTTGCGTGCACGCACACACGCACAGACTCATCTATTTCCAATAAGCTGTCTGTTACTGTACAAGATGTTTACACAGTTTACTTGTTTACAGATGTTTACATGTTTACAAATGCAAACAGGATATTTGTATTTGGGTGTGCCAGCATGTGAGTACAGTTTTTTGCCTCATTAACTGTGTTTTCCTGCCGGTTATATGTCAGTCAAGTCTCTCTTAAACTTACGTAATAGGGCACTGGGAGACCCTCCTTATTCTTAACCATCTAATGTTAGTAGGTCAGAACTTGCCTTGAAGATAAGTGTTCAACTATTCAAGAGTGCGGCAGGCTGACACCGCTAAGAGTTGTAAGAACTGGCTTCTCTAGCAGGTTCATTTCTTTTATTATTGTTGTTTCCATAATATATCACACGTGACTGAAAACAGAACACAGATCCAGAAGAATATATATATATACTGTATATTCATCATGAGTGAAGGAGAAATGAGAAAAGGACAAAAATGTTAGATAGCGAGATGCACATGCACGCGTACACACACACACACACACACACACACACACACACACACACACACACACACACACACACACACACACACACACACACACACACACACTAGAGTTCTCGGGCCTGAAAATTGAGGCCCGGCTCTAAGTGGGCCCTAGCTGATTAGGCCCAAAGCCCAGCCCGGCCCGACCAATTAGCATAGTTTTTAGGCCCGACCCGGCCCTACAATGTCGGTTCGGGCCGGGCAGAGTAAAAGTGAAAATGCCAATCAGCACCATCTTCATGAGAGGTAAATACACCATCAGACAAAACAGAACTATTATTTTTATCGTAATAAAATAATTCAATATATATTGCTTTTTTTCATGGAGCCCTAAGTCCGACCAGGCCCTACTGATCTGCATACATTTTAGGCCCGAGCCCGACCCTAAAATGTCGGGCCGGGCCTGGTCGGGTTCGGGCAGAGTTTGAGAACTCTAACACACACACACACACACACACACACACACACACACACACACACACACACACACACACACACACACACACACACACACACACACACACACACACACACACACACACACTTTCTGTACATTGTGTTCAGACTTCAGTGTCAACATCAAACGATAGGGGTTGCAAGCCAACCTCCATCTCCACATAGTTGTATTATAATATTTTTTCCCATGAGCATCCAGGGTTCATTGTTTAGCAGAAGAAATACAGTATACTGTCTGTTTCCTCATGTGGAGGCATTCCGATTTTTGAGCATCATATTAGTTCTGTAATAAGATGCAGCTTATGTAATCAGAATGTTTCCCTTTCCGCATTTAGCATGGTACAAGTCTAACCGGTTTGCCATACTGTACAGTATACGTGTAACATCAACTCAGCCAGTGCCTCCATGCTTTCTACTCAGCTTCAAAGGCCGGGTTGGGGGTAGGTCCCTGCGACATTCTAGTGTCATGTCCAGGAGGGGGTGTACAGGTACATCAAGCTGCCTCACGCTACAGAAAATGTAAATAATGTCCTTTTGGCAAGGCTTACTAATGTGTATGCCAACTCTTTTAAGGCTGCCACTATATATTTAAGTGAGTCTAAGCCATACAGTGAATGGAGGAAGATCCAAATAATAGGAACCTTTAGCCCCTGCATGACAAACTGTGATTCCACCGTGTCTAGAGTTCAGGGTTACCTGCTTAGAGAGGGAAAAATAAACCCTGAATAGGCTAAAATGGAATGGCCTGACCTGACTCGTCGTTTTAATATTCTCATAGTGTGCTGTTCTCTGTACCTTTGGATATGCAGGACCATAACAAATAAATCCCCACATCTGCAGTATCCTGGATCCTCTCTAGTTATGCAAGGGTCCAATAAAACATATTTAGAAATGAGGGAACTATTTTCTCCTCCTTTTCGGGGGTGAAATTACTTTTCTGTGGAGGAAGCTTATTCAGTCAGTGGTATCTGCGCAGTGCTGATCTATATTACTTAGGAAAGTAACTTCTTTACTTTACTCGTTACCCCTTAGACAAAGTAATATCATTACTTTACTTATTACTGGATTTGAAGAGTAATATATTACATATTACGTTATTACTTTCCCAAGTTCTCAACACCACTTTTGAAAAAATAGAGAAGTACAACATAATCCGTTTATTACAAAATAAAGCAGCAAGCGATTTGTAGTGTACATAACTGCGCAGGATGCAGCGTGTGGACTGGATCTACAATCTACTGCACATCTCTGTTGTTACAGTACCTGTCAATAGCTTGTACATCTGTTCTATTTTTGCATGCAGCAACAAGCTCATTTTAAAAAAGTAACTTGGCGTTACTTGCAAAGTAATGCGTTACTTATTACCCATTTTTGCAGAGTAATCTCGTTACTTTACTTTTTGGAGCAAAAGTAATAATATTACAGTAATATGTAATCTAAAATTAGTTACTGCCCAGGACACTTATTCGGTCAGTGGTATCTGCGCCCTGATCTATGGCCGGCCATCCTTGACTCTTAGACGATTTTATAGGGTTAGGTCATCAAAATATCAAAACTGGTATTGGAAAATATAAAAATGAAGTGAGGAGCGATTACTTCATCATAATCAACGAATTATTCTCGAGCACGGCGCAGAGATGGGTCAAAAGCGGATAATCAATTTCACTGTGGTAACGTGAGTGACTGAACATACGACTTTGACTCCTGACTTTACTGACCATTCATTGTCAACGGCATTTAATGTTCATGTTAGGACGAACACTCAAAACTGGTCATTCATTGTCAATGGCATTCAATGTTTGTGTTAGAACGATATGTACTCTCCAGTCCATAGAACATGCTGAGGTCGACTGGAACTCCCAGATCCCTCCCCATACCTCCTTTGAGATTACAATGCCCACGTCCCTCTCCCACCTCTGTTTGATCTACAGCTTGCTTTCATTATTAGCAACCGAAAGGGCACCAATGGCACCATACAACTCGGGGGTGGATTCCAATATGAAGTAGAACTTAGATGCGGCTGTGGGAACTCTTTGAATTTATGTTCTTGATTGATATAATTCCGCACCTAGAGATATCTGAAGAAATCAGTCTGCTCTCTAGTCTAAACCATGATTCACCTAACCTGACTCCACCAGATCAAGGTAGTATAGTGACAGTTCACAAGTTCCCTCCTCCTACCATGATCTGGCCACAACAGTGACACAAATGATATGATGACATTTCAATAATTTTGACTTGTAGTCCTGTTAGGTTGTTTACATTAGGGCTGGGTCACAGCTTCACTGTCACCACCAGTCTTGTGTTGATCCCGCCTCTAGCAGCTGTGTATGGCCGCATATACCTCCAGGAAGATTTTGATTGGTCTGCATTGTCTCTGCCTGAATGTGTCCAGATAGGAGCAGTAGAGAAGTCTGAGAAGTATAAATGACGTGTATGTTGTGACCAAATATACACTTCTCCAACAGCAGGATATTGTAGAGCAGGAAAGAGGGGAAGATATACAGTATAGTGAGGGAAGAGGGTGAATGGGAGATCAGATTTTACCGTGGTCAGCTTTGAATTGTGGCCACCTGTAGTTTCCCTTTGATAGTGGTTTTAAAGTAGTCAAGGGACTACTTCATGCATGTCTTAATTATTTAAGAAAGAAATACAATATTTAAGGTGTTAGCCAGGGATCCCGTGAAAAGATTTATCACCTCTGAATACAGAGTGCACGATTGGACGTGCAAATGTTAAAGTGCCTGCAATGCAGTCTTTCTTTCTAGTTTTCTTTTTTTTGTTTTCTTGCCTTTTTCTTTTTTTGTTTCTTTCTCGCTTTGATGCTTTTTGTTTTCTTTATTGCTTTTTTTTTTTTAGCCTTCTTCAATATTTCTTTTTATTTATAAATGCACACGCTAAAATAAGGTCTGTTAGGGTTATTGATAGTGAAGCAAGTTAGACAGGAAACAGTAAGGGAAAGATAGGGAGTGACACACAGCAAAGCCCTTCTGGTTCGGGACTAGAACCCCCAAACTAATGTCAGGCTAGTAGGCTACAATGGATCCGAGAGGCCCGCATGTGCATCTTAGCTAAACTTTAACAACATCAACTGTAAACAAGGGGTCCTGACTCAGTACTTGTAAGAATGTTGAAGAATGGAAGAGATTATTACCTCTAAATGGCTGTAGGTTGCTAATAATAATAATTAACTAGTCATAATCTAGCTAACTAATGCATTCAGGTTATATGGGGAACAAAATCAATGCGGCGGTAACCAGAACACACCACAGACACTTTGTTTTCTAAACCGGAGGCATGGACTAGTTTGTAGTGAAAAGAACTGTAAAAACCTATAAAAACCTTGAGGAATGGAAGAGACAGACACTTTATTATGCCTGCAGGGATGGAATAGCCGAAGGCAAGGGTATTTTTGGTCCTGGCTGCAAGTCTGTCAGCCTAGACTTTGTAGCCATTAGCGAATATGAGCCTTTCCTCTTCGGTGACGCAAGGTTAACTACTTTGTAAGAATTTTGAAGAATGTAAGAGACAGACACCTATTAACCCTGCAGTTCTGGAATAGCCGCAGGCGAGGATATTTTTGGTCCTGTAATTCTGGTCACCCATCTTTGAGCAGACAGTGATGTAATTTTAACTACTACTGCTTACATCCCTTCATCTTGTAAACATTGACCCTCAGGTCAATGTTGAAAGCCTTTACCTTTTGAACTTTGTAAGTGAGAAGCAACATAAATAAAGCATATAGAAAGCAGAAGAGAAAGAAGATAATTCAGTACTACAGCTGCAATTTGCAGTTTAATATTTAATGCAATCAGATAAGACATTTTGTTTGGATGAATGGGCTGTCAAGGCGTTTTCTGCCACTCACTGGGTGTTCCCACATAACTTACGGGTACGATGATGTCACATGCATACCGTCTATAGTCTACTAGGCTGCGTGGCGGCACTGTCCCTATAACTTTTACAGTTGAAAAGCTCTGTAGGACCATTCGGCCCACGGGCACCGCTGTCGTGATGTGCCGCAACCGGTCCTCATCCAACGTGCCTTGAACAACCAGTTGCGCTAGTGATCACGGTCAAAAGGTCCAGAGATTTTTGGTCCTGTAATTCTGGTAAACATGGACCCTCAGGTCAATATTGAAAGCATTTACCTTTTGAACTTTGTGAGTGAAAAGCAACATAAATAACATATAATAATAATACTGTATATCCGGTAGTGCTTTTCTTTGTACCCAAAGTTGTTTTACAACAAAACAAAATAAATATCTATACCATAGTTGTTTATTTTGTAAAGAATGAATGACAAAAATGAATGAATGAACAAATGAAAAATGAATGAATCAATGAATCAATGGACATTTTATTAACAGCTTGCAGTATTACAATACAATTCAAGTACAACTGCACGTGCATAAAGTGAATAGCAAATCGAATGGCAAATTGAGTGACAAGGTTAGTCTAACATTAACATTGTTTAATTAATGCAGTCAGACTGTACTTTTATGTTTGGAAAAAAACAGAAAAGTACAGTGCTGTCAAAGCAAGAAAGTTTTAGGCACTCAGTAGGTGTTTCAGTTTCAACTTCCTGGTTTGATGATGATGTCACATGTATACTCTATTAGGAGACCACTGTCTCTGATGTTATAGTTCAGGGGTTTTCAACTGGTGGTCCGGGGACCACCATTGGTCCCTGAGAGGGTTCCAGGTGGTCCCCAGCTATGTTGGTTAACCAGATGTAACTCTTAAGAACGAAAAATGAAACCAAATGGACCCTTGCGGGTCCATTTGGTTTCATTTTTACACTCTCAAGAGTTAAAATATTCATCATGTGTATTAGCCCAAGTCTACACAACTAGATTTATGGTCATTTTGGTCTGTATGTTTTGCATGTTTTGTCCAAACCCTGCCTGTTATTGTGGGCAAAAGCAAAAGAAGTCATTAGTTTTGGGGTCTGTGGGGATAAAGAAATGTACCCAAATGGTGGTCCGTGGCTCGAATTCTGAAGAAATAGTGGTCCCTGGTGTCAAAAAGGTTGAAAACCACTGTTATAGTTGACTAGGGATCAAGGGATCATGCCACTTGACACATTTACCAGGACACACCGCCCCTCATCTGATCGCTTTTGGAAGTGCTTGTTGGTAAACACAGTTTTCCACCTGTTTATTAATGTCACATAGTGCTGCAGGCAGCAGGAGGTTGTTGTGTTATTGAAAACACCAAACCTCTGACACTATTTCATCCCAGAAAGTACAGTATGTCATAATGTTTATGGGGATTTTTATAAAGCAGATAGAAAGTGGAAGAGAAAGAGGATAATTCTGTACTACAGCTGCAATTAGCAGTTTAACATTTAAAACAATCAGATAAGACATTTTCTGTTTGGATGAATGGGCTGTCAAGGCGTTTTCTGCCACTCTCTGGGTGTTCCCACATAACTTAAGGATACGATGATGTCACATGCATACCGTCTACTAGGCTGCGTGGCGGCACTGTCCCTATAACTTTTACAATTTAAAAGGTCAGAATGTCTTGTGTCCGCAGTGAGCTGTGCTCTGTAGGAGCATTTGGCCCACAGGTTCCCTGTCGTGATGTGCCTTCAACAACCAGTTGCTCTAGTGATCACGGTCAAAAGGTCCAGAGACTTGCCAAATGAAAATGATTATACTTTTTTTTTTTTACCATGAGGCCTTTTCAGTTCTCGGGGTATAGACCTGAAAATCAGAGAGAGGCTGAAAGAACGGTGGTTGCGGCAGGTATTACGCCATCTTGTAGGTTTTTGGTGGTCGCGGTGATCACCGAAAAAATTCTGGATAGGCCTTCCATTTGCCCACATTGCCCAAGCGTCAGTTGAGCCTTGAGCTCCATGGGCGTCCCTGCCGGTGAAAGCCTCATAATGTGTTCATCAGTCATTGGGTTGCATGGAGCAGACTTTCTCCACTTCCAGCTTCGTCACAAGGACTGTGTTAGTGAGCCCCAGACCCCCTGGTGGCACTGAGGGAGACCGGATCTCCACCGCGGTCGAAAAATGTTGATGATGGGGTCTGTGACTACTGCCGGTCCAGCCAGCTCTTCTTTCTCTGCACCGTGATCTAATTTAGCACTTGGGCCCGCTGTTCAGCCACTTCTTAATTATAGACACATGTGTCTATGGGAGAGAAAGCACACAAGAGAGAGAGATGGGGAGCGAGAGCCAGAGAGAGCTCAGGGGGAGACTTCTTGGAGTTCATTTCAGCATTCTGTGTATACATAGAATACCAGCTGCATGGGTTGTTCTTACTGTACCACATGTCTGTATCTCGTATGTAATGTAGTGCACACAGTTAGGCCATGTATAACCTGTTGTTCCACTCTTTCAATGTATTTGCATTTATCTCCTTATCAAACGTCTGCGTGACTGTGTGACTTCATCGCACCTGGAGGTTCATCGCACGTGTTTTAATTGTATTTACAGTAGACTATGCAAAGTGTTTTCAAGAAAGGTTATCATGGAGCAGCGGTTCACCAGAGCCATCCTTTATGACAGGATGACCCAAGACAGGAGGTATGAGGCAGCAGATTAATGTGATTAGGCATTGAGTTAATCACAATGCCTATTTACAGTACATTCATATTTGGATAGTCTGACCACACACTGACCACATGCGCACACCCACGCATGCACACACACGCATGCACGCACGCGCGCACGCGCACACACACACACACACACACACATACACACACACACACACACACACACACACACACACACACACACACACACACACACACACACACACACACACACACACACACACACACACACTTACAGTACATACACACACAGGGCCAAACACATTTGATAGGAAGTTGTTGAGGAGAGAGAATGTAATAAATGGTAAAGGCTACTATCATTAGGCTGCTACTACTTCTGCTTTTTTTGAAGTTGGAATATACTATAGATTAAACAGACCAATAATAAAAGTACATACATTAAGCGAGAGAGAGACTAAGGAAGGCAGGGAGAGAGAGAGCAGAGGAAGAAAACAGGAACAGTGGATAGTGAGTGATCAACAGAGTAGTGTGTTGTTCTGAGAGAGAGGGTACACCCGCCCACACTCTTGACGGGTTCTATAATATGCAGGCTCGCACGAACACATACACACACATGCATGTCTGTGCGCAGGCACACACACACACACACACACACACACACACACACACACACACACACACACACACACACACAGGATGGGGACTCTTAAAGTGACAGTGCTGCATGAGCGGTGCACATTTTAGTTTTCTTAGTTTTACAGTGGAAAAGACAAGCTAGTGAAAAAAGCAAAGGCATGTTTGCATGTTGCTGACAGTGTTTTGAGAAGGTATAGCAGGATGAGAATGCAGGGCACTGCAGATGGGGGTGAACTTGAAAAATAACGTGCCCTGCCGTAGAAGCATGGTTTGGCAAGATGTTTGTTTTTGTTTTCATCAAGAGGACATGCAGATGCACTATCTTCTCTTCTTCCCGTTGTGTATCTGTCCAATCTCAATCGTTTAGTGAAATTATGGCTTAACAAGTGTAATTTGTCATCTGTCTCCAGAGCCACTGGGCCAATGTTTTGCATAGTATTGGTCTTGTGTTGTAAATTATGATGTTTTCCAGTGTGCTTATGAACCACTTTTTATGTCCTGCCTTGCTGTGCTTTGGCGGAAAAGTGACCACATTATGCGATGTGACCAGATATTATTCATGCAGATGTCAAATTATTTTCACGTGACTCAGCACGCGACAGCATGTTTTTCTCTCACCCCACCAGCACCAGGCGTTTTGGAGACTGTTTGGTTTTGAGCCTGAGTGACAATTTCACAAGTCCTACAGAGACCTGGATAGCCTGACCTTCTACGTTCGTAATAATTAGCTGCATGAAATGGTTTAAATGGCAAAAGAGAGAGGCCAACCCTGATGGCTCTGCTCTTTTAACTTCAAACTTGCCTTTTTACCTTATTTCAGAGTGGTACGCAAGCTTCTGCTGCCTCGTACCTCCTGTCTTGGTCTTCCCAGGTGATTTGCTAAATGTGCTCGATACCCTAAACGGCACAGAGAGAACAGGCTGGGCTTTGTTGCAGCTCTAGGCAAGGAGGGGATCGTGTGCACACACATGCTATACAGTACTACACACATACACACACACAGGCACAAATAACGAGGGTGAAGAAAAAACGAGGGAGAAAGTTGGGGTGGGGGGGTGTTTTTCTCCATGGAATGGTGGGTTGGTCAGGAAAGGTAGGTGGTGGCTGTCGCGCTCTGGCTGTTTGCTGTGTTTGCTGTGAAATGCAAGAGGTAGAAGAACCAAACAGACTGCCACACCTGGCACCGTTTTCTATTATTCACTGAAGCTGAGAGAGAGAGAGAGAGAGAGAGAGAGAGAGAGAGAGAGAGAGAGAGAGAGAGAGAGAGAGAGAGAGAGAGAGAGAGAGAGAGAGAGAGAGAGAGAGAGAGAGAGAGAGAGAGAGAGAGAGAGAGAGAGAGAGAGAGAGAGAGAGAGAGAGAGAGAGAGAGAGAGAGAGAGAGAGAGAGAGAGAGAGAGAGAGAGAGAATATTGTTTTTGCTAATCAAACAATATTAAAGTTAGAGTACAGATGAAAAAACAGATGTCTGCTTGTGTGTGTGGGAGGGAGAGGTTTGTTTATATATTTTAAGAAAGGCTTTTTTTAATCTGTTATTGCCAAAGAATTACTGTTATTTTAACACTGTGGCAACACATGAGATGAGATACGTGATCCCATAAATGCTTTGAAGAATGAACGGGTGAGTTACAGACTATGAATACAGACAGAAAGCGAGACAATAGTTTGTGCTGCATATGATAGACCCCCCATAGCTTGCCTAATTCATCTTCACGTGGACTGAACAAGTGTGCCCTGTATTATGCAGGGAGCTAATTGGCTGTGATAAAACAAGGAAACTGATGCAGTCACCAAACCATTGGCCCTTTGGCATCTTCCTGCCCCCTTGTGTCATCTGACACCACTCCCACCCTCTTAAGGTTTAAAACCAGAAGAGAGCAGGGCAGTCATTCGAGAGTGTTCTGTCCTTCCTGATTGAAAGTAAAGCAGACCAACAGTTACTGAGACACACTTTTGATTCACTATCTCTTCAAGTATAATCCGGCAACTTTTTTTTAAAAAAAGATCCCAATTTGTTTTTGTTTTTATTTTGTTTTTTCCATTTTGATTTTGCATTCGTTGTTATTTTTTCCATCTTGAGGAACATCACTTGGTTTTTATTCTTATTTTGCCCTCCATCTTTCAGTCACTCAAGCCCACCTCACTGGCAGTCTCTCTCATCCTCTTCCTGGATTGAGTGAGTCTGTCCTTTTCAGAAAATCCTCATCACATCTTTAAGAGCCAACTGATACACACTACATTAGGTACGTAAGGTTATTTATTATTTTATGTTCAACTCACCGTTGTGCGTGTGCAAGATGGGTGTGTGTGTGTGTGTGTGTGTGTGTGTGTGTGTGTGTGTGTGTGTGTGTGTGTGTGTGTGTGTGTGTGTGTGTGTGTGTGTGTGTGTGTGTGTGTGTGTGTGTGTGTGTGTGTGTGTGCACTAAAATGTGTGATTAGTGTGTATAAATGTTGCGCTACAGATTGCTGTTATGGCTAAAGTTGCCAGGGATACAGACTCCATGCCTGTGCTAGAAATAGCCCTTGTGGGGGGGTTTACAATCCCCGATTTAGCCCAGGAGCCAGCTTGGCTCTTTTGGTCCCCTGATTGACTCCTGTCTCTTGCTAAACTGGTTATCTGTTTTCCTTTCAATGTGTATGTCATTGGTATTCACTGCTCTGTAACTTTCCATTGCATCCACTGGCAACAAGGATGCAGCAGAGGCTAAATTATCACTGTCAACATCCTGCTGTTAATTCATAGTTTATACGAGAGTGAGTATAGGGGAGCTACAGTAATATCATATTTCTTAGATTCTTAATAAAAACCATGGCCTTAAATTAAATCTTACAAAACTTTTGTGTGCTGATTATGCACTATGGTCAGAGAGTGTTTTAGCACCTTCAAAACAATGATGATGGCGATCCATTCTGTTTTCTACTTTGTGTTTTTTCCAGTAGTATACAGTAGTTATTATTGTATATCTGTAGTTTTCAATGGTTCTCAGTACCTCTGGCTCCTCTCTAGTCATTCTCTTCTCCTTACTTTACTCCATTCTTTCTGTCTTTCTCCTGTGTCTCTTCAAGGTCCTTTTCATGTCACTCACTGACAGTCACATTGACTCTCCACTTTGGTGTGTGCAGTGAGTTGGCACTCCTCCTGTGTTGTGCTCATCCTCATTATAATCATTCCTGTCATGGTGATCAAATGTCACAAACTCCAGGGGTCCACTGACCCGCCAGCTGGACAGCTCCCTGCACACTGAAATCTGGAGGGTTAAATTAACTCCGGAGTGTGAAAGTTGACCCCCGTGTGCCCCTTATGGGCACATGGGGGCTGCCTTGTTGGTTCATTGTCACTCTCTCAGAGCTAAATTGATACTCCGGGTTTTGCTGCATGCGTAACCCCACATGTTAGCTCTAGTTTGGCTTCCAAGTGTGTGGGGCTTTGATGCGTGTGCCTATCATGTACAGATCCTTCTATTGTCAGCTCAGTCCTTGTCACACCCTGGACGAACAACTTGTCTTGTTGTCATAGATAATGTGATCATGAGGCCATAATCTGGCCTTATGATCTTTGTCTCCAAGGTGTTCTCCAGTGGTCCAATTCAAACAATGCCCTGCCTTTCACTTGCGATTGCCATGGTCAGCTCCTGCATGTACAGGCTATCTTTGTATAGTGTGGAAGTTCAGATTGGTGTCTGGAGTGACTTTCGATAGTTTGGTTG
>CM076973.1:15946096-16008596 GCA_039105355.1 Benthosema pterotum | reverse complement strand
AGGTTCCTCCATTTTGCAAGTGGACGGTGGGCACTCCAAACAATACCATCGGGCCACAGAGAATTCTACTGCACTCAACACTTTGACAATGTGCTATAAAGTTTTAAGGGCTTTGGACCGTCCATCCAGATGTCGCTTCCTTTTAGGGAACAATTTGTCTATTTATGCAAACACTAGCCAAGAAAGTTTAGCTTAAAAACCATTTGGTGTGTTTTCCTGAGTGACATGTTCATCCTGCTCTATAAACAGAGATTTGCTCTTGGTGTTGCCAAGCCGACAGTAGTCACGGTAGCACACATATTCATAGAAGTAGTGTAAATGGTGGGGGGTTGGCCATGGCATTTGCTGTTTCGCTCACTGGGTCAATGCAGAGATTAGCTAATGTCAACACCTCTGAAGGCTTCCATATACAATCACACATAGGGCAGAATTTGTTTACTGTTTTATTCAGCTGTTGAAGATATGAGTGCAAATTGGAGAGGCCTCACTGGTCATTTAGAGTTCCTGATTAGATTTGAAGCCGCTGTACTCTGTCGAGCATCAAACGTTCCCCGCACAGATAATGTATCGAATATTTTTCAGTGACATTTTTATTAAGGTCATAAAACTAGCAAATGCCTTGTAAACCATGCACAACTTTTTTTCTTTCTTTTTTTAACGCTTACAGTGCCAACCGTAACGTTTTGCACTTTTGTTTTCGTTTTTTAACAGCCTGCATTGGAAGGCTGTAAAGCTTTGACCAGACACTTAGTGCCGCAATCTTGAAGATAAAGAGAGTATAGTTTAAGCACTGCAATGTCTGGCATGCAGGGGCTGGCATTGCTCTGGACCATATACTTTGAGCAAACAGAACTCATACACGCACGCACGCACGCATGCACGCACACATACATACTGTACCCCCCCCCCCCCCCCCCCCCACCCACCACACACACACACACACACACACACACACACACACACACACACACACACACACACACACAAACCCTCACACAGCGAACACATGAGCCACGTGAGTGAGTTTATGGGGCTTTTGTTGACTTTGGCACAGATCCAACTCCACCCTCTCCAACCCAACCCCTCCTCCTTTACATGTTCCTTTCATGCACCAACATATACACACACACACACACACGCACACGCACGCAGTCTCAGATACGGTACCCGGCCTGCACATACTCATATTTTTTCAGCTCCATTGCATTCACAATTTTCTCATTTCCATTCTCCTTCTTCTTTTCATGATTTTCTTCCTCCTTTATGTTTTGTTATGTTTGTGCGGTAATTAGTTTCACTTCATGAAAAAAAAAATATATATAGGATGTCTTTTGCTGTGAATGTATCAGTGGAATAATGACAGTATTCCCTTTTTATGTTGATAGGGTGATTTGTAATATCATATATGATTGAAAAGTAGGCTAATGGTTTTTATATACTGTTACTGTCTATGTAGGCCTGCACTGTACAGAGAACCTTTTTTTCTCTTTTCATTCCTGGTCCTTTTCTTGGAAACCATTTGTGTAATGCACACACTTGGTGTTCCCTTACCATACACACGCACACATGCACACACACATTAAGATGACTGAGTTGATCCCGAAAGATTTTGCCTTCCATCTTCAAGCCCACGTCTCACTCTTCTCCTTCCTCTCTCCTCCTCTTTTCCTAGCCCTCACAGCCTCATATTATCTGAGAGGAAAGCACCTTTTTATTAGAACAATTGCCAACAATCCCTTTACAGAACTTCACCTGAAAGGAATGTGTGTGTGTGTATATGCATTGTGTATTCTTTGATGTCACTGAATTTATTATTCGAGCATCATTGTTTTTATGAGACTGTTTTGTTTTTTAATCTTAAAAAAAAACTGGCATTAACTGGCATTTGACTTCATAGTACCCCACCCCCCATGATATACTGTATTAATGCAGTAGGCCCTACAAATGCTTTCTGCTTTTCTGCATTACACTGACACTAAAGGCTTCCTTTTATTCCCTCTGCCCCAACAGGTTACACAAACAGAAGAAGTGAACCATGGCCCTCAATATCCCCGGCCTGGCGGTGATGGCCGTCTTCTATCTGCTAATCCTCGCCACGGGAATCTGGGCATCCATGCGCTCCAGGAAGGAGGAGAAGAAGTGCACGGGAGACGGCATGGAGATCACACTGTTGGCCGGACGCAACATCAACCTGCTGGTTGGCATCTTCACACTTACCGGTAAAGGACTTCACACGGCCATTTCGGATTTAGTTTTACTGTCGCTCCTGCTATTTTCACTGCATGGGGAGGGAGAGGCGAGAGATGCCATGCGTCGGAGTCCAGGCTCTATAACACATGTTTGTTTGTGTGCTTTTCCACAGCGACGTGGGTTGGAGGGGGCTTCATCCTCGGTATTGCAGAAGCGACGTACAACCCCACGCTAGGGCTGGTCTGGGCCCTGATGCCTGTCCCCTATGTGCTTACCTTCTTCCTGGGTGAGTACTGTGCTGTGCACTTTCAACCCTGGCCCAAATCCCCACATGAAATAACAATCTCTTTATGTAAACAGGTATTTGACTGTTGAAGGGCAAACTATCTCACCAAACTGAGATCTGGGCCAGTTAAGTAGGGCACCATGTTGAGAAGTACAACATAGAAAGAAAACATTTTTTCCCACCTCATCAGTGCAACAGGCACAAAAAAAATTAGGAAATCGGACACAGGAACGGATTAAGCCTTAAGCTGGACATGAGAAACGAGGTGTGAAATGTCATTCAAAATTGCTGCAGGATTAATTTTTTACAATAGGTGTAATCTTGTATCACTAGATGATCCTCCTTCTGTGATGCCGGCTCATGCTGTTTAACCTAAAAAAACATATGACATCAGACACTCTTCCCCAAAACCTCAGCCACTTCTCTGATCCACATTTCACTTTGACCTCATCTGGCCCAATTGGGTCGTTAAATGACACTCCTATGCTTGTCATTGCATCCCCTCGTTGTATTTCAGTTAAACGTTGGTTCCCTTAGTCGTCGTCTCCATGGGGGAATATCACCACAAAAGGATGAATGTGCTTTCAGCTTCAGACTTCGGTCTCAGTTTACAGCACAATTTCACATGTTCGCCATATAGCTGCACAACAGTCGGCCCAGTGTTCTCAAAGTCTATAGGTGTAAATGTAGCAGGGCACACTGTCCGCGCCATCCGATCTGTTTTTCACGTCCTGTTGTGAGAGACGCGATATCACTGCACACAGCCTAGACAGTTCACGGGCAGGCAGAAGCTCGTCATGTCTCATGTACATTAAACCTCTTCACAAGTGCAGAAGTGAAGTTGAAATGGAGCTTCTTTTTTTCTGATATTCAATGCCTCCTTTGTTAGAGCCATTTGACGCGCATGGAAATGAAAGACAGATCATAGGATAATGACATATTCGGTACAGTTAAAATCAATGTATCCTGAAACGCTCTATTAGACATTCTCAAGTGTAGCATGAAATGTTTGTGTGTGTTAAATATTCCTACAAGCAAAAAACAACTACAACAACAAAAGTGAATTGTTATAATTTCTACTAAGCAAGTATATCGTAGAAGCTGAACTCAGCTTTAAAAAAAAAGCTAGGAAAAATCGGGTTTACCTAAAGCCTAATTTACACTCCATAGTATGATGATGCACTACCTGACAGGAACGGAATATACAGTTAATGGAAGATAAATTCAGCTTAACCTCTCTTGCTGCAACTCCATCTGCCCACCCACTGCTCATGGAATAATAAAACTGTTGCTTTTAAAAAAGGATTATGAGCAATCACTTCAGCAGAAGTAACAGGTGTGGGGCAGGATGACCAACAGATCGCTTACTTCTCATAATCTGACCATCTTGACTGCTGGCCAGCAAATTTGGGCTAGTGCAGCAAAACAGGTGCTTAATTACAGGTTCTAGCTTGTTCAAAATAGAGCAGCACGCGTCCTGTGCATGAACTAGGCTAGCGCGGTCCACATTATTCTAGAAACATCTGCGATTTTAACAAAACACATACTAGAACCAAACCATAAATATTGAACATATTACTTTGGCAATGGATGAATTCACTGAAAGAAAAATGGTCTAGAGCTGTTGTCTGTATGGAATAAACCGCTGTGACCACCACCAGCACTCTAGTATGATTTATTAACCAATGGCATTTGTTTTTCTAACTGCGTAACATCTAATGAGGATCCTAATAAACTCATAAACCCATAAACCTTGCCAAACAAGTTTGGACATCAACTCTGAAAGATATGCAACTGATTTCGCGCCGGTGGTTAAGTGGTGGTGTAAAACAATTCAAAGGATATTGGCGCTAACTGTTCGATATCTAGCGGCTTCTGTGTGCAAGTGTAGTTTGTTGACCTGGCAGGTCAGCCATTTAGCATAAAGTCATTTGAGGAAACAGGTGCTGCTGTCACTCCACAGCATGTGTGAGTATCACTGGCTGCCCTGCCAGAGAGCACAGGCCGTGGAAAACCGGAAACATAGACATCCCCAATCAGGAAACGTAACACGGCTCCATTTTCCGCTCTTGTCCATTGTTGCGGGGGCTTAAGCGGAACCGCTAGCTCCACTGAAGGTGTTGTGTGTTGTGTTATCTGGACAGAACACTTGTTGTTTTCAAGTTTTCTGCAGCCGTCACCCCCAAAGATTGCATGTGCTCACACGCACACGCACACAGACACACAGACACAGACACAAACGCACACACACGCGCATGCGCACACACGCACACGCGCGCACACACACACACACACACACACACACACACACACACACACACACACACACACACACACACACACACACACACACACACACACACAATAATAATAATTATTCATTCTCTGTTTGAACGTAATCTGAAGATTTCTTTCCCTGCTCTTTCATTTCCCTCCAGGTGGCTTTTTCTTTGCCAAACCCATGAGAGAAAACAAATACTTGACAATGATGGACCCATTCCAGATTAAGTACGGGAATATCCTGAGCAGTGCGCTAATCTTTCCTGCACTGGTGGCCGACGTCCTGTGGGTGGCACGCACGCTGGTCAGCCTAGGTAATTTACTCACAGTGCACAATGCATCACACACACATGGCACGCACAGACCCCCCCCACACACACACACACTCACAGACACATGCTGTACACATACTGTAGATACATATGTATGTACCTATGGAAGGGAAGACACCATACATACTCTAAGGTAATGAAGTGTTCCACTTCACTTATCTTACATACAAATGTCTCTGCATAGTTGTTCCTTCTACGTTGTATAATTGGACACAGTGTACAGCTTCATTTTCTAGCAGGCCACAACCACACATGGACCATATTCCCTATTATTTTCTTTTCACTTTGATGCAATGTAAAAAGCCCTAGGCCATAAGGATTGTTCCCCCAAGCCATAGTGTTTCCAATGAAAGGGCATTTTGTGAAATCAGTAACCTAGTGTAATTGATATGCTGTAATGTGGTTATACCTCTTTTAAATGTATTTTTAAAAAATGTACAAAATCACACCTACTTGTGCCCAAAGTGCTACAGTTTGAACGTATATTTTTTGCACTGTAAGTGCGTTGACGGTAATTATTTGGACTCAATAAATAGTAATATTTGTTGCAATACTGTATGAGAGACGTTCCATGTGTGGTTGGCGTATGTGGATGTTTGAGTGCACGTGTGCGCTGGGTGTGGACATGTGTGTGCGCGTGTGTGTGTTTGGCACTGAAAAAAATACATGTGTGTGTATAATGTTTTCTTGTGTGTGTTTTTTAACACTCTTTTCTTTTCCAGCATTTTTAGAAAGGGGGCTTTAGACAACGAGCAGCCTGTTGATTGTGAAAGGTGATCAATTATTCAAACTAGGTTCTTGTGTCACAAGACACTTTTTTCCACGCTTTGTTCCAAGGCTGTATTTGTTACAGGGCCAAAAAAAAAAAGAAGAAAAAAAAAAAAGAAAAGCAAACTTTGTTTTCACTTCCAACCCAGTTTTACAAGTAATAATAAGTAGATAGCGGATTAAACGGAGTGTCAAGTCCAACTGCACTGTAGCATTGTCTGTATCATCCAGGTAGCACTGCAAGCTGTGCTGATTCCTCCACGACAGGGCTGACAGGGAAAGTGGAAGGAATGCTCATGGGGCTTTTATATTTTTCCCTCAAGCCTTTACTTAACCAATGAAACCCCTTTGGCCTCAGGGGCCCCTCGCTCCTCACGTTTAGAGAAACTGCCCTCTCTATTATGACCCAGTCCCACACACACACCCACACACACGCACGCACACATGCCTCTCTGAGTGAGCTGATGTTTTGAACATGGAGAGGGCTGTTGCCATGCGTATACGTCTGGACTTTACATGTGTGCGCGCTCTGTTTTGAGTGAGTCTGTCTGGTATGCTTGACTCAGTGCCAGAAATGCCCCAGTTTTTTTTTTCTTCTTTTTTTTCAGACGCAGTTCCACGTGATACTAGCAAACCATGTGGAATCAATAACACACAATTATGACTGTTAAAGGTTCTGCTGGGGAGTTGCAGTGAGAGATGGGAATGGGTAGAATGGGAGGTGTGTGTGTGTGTGTGTGTGTGTGTGTGCGTGTGCGTGTGTGCGTGTGCGTGCGTGCGTGTGTGTGTGTGTGTGTGTTTGTGCGCGTCCATGTGTGTGCTGTATATGTACATTTTGGGGAGGGGGCGGGCCCCTAGCCATTGGCTGGATAGCAGGGCATTCTAAAAACAGACCATGGGTGTATTTAGACAGCTCTTTCTCTTGCCATCCCTGGTGCTTTCCATTAAGCCCCAGAGACCCCCAAATCTCATTCCTTCTCTTTCCAAATTTAGCTCAGTGGCGCCCAGCACAGCTAAGCTTAGCATAGTGCAAAAAGAGATTAGATCCCTTCAATGAAACTTTAGAGAGAAGACCACCCTTGGAGAAAGTACATTAAGATGTAGTGATACTGCTGTTTGCATGTTATCCTGTTGGGGGAAAAAAGAACTAACAATCTCACTGACTGTTGACTGACCGATGACTGGTGATTAGCCTGCCTGCTAGTACAGTATGTCATTTCCTTAGAAAATAGAACAGTGTTCAAGGAAATATCAAATGGGCTAAAAAAAGTAGCGAAATAGGGATAAAACAAAAACAAAATGCATGCAATTAACAACAGTGGGTGGGTGGGAACGGGTTGGCTGTCCCATACAGAAGAAAAGATGAGGATGGTGGTACTAAAATGATATGATGGGTCAGATATCTCATGCATTATCTCAGCATTGGACAGTTTAAGACCAAGCTTGTTGGGTGGGGGTGGGATGGGGTCAAGGTTGGGGTGGGGGGGCAGGGTGGGGTTGGGGTTTTGGCAGGGGTGAGAGGTCAGTGAGTAGCGATCGATGGTGCCGATCTGACACTTCTCTGTTTAAGGGCGTTGTTGTGGTGTGCGGCTGCAGGCTGCGGCTGGGGATGACCCTGGCAATGTGGGAGAAGAGACGGTGAAGGTAGTGATGCTTTGCTTGCCTTGTTTGAGTAACAAGATGTTCTTTTATTTATTTATTATTTGTTCATGTTAGATTTTTTTTTTCCTACTTTCATTTCACACACTTTCACGCTTCATTTTCTTTTGCACTGAACATTTCTCTTTCCTTTTTTATTTTTATTTACTTGTTTTCTTTTGACTATAATTTTAAGTTTCAGTTTATGTCAAGGCCGTGATGATAATTAATTTAGGAGGGAAAAGGAAAAGGAATGCTCTGGAGTCTCACAATCAATAGGCTGCTTCTGTTACCTGTGCGTTTTGTATCGTTCTGTTTGTTTTACTATTACTCTTATATTATAATCACTTTTTTGTTGGCTTGTTGGTTATATAAGTTCTTGGATGCCTTTTTCAAAAGCTTTTGAACCTCAGCCACCCATGCTTAAGTGTAAACTTCATTCTTGTTTTAAAACCACAAGAATTGAATCGCTTTACATTGTTTTGTGCTCTTTGGAAAAGTAGTGTGTTAAGGCATAATTGGACAGCACAATAATTGCCAGACAGTTGTCCAGTTTCATATAAAATTGTATATAAAACTGTTGAAATATGAATGAGGTGTGTGTGCGTGTGTGTGTGTGTGTGTGTGTGTGTGTGTGTGTGTGTGTGTGTGTGTGTGTGTGTGTTTGTTTGTGTGTGCGCGCGTGTGTGTACGTGTGTGTGCGCATGTGTGTGTGTGAAAGAGAGAGAGAGAGAGGTAGAACAAATGAGATTAACAGAAATGGACTACAAATAATATCTAACTTACTACCCCATCCGAGCAGTTGCATGCACCTCAAAGCCTGACTGTACATTAGAACAGATCATTTAGAGTGCTCTATAAAGCCCAAATTTATACTTCATCACACAGCCGTGTCACTGCAGGAAAAGAGCTGATTTCAGAGCGAAATGGGTTGTTTTTTTGGCCAGCGACGTGGTCATCTGATGAAGTATGCAATTAGGCTGAATTTCTTCGCCTGTCAGTCCACTTGTTCTGAGCGCCCAGTTGTGTTGTTTCAGGTGGAACCATGAGTGTGATCCTGGACCTGGATTATGTCTACTCCATTGTCATCTCCTCTGTGGTGGCCATCGTGTACACACTGCTGGGCGGCCTCTACTCTGTCGCCTACACAGATGTTATCCAGCTCATCCTCATCTTTGCCAGCCTGGTGCGTAAATCTCAAGTCAATCTAGTGTTGTTTTTTTTTTGCATTTTTTGTTGGGTATAGCTCCAATTTCCGATAAAAGTAGAAGACTTTGGCTGCTTTTTTCAGTTGTGTTTTTGCTGTGCGGTGAGTTAATACCGTACATAATACTAGTAGTTTTGGTACATCAGCTTTTGAGCTTTGCAAACCCAACCCAAGCTGGAACATAACCTCCGGGTCTTAACTGTCTGGCTGAGTCTGAAAGTGTCCCCTTGAGAGGGTCTACGGCATTAATGACTGTTGGATGTGTTTTTACTTCTCCTTTCGCATTACAGTATGCTTGTGTTCCGTTCCTGATGACCAACGAGCACTCACTGGACATCTCAACGACGGCCTTCAATCACACATTCCAGGCTCCCTGGGTGGGGAAGTTGGAGCTCAATGAGTCTGGCAAGTGGATTGATGACTTTTTGGTGTTGGTGAGTCGGAGACACACAACAGACGCACGCACGCACGCACGCACGCACACACACACACACACACACACACACACACACACACACACACACACACACACACACACACACACACACACACACACACACACACACACACACACACACACACTCTCTCTCTCCCTCTCCCTCTCTCTCTCTCTCTCTCTCTCTCTCTCTCATTCCAAAACACATGCGTGGCAAACGCATGCAAAACACAAATGCACAGACCGCACTTAATGTGCATGCAAAGATTTTACTTGAGCCCACCATCTTCTGCAATGAATAAACATGTTGCATAACTGCTGCCTTTGCGGCAATGTAATTACATCCAGCAGTATTGGGTTATTTCATTACACGACAAGACGCCGCAGCATAACAACAACAACAAGTAAATTAAAGATTGAAAGATCCATAACGAGTAATGAGAAAATTGTTGCCCCCCCCCATACTTACTGTATTGTTAAATAATTAGATTCCCAGTGCATATGTCTGAGCTGTGTGTTTCTGTTTATTCTTTACAGGGATTGGGGGGTCTGGCCTACCAGGCGTTCTACCAGAGGATCCTGTCTGCCTCTTCGTACACCCAGGCCCAGGTCACCTGCTTTGCCTCCTCCGCGTTCTGCCTGGTTCTTGGTATCCCATCCATACTTGTTGGCGCTGTGGCTGCATCCACAGGTACACAGTTGCTACTCACCGACCGGATGATTTAATATATATTTGCACACACACACACACACACACACACACACACACACACACACACACACACACACACACACACACACACACACACACACACACACACACACACACACACACACACACACACACACACACACACACACACACACATATATATTTGGATCATCACACTAAAATCCACAGTGTTGATTTACGTACGATTTATGTATCCGTTTTTATTTTGTACACTCTTCAAAGTTGATCACTACACAACTTCATTTTGTACTGCTAATTGGAATATTCAAATTTTCTTCCCCTCATTTGTGTTCTATATAATTCCTCTTTGTAATGTACCGGTAACATGGGACACTGTCAAAGGGCTGACTGTTCTGATGCTCCCGACACTTGAGTATGCCTGCCCAGTGTGGCATAGCAATCTGACACAGGAGATTAGATAGAGAAGCGTACCCTCTCATTGCGAAGACAGGAGAATCACATAGTGTACAGAAGTTGGCCTGAGCCTTCTGCATTTGCTCTTCAGTTAGTGAAGGCCACAGAACAGTAAAATGGGCCATCCTAGAGGATCCTAAGCATCACTGTTACTGTACAGTACATTTGAATCTATCAGATAATAATCGATCAGACCTTTGTATCATTATTCATAAGAGTGGAGGTAGACCCCGAAATGTGCATTTGGCTGTAGACCCTCATCTGAAAAATGTTCCAGGACCCCAATTACTTGTGTTTCCTCATTCCTTTTCATGTAGTAGGTACATTTTCTTTATTATTTGTAATGATAAATTCTGAACGTATCTCCTGTTTTCTTTCCCACTAAGACTGGAACCAGACCGCCTATGGCCTCCCTACCCCATATATGCGAGGCGAGGCTGGCGCCATCCTTCCCATTGCTCTGCAGTACCTCACACCCACCTACATCTCTGTCATTGGCATTGGTGCTGTAGCTGCTGCTGTCATGTCATCCATGGACTCAGCCCTGCTCTCCTCGGCCTCATTGTTCTCCTCCAACATCTACAAGAACATCATCAGGAAACAGGTGAGAAAACATCTGATAAACCTCTCTGAACGACTGTAGAAACAACTCTGAGCCATTGTAAAGAATGGAGTGATGTTGGCCAACTTAGATCCTTGGTTGAAACGGAACAGAATGGTGAACTTGTGGTGATCTTTTTTTTTTCCTCAGCTGGATAGAGCAGTCATTGGAATTAACCACTTACACAGTTAATAAGTTCACAAATGAAGTTACAGTAATGTACAGTAACTTCATTTGTGTAGTATGAACATCATAAAAAACAAACTTCATCTGGATAGTTTAGGGTGGTTAATATAACTCATACGTCCTGTAATACTAACAACATCTATTAGTCATGTCTTTAGGCACTGATAAGTGTGTGAATTATATCAATGTTAACTCAGTGACTAGCTGAAAAACTAGTGTTTTAAAGAGGCTGATACTTTTCTGGGGAGTAATATAATATTGGAGCATGTATAGTGTGTGTGTGTGTGTGTGTGTGTGTGTGTGTGTGTGTGTGTGTGTGTGTGTGTGTGTGTGTGTGTGTGTGTGTGTGTGTGTGTGTGTGTGTGCGTGTGCGTGTGCGTGTGTGTGCGCGTGTGTGTGCGTGCGTGTGTGTGCGTGCGTGCGTCTGTGCGCTGGAGGCAGTTAGAAAGCTACTGCTGGCAGTGGTAAAACAAAGAAGCTATTCACTTTCACATGTCGCCTGTTTTCACTTTGCATCGTGTTTTAGTAAAAAAAAAAAAACTCTTCTTCTTTCACTCTCTCCCTCGTGAACAATGCTTTATTTAATTGCTTCCATTCTGTGTTGCCCCCGAAGAATGTTCCATACGATGCAAGGGGCGCGTTCAAGGGTGACAGATTGTTCTGGGGCTGTTGTTTCTCACCGCAGTCACATTTTCAACCCAACTTTTAACCACTCACGTGAACCGCCATTGCCAGTACATAGATATTATATCATCTGGGAGTTATCAGTAATATAGAGGACATTGTTCAAGGATTTACACCCACTCTTTTGAAGAGATTACAAAGTTTGGTGGTTAAAAAGGGCTTACCAGTATCAACATTTAATTGCCTATTCATGACTTTGCCTACATCATAGATAAACAATGAACAGACACATTTGATCTTTTTTTTTTTTTTTTCAAATTAAGTCTTAAACATCTTTCTCTCCCTCTCTGCTCATTCCTCCCCAGGCATCAGATCGTGAGATGCAGTGGGTGATCCGCATTTCAGTGATAGTTGTGGGTTTGGCTGGCACAGGCCTCACCTTCCTGGACAACAGTGTTCTGGTCTTCTGGCTGGTTGGCGTGGACATGTCTTACACCATCATGTTCCCTCAGCTGGTGTGCGTCCTCTTCTTCAAGGTGTCTAATGGCTATGGTGCCACTGTAGGCTACGTCCTTGGCCTTGTCCTCAGGGTGCTAAGCGGGGAGCCCCTCATCGGTCTGAAACCTGCCATTCATTTCCCTGGCTGCCGCCTGGATGCAGAGGGCAAGCTGACACAGTATTTCCCCTTCCGCACCTGCATCATGCTCACCTCGATGCTGTCCATCCTACTCTTTTCATGGCTGGCCTCGATCATCTTCAACAAGGGTCTGTTGTCAGAGAGGTGGGACGTGTTCAAGATCAACCGCAAGCAGGCCAAGGCAGCAGCAATGGCGAAAGCCTTGGAAGACAAGAAGAGAGAAAAGGATCCCACAGTGAGCAAGATGCTAATTGACACCACCACCACCAGCTGCTAAGGAGCTACAGAGAGAGGGAGTGAAGATGGGTGCAAAAAGTCGGCATTTTGTTTGTCTGCCAAACAGGTGTTCAGAAAGAGAGAGAGAAATTATGGAATCCATCGAGAATGAACAATTCAGCCGAACAGAAATGCTGTAGGATTATTACCAAACAAACAAAACAGTATTTGTTTGTTTTTATTACAAGAATTATATTGTTCTTGAATAAAGGGAGTCCCTTTGTGAATAAACATGAAGCGCCTCCATGTGGGGTGTTGGTCGAGAGAGAGAGTTATCCTGACACTATACTGTACTGCGAGTGCGCAATAATGTTCTGTAAAGGTAGCTTTTCTCTCAATGTGAATATCAGCGAGCAATCTGCACACCTACTCCGCATGACAGGTTACGCCTCCATCGCAAACGGCAATATTGTCACTCATGTGACACTTATTTTTTTTGCGCAAGAACAAAATGCAGCAATCCAAAGAACAACGTGGAAAAAATGGAGGAGAAAAAAAAACTAACGACGACAGAAACCAACACTTGGACTGAAGTAATACAAACACATTTCAGGCTTTATAAGGACTCATTATCTTCCCTTTTTTACTATTCAATATTCCCCACTTTATTGTGAACAACAGCCTTCAGAGCCAGAGTTGCATACCCTGCCAGCACAGACCTCAGTCTCCCACTGTGCCGCAATTATTGCAGGGAGTCGTTTCCAGACCACCCCCGTCCCCCACCCCAGTGGGTTGGACTCCAGTTAAAAGCTGCTGTTTGTTTTCAAGATAAATAAATAAATCTAACAATTTGCTTCAACTGCACAGAGAGAAAGAATGCCAGACATCCCCCATCTATTTTCCCCGCCTCCTCCTCACTCATCCGACAATCCTCGTTCCTTCTTTCTTCTCTTCCGCCAGTCTGGAAAGATGGCTAGAGAAATAAATAATGCCTTTGACAGTTTGTAAATGTTTTTGTACAGTATAGTTTTTCTATGGTTATATATGCAAAGCTCTAGTTTACAAGGGGCTCGTTGTTGTTTTTTTCATGAGCCTTGAGGTTATTTATGTTACATACTGAGCCTATAGTACATACTGTAGTAGTCTGGTGTACAGAGAGACTTCAGCCTAATTGATACCTCAGAGTATGACTGTGTCACATGCAGGGGAAAATGTTTTCGTTAACATGGGTTATTATGGTGAGCAACTCTGTCATACGATGAAGTATAAATTAGCCTTTGGAAATGGGTGACAGTCAGAGGCGGTTTTCCACTACCATACTGTTTCCTTTCATTTCATTGGAAAGGTTTTCTCTCAAATGTCAAGTTCTCGCTGGACAACATCAAAATGGGTGTATAATCTAGTTACTATTTTTTTAAATACCTCATGGAGTGGTAAAGTTGACTTTAGCTATATAATGTAATTCAGCCTATGTTTCTGACTTCCATCCAAAGATCAAGTGTGGCAAAAGCTATCATTTTCCAAAGACAAACTGCACAGATCAACTATTTCCAAACAGGAGGCATAGAAGAAAACACATGCATCCTACATGTGACTATGTGATTGATACTTGTATTATACTCTTGTACTGTACAGCCTTATATATTGTATATTTTACAACACTGTTTTAACGTCATGATCTTGTAGCCAAAGAAATGAAACAGTGCATTATTTCCTCAGATTTTGTCAATTTTAACATTGAATGTTTTTAAGATGAATCCACCTTTGGTCACAATAAAAATCAATGGACATTGGTTAATAGTACATTGGATTAGACTGCACTTTATTGATGCTGCAAATGGAAATTAATGTGTTACAGCAGCCAATATACAGTAGCCTCCATGGTGTTCATTTATGACAATGATTGAACCAAAAGATAGACCCCTACAAATGTGACACTTTATAATGTGATGTCCAAGCCCTGAGAGCCCCAGTAATCCTCAAACCGTCCATACCTGCAATTGTGAATTTCTGCAATGTAGTATCCCACACATTTGACTGGTAAAAGTCTACACTACCAAAAACAAGCCGCCTCAGGGGAATGAGATGTGGTTTGTTTTAATACAAACCCCCTTTTATAAAGTTAAACCTAAGTGTGTATACACGGTATATTGGATTGTACCTGTTGTATGGTTTTGTACTATTATGCATGTCAATTATGGTGTTGTTTGTATACTAAGCTTTAGTAAAGGCTGTTCTCTTGCTACTTGGCAAGGCCTAACTTTGTAATCAATTATTTTATCCCCATGGGGTGATGTTCTGTCAGAATAAAGGTTGAAACCCAATTTCAGAGCCTCGTTTTTAGTGCAACTGTGCGTCAAATGGGCAACAATGGATTTCAGTCAGGCATGTCTTATTTGGGTCCCTGCATTAGTTTATACCTCAGCCAGAATGTCCATAAAATGGCCCAATCTAGGCTCATGTAGTGCAAAGCAATGAAGCTTGTAGATCTGCTAGGCTTGGAGTCCCATGCAAAATAAGCAGTTTGTAGCTTGAGCTAAAAGGTTAGGCACTACTGGCCTACGCAACACCATTACAAGATACATTACTGAATGCATGCAAGCCAACAGATACCAGTGGCGTACAAAGCTAAAAGCAAAATAAGTTCATTCAATTGGATCTTTATTCAGCCATTGTTGGTCAAGATGCTTTATACAGTAGGTTGTTCAGCTTGATCATTGCCCGAGTCAAGGCAAAGCCTCTTCCTTCTTCTCCAGGAGAATAGCTGTGAAGTACAAACAGAAAGAGTTTTGAGTCATTATGCAATTTTCCATTTGCTGCATATGGGTTTGTTCAAGTGAACACTGCTACTGTTGTCTCTAGACCATTTCATGACCTGTTGCAGCCATTTATGAATTGAAGCCGGTCTGTACAGAACCTCAACTGTGGCAAACACCTCTGTAACAAAGCACGCAATTTGAGTCAGGCCTAACATTAAGTTTCCATACCCTAGTCTTGTGGCCAAATGGAAACATGCAGCAGCCCTCCAACTAACTAGTTGAGTCTGCTCCCGGAATACAGTCTTGTAGCAAAGGGTACAACTACCTACTACCCTTTCAGCCACAGTGAGTGAGAGATCAAGCCTGGCACATGGAGCAAGTTCAGTTCTCTGCAATAAGATGGCCAAACTATAGCAATTATCTAATTACTGGAACAAAGCACAATTATAAATACTAGTACTAGCCACAGTTACTCTGACCCATTATTTGGGGTGTTAAATTAACCAGCATAGATGGCCCATACAATCATCATACTAGCTCATTCAGAGTAGTCTTTGGCCAAGCTGCTGCAGTTAAGAGCATAGCAGGGCATGTAGATATTTCATAATACTCACTCTCTGCCGTAGGTAGAGTATTCTTCTCCTCAGTTTCAGTCTTCTTAAGCTTTGACTTATCAAACTGAGAGATCTCACTGATATCTGGCTTGGCCTCTGCCGGCTTGTCAGCTTCCGGTTTATCAGATTGTAGGGCCTCTGACTTGGTCGTGTCGGCCATTGTTCAGTGTAGATCTGAAAGTGATTTTACATGACAAAAAATAAATAAAAGTGAGGCATAAAAGTAGTCAACTACCACACATGTCCAACTAACTCCCTTTTGCAGCATTCCAGAACGAAGCTGGAAGCTACATGACCTCCATGTTAAGGGATTGAACTTGTATGACATATTTAGTATAGCTGTAGCAACAATCAAGTGACTGCCCTGGTTTTGCTGGATATTAAGTATTTCCGGTCATTTTGTCTAGTGGAGCACTGGAGTTGCATTCAAGTAAATTGACAGAAGTTGTGCTAATGTTTTAGAAAGCCGACAATGAGAATGCTAGCTTTGTAATGTACTTTAAAGTAGTGACTAAAATAACTAACATTTCACCAAGACCAGAGCAGAACTGCCATCATGAGGCTCAAGCAAAATATATATATATATATCTGTAGATGATGGTAGATGGCAAAAAGTGTAGGCAGTCCAAAAACACTACGGGACTTAATGGGTGTAACCTTAACATAACATACAATCATCACCTTTTACCTTACAAGCAAGTTGACTTCAAACAGCAAGGAGAGGAGCTCAGATGGTACGAAGGTGTGGGGAAAAAACTGTATTTCTGACTGATTTTTCCCGACCTATTTATAACAGGTGGAATATAATTGGAATGATTGGGGGAGGGCCTTGCATTTTAACTGGATTAGTTTAATTGGTAAACAGGCAGCCCGTTGTCTTCAAATCTGAGACTGCGCAGCACGCACTCACTTACTTCCTGTTTACATTTAGCATAATTCCGGTTTTCACTTGATAGACAGAGTATAGACAGAGTTATGACGCCGCAAACTCTGTTCACTTCATGGGATCAGTCCAATGGCAGCTCTAACATCAAGTTGTGTTTCTCCAAGTTAATGATTTTTCTTTTAGGACCATTTTGTTCTGAGAGTGTACAAATGGAACCAAACCATTGGTTCACATTTGTACACTGTCAGGAAAATTTTGGAAATGTCCCTCTTTCAGGCTGCAGCAGCCCTCCTGAGAGCTCAGTTCTCTGACCCCTCAATGTCCCAACATTTCGGCTGGTCCGAGTATTATTTGGGCAGAGCCGTAATGTATTCACCTGATGCGACCTCCCCTCACTAACAGCCATTGGGAACTTTCGAATTCTGACGGAACCGGGCCACACAAAAGGGATTAAAAACATTTTGTTCAAGACTACAACCTAATACATTGCACAAGCACCCCGGTAGCCTCTGTAACACTTGGGGCGTCAGGCAGGGTAAGCACCTCGGTTGTTTTGCATTTATGTTCGGAGTTTCAGCTACAGGTTATCAGGGTGGCCATGCAGCCCAAGCAGTGCATCTCGATTGAAATGATTGAAATGTCAAAATCGATTAAATACGCACTCGAGAGTCTAAAATCTAAGTCCAAGTAATTTCAAGCAAGTGACCACAAAAACTCTTGCCAGAATGCCTGTAGAGTAGACTAGTAAGTGACCACTGCACTGATTTATGTTGACAGCCTGTGAGTTGAGTAAAGATAGGACGATATTCACGGATTCGCAGTATGTGGTCGCGTTGACGTTTTGTAATCGAGTGCCCTTTATGAATATATTTGTTTCAGATAGACTATACTCTTCAGGCGTTTACCTCAGTCAGTCAGTCTCATTCCCCGCCCCTCATAATGGCACTAAGCATAAAGAAGCCGAAGCGTGGAGCTGCATGATGATGATCTATAACCTATTTATTAGCTAGACTGAATCACCAGCTGGTCAGATCTGTCACAGTTTATGTAAGTCATTTGAGACGTGACAGCCCCATATAGCCCACTCATCAAGGTCGTCAGCTAGGAGTCAGGACCTCGTCTAGGGGAAGACAAATTGATGTAAAATGGTGTCGTGTAGGGCTTGGCAGTCACTGTCAAAACTCAAATGTAAGCTAAGGTGTAGTTTGAAATCAACAGCAGTGCTATGATCTTTGATATATTAGCCATGTAGGTGGCTGGTATTGTGTTCCTCATGCTCAGCTCAATATTCAGCATAACTCAGACATTGCACTACTATAGGCTTGATGATGTTAAGAACTTGCCAAAACAATTAAGTCTTTTGTAGAGTAACTTTAAAGCTCTAGAGTTTGTACATTTATACAAGAATGCAGTCTAACAATATAAATGTTTTGGTTTACAAACCATAAGGAGGCATTTGGATGAGGTTTGTAGTTGCTCTTTCAGCATGCACAGTTTCAGTTAGACCAAGATCTCCTTAATTCCGCTGGTTCTTATGGTAGCCTATTTAAACACATTTTCAGTAGAGTGTGTCTGGCCTGTGGTGGCTGTTTTCCTCACACATGTGGACATCTGTGCTGTTCTGTCTCTGTCTGTTCTGTATGGTAGGTATGTACTAGCGCTGGTCCATAGCTCCACTGATGATTTGATGTTTCTGCCGTGCCCACCAGTGAAGCTATGTGATAGTCAACATAATTTACTCCTCCAGCCTCTTTGAGCCCAGAGTCCCCCACCACACAAATAAAAGCCACCTTTTGGCCAGAACGTGATTTTACCATAAGGGACACAGACAAACAGGCACAACAAGCACTTTGACTCAGACATATCAGTGGGACGTACAGTATGTGGCTCGCTGCCCTACCTCCATTTAAGTTCTATCATACTATCATACATAGTAGCATGCTTTGACATTTATAATTGGATCCTAGGCGCCAGTGGTATGTTTGCCAGTACTTTTCTTGCAGTGGTGACCCACAGCATATCTGCCTGCACTGGTTTTGCCATAATGGTTTAACATGTAAATGACAGGCCTTTAGTAGAGTCTCTTTCTCTATTTGGGCATTTGCATTTGTCAGCTCTGGACATAGGCTATTGGTGGTCTGTGGACATCACCAGCAATATTGGGGAGTTATGAACTTTGTGTAATTACGTGTACATTTTGCGCTATCTTGCATTGTGATTTCTAGCGTTGTTTCTCCATTGCCCCTAGCTTAGCTACAGTGTATGGAGCATGAACTTCTGCTAGAACTTCTTCCAACATTTTCTATATTCAAGTGGATTTCACGTATGCTATGTTCTGCACTGTGTGCTGTAGAAGTCAGTTCTGTTCTTAGCCTCGTTTAATTAGTTTTTTGGTGAGCACAGTGGCCATTACAGCCAGGCACGTATCGCTCTGTATTCTAGCCTATTCAGCGAGAAATGACTGTGTGGCAGTGCCCAGGGGGTCCCAGACTAGTCTGTTGTACTGTTGTGTTTGTTTTTCAGCTCAGCTCAATAAACAGAGCATGCACTACATGGATATTACGCTGACTGTGTCAATAGGCATAGACGTCTATATCTCTGTCAATATGTGCACCTTTTTTCTTAAAGTAGCTCCTGCAGTTTTACATTCACACAACAATGAACAGGCTACCCACCCATATCAATGATCTGGATTCTATAATAAGATAACCCAGGGACAAATACTGAAACTTTAAACCACTTTGGAAAGGAATTACTGTTTACTTTACCAGTGCTTCCAACCAGCCACGTCACTTTCTTTCATCCCTACCGCTGTAAAAGCAGCATGCTCATGCAAAGCATTCATTCGGGTAGACACCACCACACACACTTGACCTTTCTATAGTACATGTGCGAAAGGGCTGGTGTTGCTCTGAGCTCAGTTTAGTCCTTGTGAAGAGTCCAGATGGGACTGTTTTGATTAGGACAGGTTTACAGTAGGTCTCTCTCAGGGGTATTCCAGGAAGCAGGATTGCCAGCTATGTATTAAACAAATGTTCAGAGAAGTTATGCAGGCTATTTTAGAAGTTAACTGAGTAATCCTGCTTGGTGCAATACCCCCACATGAACTCTATTTTCTGGAAGACAGGTGTCTGCCTGATGGACATTGTAAACAAAACCAAAGCTAACATGTCTTACACTTAGTTTCCCATGAATTGTATTTCCATGTCATATTAAAAGACAACACAAAAGTGAGTTGTTCCTCCATGTCTTGTTGTCTGTTGTCCAATTTGATGTAATTCACTTTCCTGTCTCATTTATGCAAGCGTAGAGGCACAGGATGCTGAGATAGAGTGATGTTTGGTGTCTTTTTGTTTTATCTACAGCCTTTACAATATAATCATTTTCGGTTCCATCCATATACTGTATTTGAAATGCAATTGAATTCCCTGGTTTATTGGCACATTCTGTATGGCCCTCTGCAGTGTTCGGTCAACTCCACTGCACCACTCCACTGCACACTGCACCAAGAGTTTCCCTATGATCTAGCCCTTTGTCTCCCATACTCACCACAATTAGCCTTTCTCTAGCCTGGTCTAGCCCTCAATGATTTTGGCCTTGGGGGGCGGGGGTGTCGGGATCCACACGGCGGAAGTGCTGCGCTCTGATTTGATCTCACTAACGTGTCGTCATCTCCGGCCCCTCCCACGCCCGTCCACTGCTGTTCTACGTCACATCATTTAGAGCGACGCCCACCCCAGAAGGTTGACACCCCCCTCAAGGCCACTTTCCAACGCGCGTTAGTCCAGGCTTTCCGTTTTCGCGCAAGGCGAACGAAAATGAAAGCCTGGGTGTCGAGGCTAGCCTTTCTCTAACCCCCAGCGCTGTATGATGACAATCCAAATAGGTTAGCAAATGTTGCTATGCACGTCAAGCTTTCATGTCTTGTCCCGCTTCTACTAATGTGCCTATTGGACAAGGATGTATTGGGGAGGGACTTAGTGAAGGGCTAATTCTGTTTCTGATGGGGTTACATCTGTGAGCACACCAAACATTTTCAAGTACATTTATGAATGATTGACAGATTTGGATTGTGACTTTGTGAGTGGCTTCAAGTGTTATACAGGTCTTTAATTTGTTTCGTTGTCTAGGATTCATGAATTGCTCAAATGTTCTCATTAGGCCTATTCTCCTTTTGATCTTCCTCTTTTAGCTGAAAGCCGACAAAATTACATTGCTTCCTGTGACTGTTAAACGGACAGAAACTTTACCAACAGCGTCTGCCAGGTTGAACCTGGAAGTATTTTTTTCCCGTCACACTGGGCAAGACGTACTATACCTGTACATGTAAAGTACTGTATGTTGTAGAGTGCGTTGCAGAATTTGGGCGGAGGCAGATACGTAAGGCTGGGATTGAGGCTAATTTTCGCTTGGGTTCAGTTTCAGTTACGATACGTTATGTACTGCACTGCAATGTTGAAGTCTGTTACTGTATGTTCTTGGGCCTGTTTAAGTCTTTGAACTATGTGAGCACGGTGTACTCCTTTATCGGTCATCACTACCAGCCAGGTATCAGTCTGTATTTTAGCCTATTCAGACAATTCAGACTGAACTTAGCTAGTTAGCATGACATGCAGACATTCAACAACGTATTGCGACAAGCAGTCTCCTCCTGCCCCTTAGTTCACAACAGGCGAGTTGTTGTTTGTGTATTCCTGGTGCCATGTTGTGTTCCATGCTCGGCTCAATAAACAGAACACGACTCAGACATTGCTCAAACATAGCTCCTTTATTCTAACCTGCTTAAGTCATTGGCCAACTCATGTGGCTCTCCGGAACATGTGCCACCTGAGGATGGTCATCTGAATTTTTTGTGCATCTTCATGTTACCCAGACGATGGCCTCTACTGCTTTTAGAGTCCCATTAGCCATTCCTTGAGTCAAGCAGCTTCCTCAAGACATACATCCCATTAAAAAGATATATAATGGGCAGTTTGCCATGAAACTGTGCTACGCAAGGATACATCCTGCTGCATTAGCTGACCCAATGACCTTTTCACTCCTGTGGTACTAGTACCACAAGTCGTACCAAGGAGTACCTCCTTTGATGGTACCTGAATGTTCCTGAACAATCACTAGGCCAATACACACACATAGAATGGCTTTCAAAATCAGCTTCGAGCTCAATTCCTGTTTTTACCTATTGCGCTTTACATGGTGCATACATTCACTCATTCACACACTTACATTATAGCAACGGAAACCATGCAAGGTGCCAGCCAGCATATCGGGAGCAATTAGGGGTTAAGTGTCTTGCTCACGGACACGTCTACAATAGCTCTGGGGGAGCCTGAGTTGGAACAGGTAACCTTGCAGTTACCATCCAGTCTCTACCCTTGAGCCACTGTTGCCCCCTGTATATACAGTAACTGCTTAGATCTGTGTACAACTTTGTATGCACACTCCCTAGAGGCCATTTTCCCTGCATCCTCCACATTTGCCAGTTATAGTACACTCACTTTTTCTGCATTCTAATAAATGTAACATGCAGTAAACTAAACCTTCAATCCTGGTATTGTGTTCATTGCTATTTTGTTGTTTAAGCTTTTTACTTAGGTCACACTTTTGCACAGAAGTTATCTCTAAATCCATCTGGCAGGTTCACTCTACACTTGGTGAGCTTATTTTCTTCTGCCTGGAAGATGAGTGATGTCATGAACTGTGTTTTAGCACCACCCTCAGGCCCCAACAAGTTGTCTCATATTTCTAATTGGCAAGATTCCAGAAATGCAGATATTTCTGGGATTTTCATGCCTTTATCGATGAGTCCTATAGGAATAGGGAGAGAAATGGGGAATGACATGTAGCAAATGTCATTGTGCTTGGGAATTGAACTTGCAACAGGCTACTAAATTAGCTACAGTATAATACAGTGGTTGCCAAACATTGCAGCCCGTGACCCAAAAGAGAAATTGTATGTCTCCTGGGGCATGAATGAATGTCAAATTTACAGGGTTTTCTCCAGAATGTGTAGTATGATGTTATTCATGTCACCCAATTTACAGGTGTTGAACTATATTCAGAGCTGCACATAACTATTTTAATCCAGTACTCAGAGGAGCACCTGGGGATGCTACTTGGTGCTCCCAAAATGCGGCGACCTGCATGACCGGGCCCTGGGACCCCTTTTTTCCACTCCGTACAGCCCCTGTACAGTATTACAGTACAGGGCGATAGTTTGGGCGTTGCAATAGTAGCCTAGTAGTAGTACTACTACCTGCATACTACATCCATTAAAAATACTAGTAGTATTTTAGACTTAGAGGTCAGAATTAGTTAGAATTATTTCATTTTCAAGGCTTTTTACTGGCCCAGTCAGGCAGTCATTATGAGCCCCAGCTGTGTGGTGCTCAAAGGAGCTTTCCACCCCTGGATTGACAGCTCATTGTAGGATTTTTGGTGCTCCTGAGCACCGGAGCACCACTTATGTGCACCCCTGACTATATTCGATTAAATGGAACAGCGGAAAGGTCCATTTGGTTTGTTTTTAATTTTGAACTCACTCAGAGTTACAGAACTCATTAGGGACTAACTAAAGATGTTATTGTCCACTCATTTTGTGTCAGCCGTGACAATAACATCCACCGGCATGACTATGACCGTAGCCACTGAACACAGTCCTCTACTAAAGTGGTCTTTTTGCCCTATTTTTGCCTCAGTCTATTATCTCATACTATATGTTGAGCAAACATGCAGAAGCAGCTGTGGGAACTTTGTCACAGTTTTACTTTTTATGGATGACAGTATGACACTTAAAAGAAACTCTGATTTAAATGTTCCTGTTGTGTGCGGATACCTGGATCAAGAACCTTGTAATTAAATCCGGATGGCAGCACGCTTTGTTTGTGCAGGGCATGCACTCCATAACCTAATGCTAAACATGTTAGGCTGGTTAGTCAGAGATGGCAACATAGCTTGCATTTGTGTTGAATGAAATGAAATTCTCTACCTCTATGGCTTGTCTTGTGCACACTCGGATGTGCGTATGGTTTATAGTGACAAATAGTAACAATTCGTTTGAACTATTGCCAGTATACGATACGTATCACAATTACATGGTTGACGATACGACATACAGTATGGGCAACATTGGATATGTAGTGTGTGTCACGCACACACTACATATTTGGGGATGCCTGACTCAGAACTGCTTGTGCGTCTTACTTGTATTGATTATTTACATTGCAAAACTATTCAGTATTGATTATTTGCATCGCAAAGCAATAAGATTCCATCCAGATTCATATGGATATACTTTGATTATGTTGTCATACTTTGATGTTGCAATTAAATCGATTTTTCAATGCAGTTACTGTATCGTTATCCCCCTACCTAGAGTTTATGTTGTGTTTGTGTAACCTGAACAAGTCAGAGCCCATGTCAGATTCATGCAGCCAGTCAGTCACAGCCCTGCAGTGGTCTCCGCTCTCTCCAGTACTTTTCCACTGGCTGAACTACTGAGGTGTGCACATGTATTTGTGTGTGTGTGTCTGTCTGTGCGCGTGTTTGTGTGCGCGCATGCACGCACATTTGTGTGACTGTGTGAAGAGAACACAGCTGCACTCACTGTACTTTCAACAGGCTGTTGAAAGAAACACCACCCCTTTGATGCCAGACCTTGCAGGTAAATAGATAAAAATGGAGGATTATCAAGTGACTGTTAAAGTATTTATTCAACTACTCATTCATAGGTCTATTCAACCATGTATTCATGCAGTTACAGTTATTTATACGCCTGCAATATAATCAATGCCGAGCCAGAAGGCAAAGCTCTCTGTGTACAGAGTAATCTATTCCTAATCTCACCTATAGTCATGAAGTGTGTGGGTCATGACTGAAATTATAGGGTTACGAATACAAGCGCTACAAAATGAGTTTTCTGCAACGGGTGGCTGGCATCTCCCTTAGTTCAGTCACGCAAGAGAGTCGCTGCTTCTTTGCCTGGAACAAACTGGTTATCTGGTTAGGATTCCTCTTGGGCGTCTCCCTAAGGAGGTCCTCGAAGTATACCACAGCACAGTTAGAGGAAACCCATAGACTTACAAGCCATGAAACGCTTCAGGGTACCCCATGAGGAACTTACCAATGTTGCTCTGGAGAGGGAAGTCTGCAGCTCTCTGTTGCCCCCGTGACCAGCAGATAGATGCATGGATTTAAGAGCTTTGCCTTGTACAACGTAGTAACATAAAGTGATGTTTACAGCTCTTATTAGTTTGATGACATGCTTACATGGCAATTCACAAACACATTTATTAATTTATTCGCGGCCTTGAGGATGTAGACAATCAAATGCCCAAATTTGTATCAGCGGCCGAATGTGTTTGTTCACATTCTCATCCATCAAAGTGAGATGGACACAATTGGTACTGTAGTTATTTTTAATCTGGCAGCCAGTGTACTCAAGTAGTGGTGGTTGATAGCATGAACGATAACAGGAAGAGTGCCCATTTCTTCCTTCGTTCACAATCTTTTTTGAGCCACTATCCCCTCCAGGAACAGCCCCCCCTGACCAACTAGTATAGGAGATCCTCCTGGTTCAGTGACCTGGTTCAGTGCTGGTAGTATTTTATTTACTGATTGTGTGCACCCAGACTTTCAATTGTACCCTGGTGGTTTCCATTGTGTTGGGAGGGAGCATGTTTTACTTCTTCATCACCCTGGCATTTGACACACACACACACACACACACACACACACACACACACACACACACACACACACACACACACACACACACACACACACACACACACACACACACACACACACACACACACACACACACACACACACACACACACAAACTGGTTTGATTGGTTTCTTTCTACATTTACAGATGAGCTCCTGAAGATTGTCGTGTCAATGTGACGTGTCAAACTAGGGTCTTTTCATGACTCTTAATCCATTCCATTTGTTTTGCTTGAAAAACACTCCTTGGGCTACGCACGGCCATAACGTCATCAGTGATGAATCACATTTGGAAAAGCAGCTATAGATGTGTTTAGCCCAGTGTTTTTCCTGTCACATTCTACTGTAATGTCATTCTGCAGAATGACATTTTGTAAATTTTCAAGAGACTTGTGTCGGAAGTGGAATAAATTGAGGTGACGATGGACACCTTCATGAATACATTTGTAAAGATGTGGGAAGGTACACACACACACGCAGGCTTTGCAGGGTTTGCATGCTACTTTTATCTTATAGACCTGTCTTTGTCCTTCAGGGTGTGGGAAATACAAAGTAATTTATTGGTGCTTATTATTGTTGATCAGTATCAAAGCCACACCTATGTTTTACAATAACTGTGGTGATTCATTGCAAAGGTGTGAGAACAATAAGCATAAGATTAATAATCAGACTTTCAGCAAATGTTGAATCTGTGTATTCAATGTGCATTATGATTTAGAGTATACAGTATGTACTGTATAACCAAAACTCCTGCAAGCTTGTACATCTGCTATTTTTAATCAGTGTGAGAACTGATTTATAAGGCCTTTGTAGAACCATCCTCTTATTAGGTTAATACTGTTGGCATGTTACCCTACATGTCTATTTGAATTATTGAATTATTTTAATGTTATGAAATTAAATACCCTGTCTTGTAATTGGGGCTCAAAAGTATTGTGCAAAACACAAAGATTGTATTGGTATTGATAATTTAACATTAACATACTGTAATAGAGAACATAATGGAGGTAATGGCTTTAAAATTTGAATTTTCTTTGCAAAACGGAATATTAAATGCTACTATTTCTAGTTATCGAAGCCGGTCATAATCATTTGATTGCTCTGTGGGCCCTGATTCAATAAAGTTTGAGAATGAGAACCACTGTGCAGGTTGTAATAGAATTTGAGTTGACGCTTGCTTAAGATTGAATAAAAGTAAATGGTATTCATTCCATATATAGAATTCTTCATCTTTTATCACATCATTTTTCTTCTCTTCTATGTTGTAGTTTAAGCTGGAGGAGGAAGTACATTGATTCTGACATAGATTCTGCTTTGGCTTGACAGTTTACTGTGTTTGTAATGTGTGTGCATGAGAATTCAACAGAGAAAGACACCTACAACCTGTGCCCCATCAGTCATGTATTTTGTGAATGCAGGGCCAGATCAAGTCTTCCTGGTGCCATCCGTTTATCAGTCCGTAGTGCCATATTTTTTGTCATGCCCAGTGGGAAATTGCCTGGATTGGGGGTTATATACCCAGTACCCTGTCAATATGACATCATTAGTTCTGACGCTATAGTGTCTCCATATTTGTGCCGGGCTGTTGCAGAATAACTCCATCCATAATCTACGGGAGTAAAATAATGGACTCCTATCTCTGAGTCTCTTTTGTGAGCACAAAATGTAGTTCCTCCCTTCACCTTTACTATTCCTCAACCACTTTTTCCACGCATAAAATTGCATTGAAACCCACAACTAAAATGCGTAATTGTATGTCCTTATCTTAGTAGAATGCAGGGATGGGCAGTGAGTGTGTTTTTACTTGTGTGTTTAGTTGTATAATTGGGTGGCTCTTGTTGGCTAGTTCATTAGCTAGGTCAGCCCCTTGTGCTGGACACCCACTTGGCAAACACCAGTAAATGGAGCCAATGTTAGTTATAATGTGCTGGACAAATCACAGGCACAAATGCACATCACCTACCACCGGTACATCTCCCTTGCAGTATGTCACTTCTAGAAGCGGTAGTGTGGGACTCAATACTATATTATTATGTTGATGGATAAATAGAGGTCCATATAACCACATTCAACCTGGTGTTCTTGTTTTGCACATGTTGCTATAGTGGCATATTGTGACCTTGTAGCTTGGCTATTTTTGTTATGCAGCACCACCTTATTAAAATTTAAAAATAAGGCTTAAGTGATTAAACATATGAGTATGCACATGCCCCTACATGCTAATCTGCCAGCAGCTAGGCAAAAATAACCAGACAAACAAGTACCGTATCTGCATTTCTGTGTTCTTCGAGAATGCATCAAGAAAAACATTGGGATAATTTCTTGGTTATTGGCCTGGATTTTATGTGATTGTACGACCGAACATTCACTGATTCTTACTCTCTCCAGGGAACTGGATGGCAGTGGTGGAAAGTAATGAAGTACATTTACTTTAGAGCCTGATATGGAGTTTGGTGAACAATTTGATAATCGATATAATCTTTGTAGATTTCAATTAGTATTACAATATACTGTATGCATTAATCACTTCAACCCTATACATTTTGGAAATAGCAGATCTACAAGCTCACAATGCATTGATTGCATCACGACAATTTAATTCTGGTCTTCTTGTAAAAAAGTACTTCTTGTAAAAAAGTACTTCTACATTACAGCATTCACACTTGAAGAATGTGAGGAAGTTTGCTGGATGGATGAGTAGGCGTTTGGGACATGGGTAGATGGATGGAAGTCAAATAAGTTTATTGCTGTGCCTTGCTTGACTGCAGCTGTTGGTCACACCCTTTTTGCTTTTAGCCTGCAGACAATTCCACTTCATCTTCTCTTATGTAATACGTAAAGTAATACAACTATTCTTTTTGTTCAGTGCAAGACAAGTCACATACTGTACTGTCAGGTCACATAACACATACTGCACCGTCCGAGGCACCGCTAAATGTTTTTGTTGTTGTTGTTGTTTTTTTTTTTTTTACAGATATTAACCTCTGCTGCATCACCTCATAGAAGCATCCGATTTCCTGACACGTAGTGTGGTGTGGCTGTTGTGCTAGCAGGTATTAATAGATTGACAGCATTATCAAATGATGGAATTGAGCATTATTTATAAATTAAACCATTATTTCCTATGAGGCCCAACCGAAGTTACTTTGAGTGTGTGCAGAGTAGACCATTCTTCAGGACCCAGAACACCAGTCACTTATTAGAACACAAGCCTTCAGCCCTCTGCTGAGCTCACGGTATGGACTGTTGGGTGCCACCGTTGCCCGCCTCCCCTTTTTGCTCTGTAGTGGCCCCACAAATGCCTTGTTCTTTGCCCTGTGCCTTCCAGAGGCCCATCAGGGCCAACTCCTCCATAACCTTATCTGTGGTGGGTTGTTGGGTGCTTTCCTATGAGTCATGTTCCTACCACTCAATGCGATTGAGTCTTGTGCCACCTGCTTGCTTCTTATTTGTTAATTGTTACTTATTCATTCCCAGTAGTTTTTTTTCTCAAACTGATCTGATCGACTTACTGGCCGCGATTGGCATTGATAAGACAAAAACTAAATGCTCGAACATGAGTTAAGGTTTAGACTGCCCTGCTACATGCTTGTGGTCATGTTTATGTTAGGACATGAGTAGGCATGTCATTTTACTAGGTAATAGATCAAAACAACCAAATTAAGGTTGGCGAGCATGCATTAAAACATACTATGCTGCAGCCTGCTTGCTCCTAGGGTTAGATGACGATATGAGGCTTCATCATTCTTAGTAGGCCTCACATCATATGCGGTAGACCTTAGTAGGCCTCACATCATATGCGGTAGACCGATAACATCGGCTTTATAAGTAAACCACTGGGAATTATCGCTCGAATCCACTACCTGTGCCCAAACACAAATTGTACACACCTTCCAGACATTACCTGAGCTTCTGGGATCTACTGAATTTTGAAGGAGCAGCCGTACCCTACGTGTATCTAGACTATCACAGATACATACTTTCCTAGGGATTTATCATGTTTTATTCAACTTAACTGAAACTGCTGTAGAGGCTTCTGGTTGCTGTGTGCATACAGCACAATGTTAAACATATCCCCTCCCTGCCATTGCAAAAGTAGGCATAAGGCACACCTGTAGAGCAGCAAGTATGCCAACTATCTCAAAGGTTGTTCCCTTGTTAAGAAGATAGTTTACACAAGTCCTTTGTTCTATGAAGAGAGATAGAATACACAACACACCTGTCCTTCAAATAACTTACATAAATCATTTTTGGCTAAATGGCAATTGAATTGAAGAATTAAATTGAACTTTATTTGATAATCAGGTGATTATGTAGTCAGGCCTAGTCATGCTCGCTTTTGGTTGGAGAATTCCTTTTTTTTTTTTCATCTTCATTTGCAGTTATTTCTGAAAAAGGTGGTGCAGGTGTTATTTTGTGAAAACACTCCTTAATGGTTGTTTCCCCTATCCCAAAACAGGCTTATAATGGGGTTAAGGGGTGTTGTTCAAGTTCACCTATTGCTCCAAAATGCAATTTTCTGTTATATATTGTCTCTCCACACTGTCAGTAGTGTGTTAACACTCACACTTTGACTTTCACTTTTGGTTCAGCAGTGATTCAGCTGTCTCAAAAGGTGGAGACGTGGCACATAGTTTATGGCTAAACCACTGCTGAAATGAAAGTGAATGTGAAAGTGTGAGTGTCAACACTACTGACATGGTAGAGAGACAATATATAGCAAAACCTTGTATTTTGGAGCAATGTATATAGGTGAACTTGAACAACACCCCTTAGGCCCATTATAAGTGTGTTTTGGGATAAGGAAAACAGCCATTAAGGAGTGTTTTCACAAAATAACACCTGGACCACTTAAAAAAAATAACTGCAAATAAAGAGAAAAATGTATGTTTTTAAAGCTTCATGGCCTGGCACCTCCTTATATATTTGCCCCATCTACTCCGACTCTACTAGAGCACTCAGATCTGCAGGCCAGATGATTCTGAAGATCCCTCCTACCAATCTGAAATCTAAAGGCGACCGGGCGTTCTCCGTCGCTGCACCCAGACTCTGGAACACCCTGCTACTTGTCGTCAAAGTTGCACCCTCCATGGACATCTAAATATGTACTACTACCCCCCCCCCCCCCCCCCCCCCCCCATCATCTGTACTGTAAATGTTTTTCTTGTGCATCTTTCCGTACTGCATGCTTTGTTTTATGCTGTCCAGCACATTATACCTTATAGAATTGCCTCCAAGATACTGTACTTCTTCAACTTATCAGCCAACCAAAATACACAACCTGCTAAAGACAAATTACGATTGTGGTAAAGCCATCACCTTGCTTCGATCTTAGAATCAACATTGGGAAGTCTGAGAATATGTAGTGATTGATTGTGCTATACTCCATTTCAGCATTACATTATTTTATACAATCAGGTGTCTTTAAACACTCTCAAACTTATTCTCTCCAAGTAAATTAACCCAGAAAACCATTACTAAAAATCATAGTTCAAACATGTATTCCAAAAAATCAAAACAAAGACAGCTGCGGCATGGCAGATCATGACGTCACATCAACATAGATGATGACTTACAGATTTGCAAGATCTTTTTACAAATATTATAAAAACATATAACTGTGTATGTATCAGTTTTTGTCCTCTGCTTTGACCCATCCCAGTCAGTAGGAACAGTTTAGAGGGCTGTGACTGCTTTATGACTGCATTACTTCATCTTGGTCTTTGCTGCCCCTTGGTGGCAAAATGTTGATCCTGCATTCCAGAACAGAACGATAAGAAGCATTCATTTGTTTATGTTTTAGGCATGCAGATCTGCTGGATACCATTGAATACCATTGAGTGTGTTAGTGACACTAACCATGTTCAAGATGGTATTGTGAAGGTGCTTATTTGGTAGATGTTTCTGGGTTGAGCATGATCACTTCTTCTTCCTCGCTGTCTGATATAAGTACCACATCTCCTTCAAAGCCAAACAACAACAAGCAGTTAGTTCTTGTTTATTGCAAAATGGTGATCTTCACAAGAGCCAGGATGATAAAATGGTGACCAGTCACCGCATAGGCATTCCAGGCACCTGTTGATGCATACCTGCAAAATGAATCATTACATGGAGCTTGTAGGAACACAGAAAGGCCAAAATTTTATCATTGTTGTTTCTAGTGTGAACCATTACCATTGTGTCAGCTACTGATATTTCTGATAGTGTAATGTAATGTATAGTAATGTATAGTGTAATGTATTAGTGTATGCCATGCATACACTATACAATAGACACACTGATCTAATTGTATTACGAAAACTATTTTTTCAACAACATTAAACATGCCCCTAAATGTTAATTGAATAAAATGTTTACTTTACCTCTCCCTGTGCCCTCCCTCTCATGTTGGTCCTCTTCCATCGTTGACTCCTCCTCCTCCTCCTCCTCCAGTCCCCAATTATTCTTCACACCCTGGCCCACGTGGCCTAAGCCTGGTGCAGGAACCACAGGAGATGGCACCCTGACATAAAGGATTAAGGTCCCGTACACATTCAATTATGTTATTTTATTGCACTTTTTTCTATTGTTATTCCTGTTCCAAAGAGCCACCACTCCTCTATATATACACAGATGACTATCAGAGCCAGTTTTGACAGATGACTCCACTGATGAGTCAAGTCATGGTCTTGTGGTTGATTGTGTTCCTTTTTTTAATACCTGAAAATGAATTTATAAAAGGAAACTCTTTCCAGTTCCAAAAAAACACAATGAAATTGTTAATTGCAATTATTTGTATAACAATTAATGGTCACCTTAAATATGTAAGACCTGTCTATTGGTGTTACTTTTTTGTAGTGATAAATTATTATTAATTGCCTCAATGCATGTACTGGGATTTTTATGTAAGATTGTTAATGCAGGTTCAGGAAAATAAATCCCCCTCAATTTGACAGTCAAGGATACGTTTCAGGCGGGGCTTCAGCTCTCTGTACGATATCATTGGCTCTTTCTGTGACCTCTTCCATCTCCATTGGAGTCTCGTCCGCTTTCAGTGCTGTGATTCGTTCCCTGGGCATAGACTCTGCAAAGCCGCACCTTCCTCCCTCCTTCCTGGTGATATGAAATCATGAGAAATAAAACATTATGATTATAATAATGATCTCTGAGGGATCATTTGGGTCTGCACACTAGAGGCGAACATCTCGGCTATCAGAGAGGCAGGCCAGCCCACGTATAAGGTGATGCAACTTATTACCTGGCTTTCTTATCGTTCTCCAGGGCTTTAATGATAAGCTCTGTGATCTCAGACACTTTGACGCTGGCGATCTTACTACATCTCAGAACCTAAAACGCAACAAAAAACATTCTATTGTGTGAAAAGGTATTCCTTGCACCATTCTTTTATTCACCAACAGAATAAACTTAAATATTAGAAGAGAGACTTGTGACAGTTTGCCTGCTGGCTGCCATGATATTAGTATTTTAGAAAGGTTGTTTGTCACCTGTTCCTTTAGCAACATGATGCCCCCACTAGATTGGACGGAGCAGATCTCTCTGTGTTTGTTCATGGCGATCATCAACAGGCCATCCATCACACGCTCTTCACGCTCACATGGATCTACAAGCAGGTAGGTACTGGACCGGTGTAAAGAAGTGGGGAGGACAGACATGTGCAGAGGATTCATATTTGGAGAAAGATACGTTTTGTTGAATACACTTATGACCATATTCTCCTTACCCCTGTTGGAAGAAGGAGAAGCTGACACAGATTGGCATGTGGTAGATGCTCAGAGGAATAGGGTCTCTCTCCTCAGGACCATACTGAAAGAACACAGGGATGCAGCACTTGATTTATAATCATAATTCCGTATAGAGTTGGGACAATTAAAAGACATTCAACACCTTCACATTAACTGGTGTTTATCAAGTGCCTTTGCAATATATCTCTTAAGTTTAAAATAACTTTTAAATTACAAACAGGAGAAATGGGATCACACTCTACTCACCACAGTAACTTCGTCTCCTTGGATTCCTATGTCAGGCCGTTTGAAGTGGCAAAGAGCAGTGATAGCAGCTATACTGGCAGCATCCATCAGGTTACCATCATGATTCAACGTATGAACATCCACTCTGATTTGCCATACCTGTTCACACACACACACACACACACACACACACACACACACACACACACACACACACACACACACACACACACACATACACACACACACACAATCAGTAAAATTTAGACATTTAGCAGATATTCTTATCCAGGAATAAGGGGCAGATTCTTTAACTCAGTTTCCAATTGCTTGAAATGCCTGCAAATTACTGGTATATTTAGTTATCATCCGAATCGCAATCTTCGTGGTTCATGTAATTTAGATAAGCATTTCATATATAAATGGCAATATATATGCATATATTCCATTGTTATGTTCATAGCTTACATATGATTCATAATAACTAGTCTTCATGTACAGTACTTCACGTACTGTTCTTATTACAAGTTGTCCTGGATGAAGAGCGTCTGCCTAATTGTAGTTTGTAAATTGAGCTGATTTTGAATCCCAGAGTATACATGTCATGATGCCAATATATCATATCACCCTTCTTAGAATGAATACTTGTATTGTTGTCCCAGCACGTGAGTTTGAACGCAAAGTGTCATCTTACAGGTATCATGACATCGGGTGCATCAACACAATTGCCCGTGTTCGGGGGGTGGAGCAGGACAGGGAGGGTAATATCATTTGTCACTGCATGTACTCTACAGGCTGAGTTGGCACCGATCAGCATATTCAAGCTGTATATTCAAGGTGATAAAAGTACTTAATCGGAGATCGTTTTGCAATGACTGTCCCGCTGCCTATGCTGATAATTTCTTAACGATAGTGATATTCGTGTACCGTTTCGAAGCTTGGAGCAATTCCAGGGTGACACAGGGTGATTGTGTTAGCTGATTTAAGTTAGCATAGCAGGAAGGGCTGTGAGGGTACATCATGTCCTGAACGTGTGGGTTCCAGTCTGCAACTGGAAGTCCGTGAAGAGCATGGGGAGACGCAAATATTTAGCAATGTTGAAGACATTGCTAAATGTATGGTTTCATAATGTGCAAGTATTACCTTTTCCCCAGAAACCACACACAAAGACTCTGTGTCAATGCACTTTGAGTTCCGCAAGCATCTCTCCAGTTGTCTGTTTAGCTTCACTAGCAGATCAGACTGCCTGTAGAGACAAACACAAGTAATCATAATGCACTACTAGTATTGCAATCTCAAACATGTGGTTTCAAGAAAGCATAAAATCCAAAAAAAGGTCAGTGGCAGTCAATGTTGGGCAAGATTAGTTAGGAATTACTTTCCTAAGTAATATTGCACAACACGGCAGTATTTAAAATCACAATGCAGGATTGTCTGCTAGCTTTCCTACCTTCCAACTTCAAATGCGGGTGAGGCCATGGGTGACAATTCTATGTTGAAGAACATGATTCCTTCATTTGGTCGATTCTCTTTGGGAACAACCAACTCACAGGACACCTGGGCCATGACTCTGTACAGTTGAATGAAAGGACATTAACATCAAGAATAGAGGCATGATAACGGCATAATACTGAATACAGAAATGAGTTAACAAACGGTATTGGCATTTTGCCATGCATCATTGCCTTATTTGCCTACTTAGTGAAAATGCCTATAATATAATATGGGCTGCATAATATGGGCTGCAACCTGAACAACACACTACACACCCCAAACTCTTCCATTCTGGCTCCAGAACCATGGAATGACCATACCATTGCAATCAGTACCACAGACTCACTCCCAACTTACAACTTACTTATGTAATATACAGTAGATAGGATTGTATGTAGACATCTAACTCTATAGTGTAATGCTTCATGTTTCATCGTATAGGTATTCCACTTTTAGATGGATGATAGGTTCTTAGCTTCTTAATGGCCATTTGTTTTTATGTATTTGATGCAGTGTTGTACAGTAAATGTTTACAATGGTGTGGTTCCCAGGAACCAAGGGGTGGTCTTTTAGATGGGTCCCAGGGACAATTTGAGTCCTTTGAGCCCTTAAATAGATTGCCAATTATACAAGGTTCAAATGGCAACCAAAGTGTGTGTGCGAACACTAACCTGGTTTTCCCCAGATCAACAAAACAGCACCCATGGTCGCTCCCAAATGAGATCTTTATGCTTCTGTAGTCATATGTCTGTCGGCCATCTAGACGCTGTAGGAAAATTAATTGTGAGAAATCAGACGAACTATATTGTTTCAACATAGGTTGGGATCAAATAAGGGGTTAAATCATTTGTTCTACTGATATTTGCTAATCCACCAAAATGCAGTCTTCAAAACCTCGCTTTGTAACAAGTCCATCTAAAATGTCTAAGCTTATCACAGAATTGCCTCTGCTGCCTCCTCCAACTGTTTATTGTATTGCATTTATTTTATTGGGGACCGGAGAAGTCGGCCCGCCGCGAAGTCGGACCAACCGAAATGTTGCGACATTGAGGGGTCAGAAACTGTGCGCAGGAAGGCTGTTCAGCCTGAAAGAGGGACAAACTGGAGTTCGAAATACATTGTTTTCAACGATGGCGGTGCAAATAAGAGCTATGTAAACATCTGTTATAAAGCATTGCACAGTGACAACTAAAGTCTCTAATGTCTAGGCTGTAGGCCTACTAGTAGTAGTAGGCTATAAAACATTGTAAAATAAAACGGTCGCACGAGAGTCGGCCCGAATCGTGTGGAGAGCACGGGCCGCGGCTGTGGAGAGGTCGGGCCGCGGCTGTGGAGAGGTCGGGCCGCGGCTGTGGAGAGCTCGGGCCGGGGGAGTGGAGAGGTCGGCCCATGTCTGTGGAATAGTTAGTTACTTAGTGAGCTAGTGTCAGCTGTTTTAGGCCCTTGTATATCATTATCCTTATTATTGTGCACTTTTTAAGGCTACAACAGAATGTAGAAGATTAATTGTCATGTTGATCTAGTGAATGTTTTGACTGCTTTGTTTCCCTGGTCCAACAAAAGTGATGTGATTGACTGATAATTGCTGAGGGTGAAATTGCTTGCTAATGGCTGTGTCTATTGATCAAATTGTACCTCCACAGCTCAGGTGTAAAAACAACAACAACAACAACAACAACAGATTAATTGCAGAAATGTAACCATTTATTTGAGGTTGAGTCAAAAATACAAGTAAAGAAATATGTAGAACAAAAGTAAAAACTGTTTTAAATATGTGTTATTGTCTAATTTCTTTAACTCTGGTAAAGAGTGAAATATGTATTTATGCAACTCTGGTAAATGTTTAAGTATAATGTAACATTATACCTGCTGCAGTTTGGAAGAACACAAACTGTTTTAAATATGTGTTATTGTCTAATTTCTTTAACTCTGGTAAAGAGTGAAATATGTATTTATTCAACTCTGGTAAATGTTTAAGTATAATGTAACATTATACCTGCTGCAGTTTGGAAGAACACAAACTGTTTTAAATATGTGTTATTGTCTAATTTCTTTAACTCTGGTAAAGAGTGAAATATGTATTTATGCAACTCTGGTAAATGTTTAAGTATAATGTAACATTATACCTGCTGCAGTTTGGAAGAACACAAACTGTTTTAAATATGTGTTATTGTCTAATTTCTTTAACTCTGGTAAAGAGTGAAATATGTATTTATTCAACTCTGGTAAAGAGTAAAACATGTAATTATGCAACTCTAGTTGAGAGTAAACCAGTATTATTGACATGCATATGTCTTGATAATGGTTGACATGCAGTGATAATGGTGCCTATACATGTCTATTGTCATGACTTGATTAAAGACATGTCTATTGTCATGACTTGATTAAAGAGTGAAATATGTATTTATTCTACTCTGGTAAAGAGTAATGGTGCCTATACATGTCTATTGTCATGACTTGATAATGGATAATGGTGCCTATGCATGTCTATGATATGCAGTGATAAAGGTGCCTATGCATGTCTAATGGGCCGACTTCTCCACACCCCCTGGGCGACTTCTCCACACCACCTAGCCGACTTCTCCACACCCCCTGGGCGACTTCTCCACACCACCTAGCCGACCAAAGCTGGGTTGTTAATGTGTATGCTGTAGTAAATGACGTAAAATAAAGGGATTTATGAACATCAGGCTATTGCCTGATGTTTTTACTATATCCTAAAGTATTACGAAACAATCTAAAATAAAGATAATATGAAGTCTATGTAGGAGAGCCGCCATTGGAATGATCCCATTTAGTGATCAGGGTTTGCAACAGCGTAACTCTGTCTATACTCAGGGTCCGACTTCGCGGCGGGCCGACTTCTCTGGTGACCATTTTATTGCTACTAGTGTAGACCTGGTCGGGGTACGGAGAAGTCGGGCCGCCGCAAAGTCGGACCCTGAGTATAGACCAGGGGTACGGTCTATCTCTCTATGGCTTCGATTGTATATTAACTTAAGTCTTAATTAATTACAACTAGCAATCAATCAAAACTATTCAATACAGTTTTGGGGGTGGTTATTGAAGTAGTAGTATTTTATAACAAAGGCAAAGCCGAGGTACCGTACCAGTCATACTGACTGTATTGGTGTATTATTACCATTACTGTCCCACAACGACCCAGGATGCAACATACTGTAAGTAATACTCCTCCTTACCTTTTTCTCTTCAATTGCTTTAAGCAAGAAGTCGCGCTCACAATTAGATAAAGGAGTGTCTTTCATTGTCTAAACTAAATACTGTACGGTTATTACTACTACTAGTGGAACTTGTTGGGAAAAAATAAACATGCGTGCAACACCAGTGTGTGGCGATGAACTTCAGCCCGGAAGAGCATGGATATATACTTACCAAAGTAAGTGTTGTTTGATAACAAAACAATCGTCTCAAGAGAGTCTTTGTGTATCTGATGCATGCATACATGTATATACATTGTATCCAAAGTATAATTACATAACTATGTAGTGTCCAATCACGTGTAAGTTATTGCACAATACGAAACAAAACACTTATTTTGAAGGGTGCTGGTGGGTATTCGGAAGTAGCATGCCAGATCTCCAATCTCAAAGCGCGTCTCGAACGCCAAGTATTGTGGACTTGTTTATCTGCTCCTTTTGGCGCGCGGCACCCTCGTACGAAGGTCGGAGCCTTTTTCCATATGCCAAGTCTGCTTATTATAAGCGATATTGGGCTTGTTTTCCGTTTTTGATTGGTTTGTTGGTTGATTGATTTGTAGATTTACAGTACAACTCGAGCACAACTCGATACAAAACTGTGAGCGGACAAACCAGTACAAGCTTGTACCCTTGTTTACAATGGCAGCAGGTAGCCAATGGCAACGGGTTCATTTCATCAAACAAGTAAAGTTTCTTGTAAATATTTAGTTTGGTACTAGGTTAAAAATTTTAGGTCTTTATCTAGCCTAGTTGTAGCCTAATCTAAATGTCCAGTCCAGTCGCGTTCATATCGAGATGGGAACAGAAAGTATCCACAGTCTCCCACCTGAGTATTTATTATGATCATTTTATTATGATTATTATTATTAGTAGCCATTACGATATTATTATTATCAGCGCACAGGTCACCTCTAGGGGTTGGCAAAAATCGATACGCCAATATATCGCAATTCTTAATGCGATATCAATATCGAATCGCCAGGTTCAAAATATATATATATATATATTTATTTCAAGATTATGTAGGCCTATTCATTAATTTGTTCATGTCAGAAAGACTGAACTTTTTGTTGTTGTTCATGATATTTCTTTTAGGACCTTTTTTTCTGAGGGTGTACAAATGGAACCAAATGACGATACATCAAATCGAATCTCAGCATAACTAAGAATCACAATATAAATCGATTCAGGACGATAATTATGAATATTGTATCGTATCGTAAGGTAAGTGAATCGTCCCACCCCTAGTCACCTCTATAGCTCTGCGTATACTCTGGGGCTTGTTTTTTACAGACCTGGCAACAACACATTCAGTTCAGTTGGTCCGCTAGCTGTCATCCATCCACGGCCGTTGGGGGGGCTGCCTGTTATATTTATTCATTAGGCCTCGCCTCGGTACCCCGCGACTCAAAAGTGGGACAGTATCAGCGCCGAAAAAGCCCTGGAAAGAATATATTTTTACAAAGCGGAGGATCAGGCGTCGACATCGCATTGATCTCCCCCACAGTAAGGCAGCATTCGAGGTTAGTGTACATGCATTGCATTCATTCATTTCATTCATTCATTATCCATCCTTCACAATCATGTTATAACACAACATCACATTAGCAGTGTTAAGCTAAGTGTGTGTTATTATAGCTGGCTGTTCATATTTATTTTCTGCAGTTTTTCCCCTGAGAAGTTATTTGTGCTTAATGGACTTGATATTGGTTCATTAAATATTGTCGGTTTGAGGCTCGTTTATTTATGAAGTTTGTGCCCACGTTTTTATTTTTGCCAAAGCCCGTTATTTATTTTAGCATGGATTGGAATAAGATACTATACGGATCCGTCTGTGATGTAACAAAGAATTTGTCGCATGACTGTTTCGCTGGACAATAAAGGCATAATATGCAACTCTAAACGCGTAATGTCTGCCGAAAAGGTAATCAATTGTCGAATTAGTAGTGTGTGCAAGTACTATAACGACCTATGACATACTAAGGAAACTGTAGGACATACACACACTTGACTTCCACTTGATAGTCACGTCATTATACCATCCATAGTGTTTCTAATCGCGAGTTGCTAACGATGGCTAGCTAATAAGTGCTGTATGCGCTCAGCGCAGCGCGCCATGCAATGTAACCACCCAGCAGGCCAGTGCAGAGCCATCCGGTAGAGAAGTGGCGACATTGAGGGGTCAGAAACCGAGCGCTCGGGCACAGTTCATGCAGCCTGAAAGAGGGACAAACTGGAGATCGAAATACAACAATGTATCTCAATCGTCGCAATTAAGACCATGTTTGCACCATGTCAACTGTTTTAAGAGTTAAATGAAAGCCGGCTGTTGTCTGTATCCAATGCATTCTTGCCTACTTCCGGTCCAGAACTTGTCTCTATTTGTTGTCCCCATTCTCTATATAAGTCTGCAGGGAAGCCGCCATTGGACTGACCCCATGAATTGAACGGAATTTGCGTAACTCTGTCTATACTCTAGGGCTCTGGGCCAATGGAGCAGGTGTCCGCTTCTCAGAGCCAGTTTGACCAATAATGTGTACCATCTTGGACACCTTTACTTCCGTCGAATATACTGGCGAATCCTATGTGGTGTTTAAAATGTTGGAGACTGGTACTGAGAGGCTATTTTTAAAGTTGATTAAGATCATTGCTGTTTGTTTGCTGCACTGTTGCTATGGCTCTATGTTGAAATGAAATGTGTTCAGATAGAGAGGTTGATGGTCTATACTAGGACTAGGACTGGGACTGAGACGCCAATCTACAAATACATCTACAGTAATCTAAATCTTAGGCTAAATTATACCAGTAATTCATGTGCAGAAGGTCTTGTCTTGTTAACCCATCTATCTATACAAACATTTTTTTTATTAGAATATTGTCCTTCCATTTCCGTACTGTCAGATGTTCCCCAAGAAGCTTTATAACTGCTTGGATGTAGACCCAATAGCAATTAATCATTGCTATTGATCCTCGAGCAGTGAAGCACACAGGCAGAAGGCGGCTACTGATAACTAGTACACCACCATTCATCATGCCCTTCTGGCTCATTTTGATCTACATTCTATTTGTCTCAACACTGTTGGTAACCGCAATAGAGTAGCACAGTATACTCACACACACAATTCTATTCTGATAATCCTGTGAGGGGATTATTATCAATAAGAGGATCATGATCAACTAATAAAAGTACTGTGCAATGCTTGATGCTTTACGGTCTGTATTACTGGTTTCTTGTTTGTGACATGGTGTGACAGTGGTGTGGTAGTTAACATACAAAGACAGAGAGCTAAATAGCCCATTGGTGGCTGCTTCTCAATTAATCTAACCCACGTGAGCAATATAAGTTAACCAAATTTATATTGCTATCTGTTTTGATCTACTGTATTTCTGGTTAATTGCCCAGCCCCACTGGCTACAATGACGTTACTGTTCATTGGGAATCACATAGTCTTATGATGTTTGTTTGTGCACTGAGCTCATGCTTTTAATGCATACACAAATCATCAGAAAAGATGAAGACACACTGTGGACATATACGTCCTGCAAATGATCCTGCAAATGATCAGAGAGAGTTGTGTAGGCCTGTCTTAATGGACTTGTTATCTAATAATTTTGTCAGAAGTTGATTTCAATGCACAAAATATTGTAACCTCACTTCCTGTGCACACTCTCCCCCTTTTCCTATTTATATGCTGGCTCTGTCCTTGTTATGTTCCTCTCCGTTCCTCCTAACCTCCTCCCGTTCCCTCCTAATCATCATCACAACAACAGCACCCTCCTCCCATCCTCCCTGTCACCACCACCCCCGCTCCTATTCTCATTTTCCTTGTATCACAATTACACACCCTCCCCTCACAGCTGTTGTCATGTGTCTTTCCTCCCCCGGTTCCAGATGAAGGTGGTTGGGGGCTGGACGTGGTGCCTGCTGCTCCTGTCCTCCCTGGCTGTGGCAGCAGTGGCAGGCCAGGGACAAGAACAGCAGCCCCAGGACGACAGCTTAGACCTGGACACCCAGGTGGACCTGGAGGAGGACATCATGGCCATGATGGAGGAGGAAGAGGAGGATGCCTTGGTAGAGGAGGAGGAGGAGGAAGATGAGGAGGAGGAAGACTCCTTCACACTGGAAAGTGAGGATGGAGAGAAAGATGAAGAGGCGGGCAAAGACGTGGCTGACAGCAACATCTCTTTCCAGGTCAGGAATGAATGGGTGGTCCAACAATGGGGTAGGACTAGGGCATTCACTCGGCACAGTAGTGCAATATTATGAATTCACTAGACACTCTGATGTACTTATACAATGGGGCCTCCCACTTCTCTACCGGTATGTCTGTCTGTCTTTGTGTATAATCCACATAATACTAAAGCAGCTAGCCCCACCGGCTTAAAAATTAACCACACCACCGCAGGGGGTGCAGTGCCTGGTGTCTAGTTGGTCTGACCCATGGTGGTTGTCCAGGACCACACCAGCATGCTGTCATCGATAAAATGGTGCTGATAAGCAGCCTGCTGGGAATTATCGCTTGATAACGGTAGAAGCGGGTGACACCAGAGCCCTCTGCCTGGGCTCTGGACAGGGTCCATGCCCAGTTCATACATGGAGCTAGCCTATTCTTACATCACGCCACTCAATATTTGGCATGCCTGACTTACTGGTATAATTCCATAGATTAGCCTGTTCTGACATCACCCCACTTATACGTTGTATTTGGGCATGCCTCACACAGAACTCCATACAGTATATAGCTATAATGGGACACAGAGAGAGAATACATACATCTCTATATGGTCATTAAGGGGACACAGACAGATGGGTGGAACTTGCATTGTACCAAGTCGGCCAATGCCCAACAGGCACCACCATAAAGGCCCCACAGGCACAGCTCTAGTATAATATAATATCATCGCCTTTGAATGAAACCTCCCAGCTTATTTCTTTGCCATCAATTTGCCTCTCCACAGGTGACATACAAGACCCCAGTTCCCACCGGAGAGGTACACTTTTCGGAGACCTTTGATGACGGTTCATTGGACAGGTACCGGTATAAGGCTTACCAGGCTTAATTTACACCCAAGACAGTTAAACATTCCATGCATTCCCGTCTCGTGTAGTGTTGGGCAACTGCACTGGACAGACTGGACAAATTACTCTCTCGTAATCGAATGCTATACTTATTTCATTGGACGCTACGTGTGCCCTTTTGTTGATCTCCACAGGTGGCAGGTGTCAAAGACAGTAAAGGAGGATGCTGATGATGATATTGCCAAATATGACGGTTTGTTATTTTTTTGTCTCCTACCCTCTAATGTGGAGTCATGTACAATGCTTCTACAGTTATATGTGAATAGTGAAAAGATTTCTTCTCGTCACAATCGAGCCATTGGTGTTGTACGAAGTCATTAGCCCTGTCACAATTATTATATAATCGCCTAAACATGATTATTCGAGGTAATTATTTTATTTGTGTTGTTTCTATATTGGGAAATGTTAATACATTTTCAAGCATGTTTCAAAACCTGCAGAAATACTTTGTGTTGTAAGCTTATAGATAAACGTATAAACAACAAACACAAACAAACACAATTCAATCGCTAAATGCAATTATTTATATGGTAATTAATCGCCAGCTTAAATGTGTAATTGACATAATGTGCTGATCTGCTGACTGTCGGTCTTCCCTCACCCCCCGGGGGTCTGCAGGCAAGTGGGCCGTGGAGCAACTGAAGGAGAACAAGGTTCCTGGAGACCAGGGCCTGGTGCTCAAGTCCCGAGCAAAACACCATGCTATCGCCGCCCTGTTGGACAAAAGCTTTGTCTTCGAAGATGACCCCCTGGTTGTACAGTGAGTTCATTATGCATCAGCCATCACTCCTTGCCTGGATGGTGGCATGGCATGCCTTTCAATATTAAACCACAATTTCAGTAATGCATGTACTGTAATTCACTTGATGACCAGACTGAAAAAGACATGTGTCCTAGGTATGAAGTGAATTTCCAGGATGGCATCGACTGTGGTGGAGCATACATCAAACTTCTCTCTGACACTGGCAGCGTGGATCTGGTTTGTATACTGCACATTATATGAGGACCACATAATCTTTTGAAATGTCGTTGACAGCAGATAACAGCTTATATACTTGATTTAAATACCCATTGACTTCAAATCCAATTGGCATTGTTGGTACATGTTGTAATACTGTAAGTTTACTGTAAGCATCCTTAGCTTCATAGCCATAAACAAAAGTATCATTTTTTTTATACCTCTAGTATAAGACTGGTTAAGCCATACTGTACTTGATGACATGTTTCAAATCGCTACATAGTTCCTATGATTTAGTGTGTTAAAATAAACATAATACACAAACAATAACCTAAAATGTTGTGACTTTATTAAACCTTATTATGAATATATTATTATGAATATATCATTTACTGTTTGAATGTAGATCCCTTTCAATTAGAAAGTCATCAATTAAATTTGGGAATCCCAAACTGCAGAGAGCCTACTGCATAGTGTAGTGTTGATTTAGCTCAAGTTCTATAGCTACAGCTAGAGATTAATTACTAGTTAGTGAATGGAGATAATTTAAATTATATGATGAATACATAACCCTAGCAGCTACAAGTGGACCTGGGGAAATGCATGCTTCTTCTGTATGTTGTACTTTATTCCAGACAACTACTTGAATTAATATGTACATTTTGGTTGTGTGGCACCATAGGAGCAGTTCCACGACCGTACACCCTACACCATCATGTTTGGGCCTGATAAGTGTGGGGAGGACTACAAGCTACATTTCATTTTCCGCCATCAAAACCCACTGAACAAAGATCTGGAGGAGAAGCATGCCAAGAGGGCTGATGTCGATCTCAAGAAGTTCTACACAGACAAGAAGACCCATCTCTACACCCTGGGTAAGTGGAAATCTAAAAGGATTAACCTGCAACCCAGATTTTCCCCCCAAAAAAGCACACATGAGCAGTAAAGTGTTTACAGTAAAATGTTTACTGTTGAGATGAGCATGTATGTAATGAACAATTTCTCCTTTTAATTTCCAGAACCTGTGCACATCTAAATGGCTGTGTGTGTGCATGCATGTGTCTTTCTCTAAATTTGTTTCAGTCGTGAGCCCAGACAACAGTTATGAGATGTTCATTGACCAATCCAGTGTGAGCCGTGGCAGCCTACTTCATGACGTTGTGCCTCCCGTTAACCCAACCAGAGAGATAGATGACCCCAATGACTCAAAGCCAGACGACTGGGATGAGAGAGCAAAGGTTCCTGACCCAGAGGCCATGAAACCCGAGGACTGGTAATCAAATCTCTGGAAATGTAGTGTTCATACAGTGTTCATGTCATAGTTATTGAACAGTAGCTAACTGTAGGTTTGTTCCAGGGATGAGGAGGAGCCAGCAAAAATAGAGGACCCTGATGCTTTGAAGCCAGAGGGCTGGCTAGATGACGAAGCAGAATTTGTCCCTGACCCGAGTGCCGATAAACCTGATGACTGGTAGGGATGGAAAAGAAATGTTAAATTGAAATGTTATGGATATTACAATGTTACAATGTTATGGGTGTTACCCATCCATCTCAATTATCCAACCTCACTGCTCTCTTCCTTATTTCTCACTCTGGCCGTAGGGACGAGGACATGGATGGAGAATGGGAGGCCCCTCAAATTCCTAACCCAGCTTGTGAGACTGCCCCGGGTTGTGGAGAGTGGAAGCCACCCATGATCAACAACCCCAAGTATAGGGGCAAGTGGAAGGCCCCACTGGTAGACAACCCCAACTATCAGGTAACAGGGAACTTCTGATCACTAGTAGTAATACTTTGCCATATTAAGGGTATAATCCTTGGCAAACAGAGCTAGATATTAAACCAGGTTTAGCTGGAGGCTTGCTCTTCCTTGTTTTATCTCTTCCTCATTGCTTAAATTGATGCAAATTCGTCCTCATGAATCCCCCCCTCCCCAGGGAGTTTGGAGCCCCCGTAAGATTGACAACCCAGACTACTTTGAAGACCTAGCGCCATTCAAGATGGTGCCATTCAATGCAGTTGGCCTGGAACTGTGGTCAATGACTTCCGACATCTACTTTGACAACTTCATTATCACAAAGCACAAGGAGGTGGCTGACCGCTGGGCCTCTGATAGCTGGGGGCTGAAGAAGCTGGTAGCCAGTGCGAACGAGGTACTCCATGAGAATGCATACAACCTCATATACACTACACTAAATATTTTCGATGGCATGTCATTGGTACTTCATTGTCATATATATATAGAGAGGGGGGTGAAGAAATGTTCATGGTGACTCTTTGTCTCTATTTTGTTGCTCTCCCTCCCACTAGCCGGGGGTGTTTGCCCAGCTGATGATGGCTGCTGAGGAGAGACCGTGGCTCTGGGTGATTTACATACTGACAGTGGGTCTGCCTATAGGACTGCTTGTGCTCTTCTGCTGGCCAAAGGTACACACACCAAGGACAATGGGGAGATGTTTTCACATTTTGCTTTGTATTTGATTATGGATAGTATACACGCAAGAGGTCATGTTTACTTTTGAGTTCTTTTCTTAGAATATATTGTTGCAAGTCAAGTTAAACATCTGTTTGTTTTTTTAATGTAAAGAGATGACTTTTCTGGAGGTCTCCAGATTCCAAGACTTCTGGAGATATCCTGGCCATACACTGTGCTGGCCATACAAATGGGAGTGACTGACCATCGTAAACAATATAGCCCCCCCCCCCCCAACTAAGAAACAGTTAGTTTCTTTTAGGACCCCAATTCTCATACGAGATGAATCTAAGATGTCCCTATGTTACAGTATATTATCGACATATTTCCACAACCCAGGGGATGAGCGCCTGGCACCAGGACTTCAGTACTCTTTGCGGGCCTGTCAGTCTGATGTTTTAAATGATTCAAAGTAATTTACCAGGGTAGATGTTGTTGTAGGAAGGTTCTGGTCCACCACATCCCGACCTGCTACCTGTCACTCATCTGAAGGTCCTCCTGCTCCCCTTCACAGAAATCAGACGATGAATATGAGTACAAGAGGGTAGACCTCCCCAAAGCACCTGTAGAGGAGGATGAAGAAGAGGAGGATGAAGAGGAGGAAGGGGTAGAGGAGGAAGAAAAGGTGGCTGATGTTCCAGTTACAGAGAAAGCAGCAGGTTAGACAAATATCACCTCGCACACACGCGCACGCACACACACACACACACACACACACACACACACACACACACACACATTGTCAACTCTCATTCGAGTTAAGTTGTTCAGTTATTTGGTACCATATTGGCAGATAAAAAAGTGAGAGACAGTAAAATCAGTTTGTGACCGTGAGGAAGTGACGTACCGCTATGAAACAGTCGCTGACGCAAAATTATGACATGGGATTTGAAAAATAGCATAAAATGTTGTGACTGATGGCCAAAACGGTCGCGACATTTTATTTTGCAAATTGATTTTGCCTCTCCTGAGAAAAGCTTTTATTTTTTATTGCCAGCAAGGTAGTACAGTGTATACTCCTGCTCTCAACCATGTTGTTTTGCTTCTGTCAGAAGCATGACACTAGTCAGATGAGTAGTAGCGCCTGCAAATAGGAGTTGCAGTAAAGTTGAGTGATTTCAGGTGTTGTGAAAGAGCCATGCTCATTGTGGCCACTCTTCCCATCCCCTGCCTTTCTATCACCCTTTTGTAGAAGTAAAGGAGAAAGAACCGGAGGCAGAGAACATCGCAGAGGAGGGTGGGGATGATCTAGAGGGAGATGATGGAGAAGAAGACAACAAGGAGGAGGAGGAGGACGACGATGAGGAGGTGGTGGACGAGGAGGAGGAAGAGGAGGAAGAGGAGGAGGAGGATGAGGAGGAGGAAGAGGAGGGGGAAGACAGCAAACTCCAAGAGAGAACATCAGAAGATGAGGTGAGTGTTCATGAAGTGATGGTTGATTGACTGTATGAACTAATATACAGTACGCACTGTAGGAACCCCTGCTATTTGATCAAAAATGGGTGGCGCAGAATATTCGGCCAGCAAAACTGTCCGGGCCAAATAGTGGCAAAAAATGGCATTTAGTTTGGAATAAACTGGTTGAATTTAGTGTCAAATTGAATAGCCAAAGAATTTCCCGTTCAGTGCATCTTTAGTGATTTTCAAACATTAATTTCAAGATTAGAATGCCCAGTTTGATGCCCAGCATCAGGCCACAGAACCTCTATGTTCATCTCAACACCCCAATCTACAGTACACTATATAATTCTCAGTATTATTCTAATACTGAGAGGCAGACAAAAAGCGTGCATTTGTTTACCAGAGTTGTGTAACCTTTTGTCAACAATCTTGTTTCATAGGCTTTTAGATTTATCCATATCAGGTAATGCTTAGCAACGAGAATTGCTGTGTTTATGACACTGCAATTCTCTATCAAGATCATTTTCTCACACAGCTGTTAGTATCACTCACACTAATGCACCAGATTCATTATAATCACATAATGCTAAATAGTCCTACAACGTAATTATGTTATTACTGTATGTTTGAATAATATTGCATACGTCTTCTGGGCCAGCTATAAAGTACTTCAGAGTTAACAGTTAAAGGTAGGGTAAGTGATTTGAAATTCATGGTGTAGTACCAGCCTGGTGCACTAGGGGGCCCTAACAGTAGCTACACTATGTGAACCTGCTGCTCGATCCTGATTGGAGGAGAATTCGCTACCACCTGGGGAACCTTTATTAGCTCCTCTGCTAACGTGGGGGAGGGGGAAACTCCATATATGGTTTCCACACCTTATAATAGAGCATTTTAACAGAAACATTTTTTTTGGGGTGATATCTGACAAAAGTGAAATCACTTCCCCTACCTTTAACAACAGGTAACAAAATTGAAAGCTAAAGCTAAAGTTTATTTGAAATAATGCTTGCACACATATTCCTAAAGTAACCACAAAGCAATCACATATATTTAAAGGGGAATTCCACCCATTTTCAAAATTTTCCTGAGAGGATACAAATGTAAAAAGGGGTTCTGAAAGAAAAATCATTAACATGGTGAAATACATCTTGATGATGTCATCAGATGTATTTCACAATGTTAATGATTTTTTCTCCTCCATTTTTAGGAAATACAGAATTGGGGGAACTTTTTTTTATCATGTCCACACAACATCTCTAAGGCTAATATCTCTGGATTATATTCCCAGTTGATTGGTGTTTTATTCAGTAGACAATGAGGTTTGTAGGAATATACAGTTTAGTCTGCAAAGAAAAAAAAAACATCACATGGGCTACAGACTACACTCTTTACTCTCTCTCACTTTGTCTTTCTCTCTGTGTCATCCAGCCAAAGGACAGCAGTGACACCATCGGAGACAGCCACAAACAGGCCGTGAGAAAGAGGAGGGTACGGAAAGACTGAGGATGCGTACCACGCTCTTTCCACCGTTCTCTCCTTCCAGCATGCCCTGATGACTGAGGAGGTGGAAGGGCTGCCGAGCCTTACCTCCTCCACGCTGAACAGCATGCGTTTCCTCCAGCCAACCGGTAGTCTGCAACCATCCACCAAAACTACAGTACCATGTCTGCTGCATCTCTCTTCTCCATGGCATCCACCTCCTCCCATCATCTGGCCCTCAGCTACACCATTCTAAGGTCTCCATGTTCCCCTCTGAGTGACAGCCTGTCATCTCCACTTCCTCCAGTTTTCCATTCTCTCATCCAAAGCCATTCAAAGAATGGCCCCCCATAACTGCCTTGCTTCTTTAGCTTCCATCAATTTCATCTATCCTCCAACGCGTGCGAGAGCACACATACACACACACACACACACACACACACACACACACACACAACACACACACACACACACACACACACACACACACACACAACACACACACACACACACACACACACAACACACACACCATTCTCCTTTAAGCCCCATCTAAGCTTTCCAGTCTTCCTTTTCTGAACATAGATCTTTGGAGTTTTTACTGTTGGCTTTTTATGATCGTACGATCTGACTGCTCTGAGAGAGCCGAGACCGCGGACCGCCTCTGTGCCTCTGTAAACTAGTTGTATAATACCGCTCATTACAGAGCACACAGGCGCCACTTCACGAGTGACATTCTTTGGTTTTCTGCAGCCGTGAAGCATATCTGAGGATGCAGGTAGTAGTTCAATTTGTTTTTTGCTTTTTGTTTTTCTTCTCAGTTAAATTAGTTTTAAGAGTTGAGCTGAGGCAAATTGCTTTTGAGATGTGACCGTGATGACAGGACACCTCATCCTATGGTCAAAATGTTACCTCTTCAAGAAAATCATGCTGATTTAAATTCACTTGTAATTTATCAAGGGGAGTCAGGAGTCAAGTGTTGTTGTTTTGTTTTTGTTTTTGTTTTGATTTGTTTTTTTTACTAAGTTATAGAAATCTGAAGATCAAAAGGATCAGCACTGATAAAAAATATTTATTCATATTTTAAAACTGTTTATTTCTGTTTTAAAACGTGTTCATTTTCTGCCAGTTTGAGAATTAAAAAATACTGACAATGCCAATTTCTTGTGTCTTTAGGTCTTTCTTTTTAACTGTTTATTGTTTTTCAATAAAACTGTACAACAAACATTATAAACAGGAGGTACACCAGCTTGTATAATCATAATATGTATATTAATGAATATGTATATGAATGAAAGATGAATACAAAATCCTAATAAATAATATAAAATGAAACATATCTTATATACTAGCAGTATACGGTATACTGTCCATCCAAATATATCACACAATCAGGTAGCAGGTGATCCAACATCTGGGAGGAGTTTATTATTACCTCTATTGATGACCACAATACAATGTCTATTTCTCCCATTCTGGGCATATTTCTGGAACTGATTGGCCATTTATCATATGCTGCTGCTACAGTCGCCAGTTGACAGATCTAGAGGTGTACTGTATGTTTAGTGGGGACAAAATCAACCACCACGCAAGAGTTGTACCAGTTCTTCATGCCTCCGGCCTATGAGGGATCGACCGTAACAGAGCCTTCCCACTAGAAGGCTCTGGACCGTGACATGGTACGGTGATCAACCAAAATGTACAGTACTTTTGGGCAGGACCACAGAATGTGTACCAGGCCATCATTCTCATTACATCTATAGCAATTGTTTGAAGGAGACAAGTTGATTTATTGTCTCTACCAGGCCGGAGGGATGGTGGGAAATACTGTATGTTTTTGCAACCGTCCGTGTGTGCATGTCCGTCCATAAGTCTGTCACCAGGTAATCTTCGGCACCATTAACCCGGTCAATGTCAAAACCTGCACACACACTCCCTGAATGCTTGAAACCATGAACCCCTGCCCCCAAATCTCCACGACGGCTTGTTATAGCGCCACCTGGAAGCCTATTTTTGGATTATTTTTTTGCTAAAATCTGTGTGTGTGTGTCCATCTGTTACCAGCTAATCTCCCAAACCATTAACTTAAACGCCCAAGGTAGTCTTACATACTTACACCTAGAAACCCCATTTAAGGCTATTTATTTTCATCTTACGGTAGGCGTTTGCCTGTAAAGGAATCTTTGAAATGTTTAATCGTCGTAGAAATATAGTGCTTCCAAATTTGAATCAATTCTGCTTATATTGTTCCTAAAGTAAATACTTGAGTTGGGTTTGAACTCACAACCTCCAGATGATTTTACCTGCAGCCAATCTCTCTGAGCTACTCCGTACCTGCCACAAAATGCTCAAAACGATGAAAAAAAAAGCATGCTGTGCAAGACTGTAAGGCTATAGCCTTTTTGTCATTTTTCGAAAATCCACAAAATCATGAAAAACGGTAAGGCTATAGCCTGGTGTTTTTTTCAAAATTTCGACATTTTTCGAAAATGCTCAAAAATGCTCGAGACGATGAAAAAAAGCATGCTGTGCAAGACGGTAAGCCTATAGCCTTGCGTTTTTGCCAGTTTTTGTCATTTTTCGAAAATCCTCAGAATTTTAAAAATGTCGACATTTTTCGAAAATGCTCAAAAAATGCTCAAAACGATGAAAAAAAGCATGCTGAGCAAGACCGTAAGGCTATAGCCTCAAAATCATGAAAAACGGTAAGGCTATAGCCTTACGGTTTTTCATGATTTTGACGATTTTCAAAAAATGACGAAACCTGGCAAAAACGCAAGGCTATAGCCTACGGTCTTGCACAGCAAGCTTTTTTTCATCGTTTTGAAGATTTTTGAGGATTTTCGAAAAATGTCGAAATTTTGAAAAAACGGCAAGGCTATAGCCTTACGGTTTTTCATGATTTTGACGATTTTCAAAAAATGACGAAACCTGGCAAAAACGCAAGGCTATAGCCTACGGTCTTGCACAGCATGCTTTTTTTTCATCGTTTTGAGGATTTTTAAGGATTTTGAGGATTTTCGGAAAATGTCGAAATTTCGAAAAAACGGCAAGGCTATAGCCTTACGGTTTTTCATGATTTTGACGATTTTCAAAAAATGACGAAACCTGGCAAAAACGCAAGGCTATAGCCTACGGTCTTGCACAGCATGCTTTTTTTCATCGTTTTGAAGATTTTTGAGGATTTTGAGGATTTTCGAAAAATGACGAAATTTCGAAAAAACGCAAGGCTATAGCCTTACGGTTTTTCATGATTTTGACGATTTTCAAAAAATGACGAAACCTGGCAAAAACGCAAGGCTATAGCCTACGGTCTTGCACAGCATGCTTTTTTTCATCGTTTTGAGGATTTTTGAGGATTTTGAGGATTTTCGAAAAATGTCGAAATTTCGAAAAAACGGCAAGGCTATAGCCTTTCGGTTTTTCATGATTTTGACGATTTTCAAAAAATGACGAAACCTGGCAAAAACGCAAGGCTATAGCCTACGGTCTTGCACAGCATGCTTTTTTTCATCATTTTGAGGATTTTTGAGGATTTTGAGGATTTTCGAAAAATGTCGAAATTTCGAAAAAACGGCAAGGCTATAGCCTTACGGTTTTTCATGATTTTGACGATTTTCAAAAAATGACGAAACCTGGCAAAAACGCAAGGCTATAGCCTACGGTCTTGCACAGCATGCTTTTTTTCATCGTTTTGAGGATTTTGAGGATTTTCGAAAAATGTCGAAATTTCGAAAAAACGGCAAGGCTATAGCCTTACGGTTTTTCATGATTTTGACGATTTTCAAAAAATGACGAAACCTGGCAAAAACGCAAGGCTATAGCCTACGGTCTTGCACAGCATGCTTTTTTTTTCATCGTTTTGAGGATTTTTGAGGATTTTGAGGATTTTCGAAAAATGTCGAAATTTCTAAAAACGGCAAGGCTATAGCCTTACGGTTTTTCATGATTTTGACGATTTTCAAAAAATGACGAAACCTGGCAAAAACGCAAGGCTATAGCCTACGGTCTTGCACAGCATGCTTTTTTTCATCGTTTTGAGGATTTTGAGGATTTTCGAAAAATGTCAAAATTTCGAAAAAACGGCAAGGCTATAGCCTTACGGTTTTTCATGATTTTGACGATTTTCAAAAAATGACGAAACCTGGCAAAAACGCAAGGCTATAGCCTACGGTCTTGCACAGCATGCTTTTTTTCATCGTTTTGAGGATTTTTGAGGATTTTCGAAAAATGTCAAAATTTCGAAAAAAAAAAAAAAAAAAAAAAAAAAAAAACGCAAGGCTATAGCCTTACGGTTTTTCATGATTTTGACGATTTTCAAAAAATGACGAAACCTGGCAAAAATGCAAGGCTATAGCCTACGGTCTTGCACAGCATGCTTTTTTTCATCGTTTTGAGGATTTTTGAGGATTTTCGAAAAATGTCGAAATTTCGAAAAAACGGCAAGGCTATAGCCTTACGGTTTTTCATGATTTTGACGATTTTCAAAAAATGACGAAACCTGGCAAAAACGCAAGGCTATAGCCTACGGTCTTGCACAGCATGCTTTTTTTTTAATCGTTTTGAGGATTTTTGAGGATTTTGAGGATTTTCGGAAAAAAAAAAATGTCGAAATTTCGAAAAAAAAACCGGCAAGGCTATAGCCTTACGGTTTTCATGATTTTGACGATTTTCAAAAAATGACGAAACCTGGCAAAAACGCAAGGCTATAGCCTACGGTCTTGCACAGCATGCTTTTTGTCATCGTTTTGAGGATTTTTGAGGATTTTGAGGATTTTCGAAAAATGTCGAAATTTTGAAAAAAAACGGCAAGGCTATAGCCTTACGGTTTTTCATGATTTTGACGATTTTCAAAAAATTACGAAACCTGGCAAAAACGCAAGGCTATAGCCTACGGTCTTGCACAGCATAGTTTTTTTTCATCGTTTTGAGGATTTTTGAGGATTTTGAGGATTTTCGAAAAATGTCAAAATTTCGAAAAAAAAACGAAGGCTATAGCCTTACGTTTTTTCATGATTTTGACGATTTTCAAAAAATGACGAAACCTGGCAAAAAACGCAAGGCTATAGCCTACGGTCTTGCACAGCATGCTTTTTTTCATCGTTTTGAGGATTTTTGAGGATTTTAAGGATTTTCGAAAAATGTCGAAATTTCGAAAAAACGGCAAGGCTATAGCCTTACGGTTTTTCATGATTTTGAAGATTTTCAAAAAATGACGAAACCTGGCAAAAACGCAAGGCTATAGCCTACGGTCTTGCACAGCATGCTTTTTTTCATCGTTTTGAGGATTTTTGAGGATTTTGAGGATTTTCGGAAAATGTCGAAATTTCAAAAAAACGGCAAGGCTATAGCCTTACGATTTTTCATGATTTTGACAATTTTCAAAAAATGACGAAACCTGGCAAAAACGCAAGGCTATAGCCTACGGTCTTGCACAGCATGCTTTTTTCATCGTTTTGAGGATTTTTGAGGATTTTGAGGATTTTCGAAAAATGTCAAAATTTCGAAAAAACGGCAAGGCTATAGCCTTACGGTTTTTCATGATTTTGACGATTTTCAAAAAATGACGAAACCTGGCAAAACGCAAGGCTATAGCCTACGGTCTTGCACAGCATGCTTTTTTTTCATCGTTTTGAGGATTTTTGAGGATTTTGAGGATTTTCGAAAAATGTTGAAATTTCGAAAAAACGGCAAGGCTATAGCCTTACGGTTTTTTATGATTTTGACGATTTTCAAAAAATGACGAAACCTGGCAAAAACGCAAGGCTATAGCCTACGGTCTTGCACAGCATGCTTTTTTTCATCGTTTTGAGGATTTTTGAGGATTTTGAGGATTTTCGAAAAATGTCGAAATTTCGAAAAAACAGCAAGGCTATAGCCTTACGGTTTTTCATGATTTTGACGATTTTCAAAAAATGACAAAACCTGGCAAAAACGCAAGGCTATAGACTATGGTCTTGCACAGCATAGTTTTTTTTCATCGTTTTGAGGATTTTTGAGGATTTTGAGGATTTTCGAAAAATGTCAAAATTTTGGAAAAAAAACGCAAGGCTATGGCCTTACGGTTTTTCATGATTTTGACGATTTTCAAAAAATGACGAAACCTGGCAAAAACGCAAGGCTATAGCCTACGGTCTTGCACAGCATGCTTTTTTTCATCGTTTGAAGATTTTTGAGGATTTTCGAAAAATGTCGAAATTTCGAAAAAAAAAAAAAACGCAAGGCTATAGCCTTACGGTTTTTCATGATTTTGACGATTTTCAAAAAATGACGAAACCTGGCAAAAACGCAAGGCTATAGCCTACGGTCTTGCACAGCATGATTTTTTTCATCGTTTTGAGGATTTTTGAGGATTTTGAGGATTCTCGAAAAATGTCGAAATTTCGAAAAAACGGCAAGGCTATAGCCTTACGGTTTTTCATGATTTTGACGATTTTCAAAAAATGACGAAACCTGGCAAAAACGCAAGGCTATAGCCTACGGTCTTGCACAGCATGCTTTTTTTCATCGTTTTGAGGATTTTGAGGATTTTGAGGATTCTCGAAAAATGTCGAAATTTCGAAAAAACGGCAAGGCTATAGCCTTACGGTTTTTCATGATTTTGACGATTTTCAAAAAATGACGAAACCTGGCAAAAACGCAAGGCTATAGCCTACGGTCTTGCACAGCATGCTTTTTTTCATCGTTTTGAGGATTTTTGAGGATTTTGAGGATTTTCGGAAAATGTCGAAATTTCGAAAAAACGGCAAGGCTATAGCCTTACGATTTTTCATGATTTTGACAATTTTCAAAAAATGACGAAACCTGGCAAAAACGCAAGGCTATAGCCTACGGTCTTGCACAGCATGCTTTTTTTCATCGTTTTGAGGATTTTTGAGGATTTTGAGGATTTTCGAAAAATGTCAAAATTCGAAAAAACGGCAAGGCTATAGCCTTACGGTTTTTCATGATTTTGACGATTTTCAAAAAATGACGAAACCTGGCAAAAACGCAAGGCTATAGCCTACGGTCTTGCACAGCATGCTTTTTTTCATCGTTTTGAGGATTTTTTGAGGATTTTGAGGATTTTCGAAAAATGTTGAAATTTCGAAAAAACGGCAAGGCTATAGCCTTACGGTTTTTTCATGATTTTGACGATTTTCAAAAAAATGACGAAACCTGGCAAAAACGCAAGGCTATAGCCTACGGTCTTGCACAGCATGCTTTCTTTCATCGTTTTGAGGATTTTTGAGGATTTTGAGGATTTTCGAAAAATGTCGAAATTTCGAAAAAACGCAAGGCTATAGCCTTACGGTTTTTCATGATTTTGACGATTTTCAAAAAATGACAAAACCTGGCAAAAACGCAAGGCTATAGACTATGGTCTTGCACAGCATAGTTTTTTTTCATCGTTTTGAGGATTTTTGAGGATTTTGAGGATTTTCGAAAAATGTCAAAATTTTGAAAAAAAAAACGCAAAGCTATAGCCTTACGGTTTTTCATGATTTTGACGATTTTCAAAAAATGACGAAACCTGGCAAAAACGCAAGGCTATAGCCTACGGTCTTGCACAGCATGCTTTTTTTCATCGTTTTGAAGATTTTGAGGATTTTCGAAAAATGTCAAAATTTCGAAAAAAAACGCAAGGCTATAGCCTTACGGTTTTTCATGATTTTCACGATTTTCAAAAAATGACGAAACCTGGCAAAAACGCAAGGCTATAGCCTACGGTCTTGCACAGCATGCTTTTTTTCATCGTTTTGAGGATTTTTGAGGATTTTGAGGATTCTCGAAAAATGTCGAAATTTCGAAAAAACGGCAAGGCTATAGCCTTACGGTTTTTCATGATTTTGACGATTTTCAAAAAATGACGAAACCTGGCAAAAACGCAAGGCTATAGCCTACGGTCTTGCACAGCATGCTTTTTTTCATCGTTTTGAGGATTTTTGAGGATTTTGAGGATTTTCGAAAAATGTCGAAATTTCGAAAAAACGGCAAGGCTATAGCCTCACGGTTTTTCATGATTTTGACGATTTTCAAAAAATGACGAAACCTGGCAAAAACGCAAGGCTATAGCCTACGGTCTTGCACAGCATGCTTTTTTTCATCGTTTTGAGGATTTTTGAGGATTTTGAGGATTTTCGAAAAATGTCGAAATTTCGAAAAAACGGCAAGGCCATAGCCTTACGTTTTTTCATGATTTTGACGATTTTCAAAAAATGACGAAACCTGGCAAAAACGCAAGGCTATAGCCTACGGTCTTGCACAGCATGCTTTTTTCATCGTTTTGAGGATTTTTGAGGATTTTGAGGATTTTCGAAAAATGTCGAAATTTCGAAAAAACGGCAAGGCTATAGCCTCACGGTTTTTCATGATTTTGACGATTTTCAAAAAATGACGAAACCTGGCAAAAACGCAAGGCTATAGCCTACGGTCTTGCACAGCATGCTTTTTTTTCATCGTTTTGAGGATTTTTGAGGATTTTGAGGATTTTCGGAAAATGTCGAAATTTCGAAAAAAAAAAAAAAAAAAAAAAAAAACGGCAAGGCTATAGCCTTACGGTTTTTCATGATTTTGACGATTTTCAAAAAATGACAAAACCTGGCAAAAACGCAAGGCTATAGCCTACGGTCTTGCACAGCATGCTTTTTTTCATCGTTTTGAGGATTTTTGAGGATTTTGAGGATTTTCGAAAAATGTCGAAATTTCGAAAAAAAACGGCAAGGCTATAGCCTTACGGTTTTTCATGATTTTGACGATTTTCAAAAAATGACGAAACCTGGCAAAAACGCAAGGCTATAGCCTACGGTCTTGCACAGCATGCTTTTTTTTCATCGTTTTGAGGATTTTTGAGGATTTTGAGGATTTTCGGAAAATGTCGAAATTTCGGAAAAAAAAAAAAACGGCAAGGCTATAGCCTTACGGTTTTTCATGATTTTGACGATTTTCAAAAAATGACGAAACCTGGCAAAAACGCAAGGCTATAGCCTACGGTCTTGCACAGCATGCTTTTTTTCATCGTTTTGAAGATTTTTGAGGTTTTTGAGGATTTTCGAAAAATGTCGAAATTTCGAAAAAACGGCAAGGCTATAGCCTTACGGTTTTTCATGATTTTGACGATTTTCAAAAAATGACGAAACCTGGCAAAAACGCAAGGCTATAGCCTACGGTCTTGCACAGCATGCTTTTTTTCATCGTTTTGAAGATTTTTGAGGATTTTGAGGATTTTCGAAAAATGTCGAAATTTCGAAAAAACGGCAAGGCTATAGCCTTACGGTTTTTCATGATTTTGACGATTTTCAAAAAATGACGAAACCTGGCAAAAACGCAAGGCTATAGCCTACGGTCTTGCACAGCATGCTTTTTTTCATCGTTTTGAAGATTTTTGAGGATTTTGAGGATTTTCGAAAAATGTCAAAATTTCGAAAAAAACGCAAGGCTATAGCCTTACGGTTTTTCATGATTTTGACGATTTTCAAAAAATGACGAAACCTGGCAAAAACGCAAGGCTATAGCCTACGGTCTTGCACAGCATGCTTTTTCTTCATCGTTTTGAGGATTTTTGAGGATTTTGAGGATTTTCGAAAAATGTTGAAATTTCGAAAAAACGGCAAGGCTATAGCCTACGGTTTTTCATGATTTTGACGATTTTCAAAAAATGACGAAACCTGGCAAAAACGCAAGGCTATAGCCTACGGTCTTGCACAGCATGCTTTTTTTCATCGTTTTGAAGATTTTTGAGGATTTTGAGGATTTTCGAAAAATGTCGAAATTTCGAAAAAAAAAAACGCAAGGCTATAGCCTTACGGTTTTTCATGATTTTGACGATTTTCAAAAAATGACGAAACCTGGCAAAAACGCAAGGCTATAGCCTACGGTCTTGCACAGCATGCTTTTTTTCATCGTTTTGAGGATTTTTGAGGATTTTAAGGATTTTCGAAAAATGTCGAAATTTCGAAAAAAACGGCAAGGCTATAGCCTTACGGTTTTTCATGATTTTGACGATTTTCAAAAAATGACGAAACCTGGCAAAAACGCAAGGCTATAGCCTACGGTCTTGCACAGCATGCTTTTTTTCATCGTTTTGAGGATTTTTGGGATTTTGAGGATTTTCGAAAAAAAATGTCGAAATTCGCAAAAAACGGCAAGGCTATAGCCTTACGGTTTTTCATGATTTTGACGATTTTCAAAAAATGACGAAACCTGGCAAAAACGCAAGGCTATAGCCTACGGTCTTGCACAGCATGCTTTTTTTCATCGTTTTGAGGATTTTTGAGGATTTTGAGGATTTTCGAAAAACGTCGAAATTTCGAAAAAAAACGGCAAGGCTATAGCCTTACGGTTTTTCATGATTTTGACGATTTTTCAAAAAATGACAAAACCTGGGCAAAAACGCAAGGCTATAGACTATGGTCTTGCACAGCATAGTTTTTTTTCATCGTTTTGAGGATTTTTGAGGATTTTGAGGATTTTCGAAAAATGTCAAAATTTTGGGAAAAAAAAAACGCAAGGCTATGGCCTTACGGTTTTTCATGATTTTGACGATTTTCAAAAAATGACGAAACCTGGCAAAAACGCAAGGCTATAGCCTACGGTCTTGCACAGCATGCTTTTTTTCATCGTTTTGAAGATTTTTGAGGATTTTCGAAAAATGTCAAAATTTCAAAAAAAAAAACGCAAGGCTATAGCCTTACGGTTTTTCATGATTTTCACGATTTTCAAAAAATGACGAAACCTGGCAAAAACGCAAGGCTATAGCCTACGGTCTTGCACAGCATGCTTTTTTTCATCGTTTTGAGGATTTTTGAGGATTTTGAGGATTCTCGAAAAATGTCGAAATTTCGAAAAAACGGCAAGGCTATAGTCTTACGGTTTTTCATGATTTTGACGATTTTCAAAAAATGACGAAACCTGGCAAAAACGCAAGGCTATAGCCTACGGTCTTGCACAGCATGCTTTTTTTCATCGTTTTGAGGATTTTTGAGGATTTTCGAAAAATGTCGAAATTTCTAAAAAACGGCAAGGCTATAGCCTTACGGTTTTTCATGATTTTGACGATTTTCAAAAAATGACGAAACCTGGCAAAAACGCAAGGCTATAGCCTACGGTCTTGCACAGCATGCTTTTTTTCATCGTTTTGAGGATTTTTGAGGATTTTGAGGATTTTCGAAAAATGTCGAAATTTCGAAAAAACGGCAAGGCTATAGCCTTACGGTTTTTCATGATTTTGACGATTTTCAAAAAATGACGAAACCTGGCAAAAACGCAAGGCTATAGCCTACGGTCTTGCACAGCATGCTTTTTTTTTCATCGTTTTGAGGATTTTTGAGGATTTTGAGGATTTTCGGAAAATGTCGAATTTCGAAAAAAAAAAAGAAAAAAAAAAAAAAAAAAAAAAAAAACGGCAAGGCTATAGCCTTACGGTTTTTCATGATTTTGACGATTTTCAAAAAATGACGAAACCTGGCAAAAACGCAAGGCTATAGCCTACGGTCTTGCACAGCATGCTTTTTTTTCATCGTTTTGAGGATTTTTGAGGATTTTGAGGATTTTCGAAAAATGTCGAAATTTCGAAAAAACGGCAAGGCTATAGCCTTACGGTTTTTCATGATTTTGACGATTTTCAAAAAATGACGAAACCTGGCAAAAACGCAAGGCTATAGCCTACGGTCTTGCACAGCATGCTTTTTTCATCGTTTTGAGGATTTTTGAGGATTTTGAGGATTTTCGAAAAATGTCGAAATTTGAAAAAAACGGCAAGGCTATAGCCTTACGGTTTTCATGATTTTGACGATTTTCAAAAATGACGAAACCTGGCAAAAACGCAAGGCTATAGCCTACGGTCTTGCACAGCATGCTTTTTTTTTCATCGTTTTGAGGATTTTTGAGGATTTTGAGATTTCGGAAAAATGTCGAAATTTCGAAAAAACGGCAAGGCTATAGCCTTACGTTTTTTCATGATTTTGACGATTTTCAAAAAATGACGAAACCTGGCAAAAACGCAAGGCTATAGCCTACGGTCTTGCACAGCATGCTTTTTTTCATCGTTTTGAGGATTTTGAGGATTTTGAGATTTTCGAAAAATGTCGAAATTTCGAAAAAACGGCAAGGCTATAGCCTTACGGTTTTTTTATGATTTTGACGATTTTCAAAAAATGACGAAACCTGGCAAAAACGCAAGGCTATAGCCTACGGTCTTGCACTGCATGCTTTTTTTTCTCATCGTTTTGAGGATTTTTGAGGATTTTGAGGATTTTCGAAAAATGTCGAAATTTCGAAAAAACGGCAAGGCTATAGCCTTACGGTTTTTCATGATTTTGACGATTTTCAAAAAATGACGAAACCTGGCAAAAACGCAAGGCTATAGCCTACGGTCTTGCACAGCATGTTTTTTTTCATCGTTTTGTGGATTTTTGAGGATTTTGAGGATTTTCGAAAAATGTTGAAATTTCGAAAAAACGGCAAGGCTATAGCCTTACGGTTTTTCATGATTTTGACGATTTTCAAAAAATGACGAAACCTGGCAAAAACGCAAGGCTATAGCTACGGTCTTGCACAGCATGTTTTTTTCATCGTTTGAGGATTTTTTGAGGATTTTGAGGATTTTCGAAAAAATGTCAAAAATTTCGAAAAAACGGCAAAGGCGATAGCCATACGTTTTTTCATGATTTTGACGATTTTCAAAAAATGACGAAACCTGGCCAAAACGCAAGGCTATAGCCTACGGTCTTGCACAGCATGCTTTTTTTTCATCGTTTTGAGGATTTTTGAGGATTTGAGGATTTCGAAAATGTCGAAATTTCGAAAAACGGCAAGGCTATGCTTACGGTTTTTCATGATTTTGACGATTTCAAAAAATGACGAAAAACTGGCAAAAACGCAAGCTCTATAGCTACGGTCTTGCATAAGCATGC
>CM076973.1:15847361-15945596 GCA_039105355.1 Benthosema pterotum | reverse complement strand
TCTCCTGCTGATCAATACTGGCAAACACAACTGCTTCTATTCCTGGACACCATTCCTGCAGAGTCAGTCTCCTTCCGGCCTGTCCTTCCTGAACACTCTGCTCTGTGGGACCAGCCTGGCATGATGGTTGCCCAATGCCAAGTCTTACTCATTTAACAACAATCAAGGATAAAAAAAAAAAAATAGCACACACCGTATGGTAGACCCAATGTGTCCACTCTCCCCTTGTCAGCAAATAAAGAAAAAGCACATGCCCTCTACTGTACATTGTAAAATCACCTCTGTTAATCTACTGTATTTAACCCGGAGGAATAGAGATCATGAATTTATGAATTGTGTTTATTACAAACCAAAATGGCCGTTGGGAGACATCCTATGCGAAAGATACAGCTGAGAATAACACTAGAAGTAGTTGAATCTAAAAAAAGGCATACATTCGCTTTCCTATGGATAGAAAGTTACTGTGTGTGCAGTGCTCATGTTCTAATGTGAGCTTACTGTAAGGGGTGTGGTGAGTGCATTTGGTACATCAGTGTATTATACAACTACCACCTGACCCATAAGACAGCAAGAGATGAATATATATTAATAATAGATGTACACAATAGATTGCTATTCACATACAATTATGTATTGACAGACAGTACATTATGTTCACTCATGCAGAGATCTAGTCCTATGAGGAACATGAATGGGAAATCCATTCCTGGAGCAGGGGCAATATCACGAGAGGGGCAGGACTACTCAGCCTATAGCGCCACCATGAGGCCGATATTATAATTATCTCTTTATATACAGTCATATGATCATTGTTTGGGAAGCAGTACTTTACACCAGTATGTCTGAAGTAGAACGAAGCCTTCTCTCCCCATGGACAAGAACTTGAAAGGGTTCTGCTTCAAAACACACATATTACAGGTAGAAATAGTTAGACTTTACAAATACTGAGTTTATAGTACACCAAGGAGTAAGATTCCCCAACATCAACCCAATTTCACATGTATAAGAGCCTGGAGCTAATAATATAATGACTGGGCCAGTTCTGAGAAGTATCTGACATCAAGTGGCCCCAAGTTCCAGAGTCTCTGTTTCCACTTAACTGAGCTCACACCAACTAACTAAGCTATGTGTCTTGCTTAGTTAACCAAGACATATCTTCAGCTAACCTCTATATCTTCAGCATATGTGGGCATTGGTAGGGCTTGATGGTGTATAATGCCTGTTCAAAAAAGCAGATCTACAAGCTCACAACGCATCGCCCGTCTTGTAGATCGGTTATGTTAAGAACGCAACAACACCCAAGATAGATTTAGTGATCAAAGATACAGTTTTTTCATGATTTTATCTAGTTTTTTTTTCTGTACACTGGGTGGACGAGAGCAACGAGAGTGTTGGTGAGACAGTAGATAGAGAAACAGAAAAACGAGGGGTCAGGAAGACTGCCAGACAGAGAGAAAATGAGATGAGAGAAGTGTTATCTCATTATGGGAAACCACAGCACCGACGGAGGTGCCGAGTAGGCAATAAAGGGCAACATAATAGACTTGGAATGGCCAGAGAGATAGAAATCACACAGGGCTGACCTGGGATCAGCCAATACCAACGATGAGGAAATCGCCTCCACGTCTCACTTCAATGGATTTGAAGTTAATGTACTGTGTGGTAGATTAGCTGTTCGATGTGGGCACATTATATCACCATTATGCACTGTACCTGGTTATTAGGGGTAAGTGTCATTGGCTTGTCTTTGCTACAGTGTGACCCTGTATGTGTGTGAGCGTGCGCACACACATGCGTTTGTCTATTTACCTCTAAATCCACACAGTTTAGAAATGGTAGAGATTATCCCCCTAATAGCTAACCCATCAGAAATACTCTCATTTCTGCTAGTCAGTATCCATTGATTATACAATGAACAGCTCCCTAGAGTTTTCCCCTTGCAGGACATTAGCATGTGAGGTTGTGACCGACTGTAATGTGGCCACCAGTGGGAGTCTTCAGCATTATACGTCTTTATTCTGGCTAAAGTGTGAAGGTATCATATGTGATATAAAGTGCTACGTTTAATTTATTTTATAGCGCTTTATTGCATTTCTCCCTTTGACTGAATTTAAAATCCAATTTATTATCTAAATAATACCCTTTTATACCGCTTCATACCCAGTGAAGCCTAAACAACCACTCATATCATTCCTTTTCATGCTCTCTCAGGATGTTATACCAAGCCATTTCAGCTGCAGTACCACAAACGTCCACACCTGGGGGGCACCCTCACCACCCTCCTCCTCACCACTTATCCCCTCCCACCTCAGTCTCGGTGGGAGGGTGGCATTGAACCACAGTGCGAGGAGCTGGTCCATGCAAAGACTTAAAGGGTGGATCGAGGACAGGTTACAGGACGAGGGTTTTTCAAATTTGACCCTGAATATGACATCACATGAGGGAAAAGCCTGAGATGGACCACTCACACACGCCCACTCAGAACAATGCATGAAGGTCTGACTGTTTAAAAGCCAACTTGTGGTGTAAATATACACCTTGAACTAGATCTTGTGCCCCTTTGGGGCAGGTCTCCACCGGCTCAGGTCACGTCACCTGTGAGGTGACGTAACAGTCACTGGTGGTGACCACTGGTGGTCACCACGAGTCACCAACCATAAGTCACCAACTGTTACGTCACCCGCAGTTACAAGGACGGACGGACAAACGGACAGGGGGTGAAACATAGTCACCACCTTACGGTGGAGACAAAAATGTCAAATTCACAGTGGAGTCGCTTTAAATAAAATGGTGGCAATTGTGATCAACTACGTGTTCTACAAACTGGCAAAAATAGTCAAACAGGCCCATTGCTGTCAGCTTCACAAACTCACAAGTTCTCAAGCTTATAGATAGCCTTTAGTATACAACAAGTATGGTTTCAGTGGCTTTAATTATGTGTGCAAATCCTTCTGCTGCAATTCACTTACATCTTCTTTCCTAAGGTATTTCTTTGTAAGCTGCACTGCAATTGGTAAAATTGAGTTTGCCAGTAGCGACAAAAGAGTGACAGTTGTTATGGCAGTGTGATCTCACCCATTAGCCTGCATCACTTGACAAAGCAGATGTCATTCTGTCCTGGCAGAATTGAGAAGGTGAGATAATAACAGAGGAAATGAGAATGACACTGAAAAATGTGTTGTATCTGGCTTGATTTTTCTTAAAGGACATATGACATGGAATTTTGGGGCTCCCAAAGCCATAACTTATGTATTTTCTATCCCCACAAATAACCAAGTTTGGACAATCAGGCATCAATATCATAAAGGCATCAGTATTATAATGATGAATATGAAATAATCTCTATTGTCAGTGCCCCATCACATGGTGGGGGCATTGATAGGACATTGTGGTACTGCAGCTAAAATTGCTTTCAAAGTCCATAAAGAAATGAAAGTTATATCAGAGTGATGAAGGCGCAAACCATTAGAAATAACATTGAGGGGCATAGACAATATGATATTTACTTGCATGTTATGATTGCTTTAATGTCAATCTGACATTGAGAAACCACATGAACGTGTATGGGATGTGACAAGATGAGCAAAGTGTTTCTGATCCTGATTTACAGTGCTGTGGATGTAATTAGCATGTGTCTTTGTTCCAACCAAAGGTCACATTTACTATGAAAACCATCTCCTGTCAATTAGTTACCCACAACATCTCCATATGGTATCGAGCCTTGTGACATCATGGAGACACTTAGATCTCCATATACCTTAATCTCATTTTAGAGGTGGATCCTCAAACATATGGACTTTTGAAATCTCGTGACATAATGTATCATACTACTTCACTTCATTTGCTGTCTAGCTAGCAGGTCACGTTTACTTTTTACTAATAGGTAGATGCTATATTTACGGTATACTGCCTTTACTTTGCCTTTACCTCAATCACACATTGTGACTGACCACAATTGAACTCTTTGAAGTCTTTCTTGAGACCAGTGCTGCACACCATTCCTCCTTTCTCAGCCCACAATTTCAACAATAATCAGCCATCACATTTTAAATCTCATGGGCACTAATGTAGCAACATGGGAAATAATGGCTGCTGTGAAAGTAAATCTCTCCGTTTAATTAGTCCCTTTGACAAAACATACATCATGTATTGTGTGGACCACAACCCTTGCCTATAAAAATAAATTGCCACCATAAACAACAGATGCCACGGCATATAGGCTTTAAATGAACATGCCATAAAAGCTCTGACTGTCGTCTCTGTACCTTTTCATATCCAAAGAAATAAAAGTGTGGAGTCAAAACATCAAAGAGTACTCAAATATTTATGGATCAAAGCCCCCGAAGGGATACAGGGTTTGTGATGAAAGACTTCAGTGCTAAAGTCAAAAAGACTGCATCTGAAATCTCTCTACCCGCCCTCTCTTTCTCTATTTCTCTCGCATATGCGCACGCACACGCACACACGCACACACACACACACACACACACACACACACACACACACACACACACACACACACACAATACTGTGGGTCCTCTCCGCATAAATACAGTATACACTATACTGTGGGTTGGACATTACGTAGATGACTATAGATTTACACTAATAGCGTATTTCTCTTTGTTTGGGGTTAATTTGACATCTACTCAGGCTTTTGTGACCACTTCTTAAGTAGCTTCACTGCAGTATTTCAATATTTGATATATTGATTTGATCACACTGTATGTCCGCTACCATCCTATAAGCCCACAGTAACCTCAAACTCCATTTTATCCATGATAGGTTTATTGAAAATACCACTTCTGGATACTGGTGACTCATACCTTTTTTAAATTAAAATTAAAACGTAAATGAGAAAACAGCTCTCTCACATACAGTTCAGCAGGGAAATATGAGCCACACTCACCAGAAACAAGGACTTTTGTTTTCAATGCTCACAAAAGCCTGAGTTTGACGTTAAAATGACGGCAGACACATTTGAAAGGTCTCCATAGCCATGACACACAGAGGAATTTTAACGAGTGCCAATATGTCCTGGTAACAGCACTATTAAAGAATTTAAGACCTCTATTAAAGTATTCCAACTATTGTGCATCAGGCACTATTTCAGTAGAGGATCAGTCTACAGTGTGTGGTGTCTGTATTGCGGCATCAGTCATTCAGTCATGTATGACGCATCAACTTGGGGGACTCTCAGGATCATATTGGCATTGTAGGGACCCTACAAACAGACAGACAAATACCTAATAAATTCTTAATAAGCTAGTTAGGAAATAAATCACTGGTTCGTCGGGTGTTATCCCTTACGTGTTTGTCTGTCTGACCTTGATTATGCGGTGAATTATAGTGAAATATATTACCTCCCGTGCACTCCGATCAGCCGACACTGGGAAGCTAGCTGTAGCCCCACTAAAAAAGCCTGGACAACGCTCCACGCGCCCCAAGCTCTTCTCCCTCCTGGCCCCAAAACTATGGAATGAACTTCCCCCTGCAATCAGAACCACAGACTCACTACCTATCTTCCGCCGCAGTCTGAAGACACACCTCTTCAGACTCCATCTCAGCCCATAGCACTTGTATTACATACCAACCCACAGTACTTGCCGCAATGACTTATATAGGTTGCCTAATGTATTAATGTATTACAATGTATTACAATGTTTTTAGTGCTTCGTTGTTGTTGTAAAGTAATGTAATGTATTGTAAATCCTGATTAAATTGTAAACTTTTTCACCATTGTAAGTCGCTCTGGATCAAGAGCGTCTGCTAAATGCCTAAATTGTAAATTGTAATTACCGCTCACATGACCAGAACGCTGGCTTCTGATTGGAGCATTCATTCAAGCCATGTAATAACTTCAGATAGCTTATACTGTACATACAACATACTGTCAGCCAGTGTCAGGGTTGCTACTAAAGAGACAGCTTCATTGTATGTTTTCCTGCGATAGAAACCATCTGCGGCAAGGCAGGTCAAACTAGCATTAGCAATTTCAGGTGAAGCATTTATGCTGCAACAATGTGTGAATTCAACTTAGCATAACATGAAGCAGTTTCTGACCACACTGTCAAACGCTCATGGTGAACTTCATCTGGGAGGAAAATAAAGAAAGAATAGTTTGGCCGTAGCTCAGTAATGAGCCGTTTTAATGTGCAACATAATAAAAGTGCATGGAGTTGTTGATGTTTGCAAATAAAATCATGTGTGGTACAGTCGCACATACACACTCACACGCATACACAGAACCCGTGATCTCAGCACATTTCCTGATAGTAAACCAGCTGGCGAGCTGCTTAACCATGCTGGTCAGGCTTCATAGCGCACGCGCGCACACACAAAGTACACATACGCATACTGTACACAGAGTGCACGGGGCTATAAACATTATAGAAATATTTTCCCATTTTCTCTGCAGACCAGGCTGGAGAGCAGTACGTCTTCTCGGGGCCGGGCCCTTCACTGATAATAATCTCCTTTACACTTTACTCTGCCATGGAGATGAATCATGGTGGACGGGCTTGCTGTGCATATACGTTTGTATGACGCCTCTAAAGCACCTTATGAAGCCTGGCTTTTTATGGTGTGTGCGTGTGTGCATGTGCGTGTGTGCATGTGTGTGTGTGTGTGTGTTTAGAATAATGGGGGGAAAAGGCCATAGTTCCTGTTCAGGCAGCGTAAAGTCAGGTGATTATGGCTGCGGGACTGCTGCTGATAAGGACCTGTGGACTTATAATACTGAATCAATAACTCACCACAGGCTGTGATATATTGTGATTACACTCAGAGCTGTGGCTGTTGGACCCGATGTGAAGCACGGGGTCAACAGCCTTCTTATTCTTCTCTGCATCTTAACAGTTTCACTGCATAATCTGTGCCTGCATAATATTTGTTTGATTATTATAGTAGAAATCTGGATTGGTCGCAGACATTGCACTTGAATTACCTTGTGTATGAACTAGTTCTGTACACTATGTGACACTATGTACACTAGGTAAATATAAATTGCCTACCTTGCCTTCCTGCTGCTCAGAGTATGCCCTCTACAGTGTTAGAGTTACGCCATAATACCATAATAATAATAATAAATAATAATCCCGCCTAAATCCTAAATCTGCCGGGAGGATTGCCATGAAACATGTTTGAGGCAAACGTATGCTCCCCAGAAGAAAAGCCGCTTTTGATGACACCATGGCCTTTCCTCTAGTGTAGCCCAAAAAACGTTTGTAGCTTAATAAATCTTGGTACTGTATTTGATTGACCTTAAAACCTTTGCAGTTGTTTCATATTGATACTTATTGGGAGGTGCAGAGTCATCAAGCAGCAAATCCACACCACCTCAAACAGATGTGTGAAATTAACCTGGGAGGAAATTACTAAAGCTTATGAGAAATGTTAATCAGTGTGAAGCCATGACTGCTTCATGGTGCAGGCCAGGACTGACAAGCAAAGCCTATCCTTGGCACAGGCAAGGCTGGAGGCTATTATTATCACTGATCACACCTCACACACACTACAAAAAAAAAAGATAATAAACCGTTTTTTAACTGCAAATGGCTTTAATCTCTGTGTTTCAACAGTGTTTCGACGAGAGACAGGATACCTGCCGTGACGATAGGATCCTGCCTGACGGTTACAATAGTTTTATAGTTATAATTTTATAGTACCAATTTAACGGTTGCGACTCATTTACCACTGCCACCGTCGGACCATCAGTCACAAACATTGGTCGTGGTCACAAAATGATTTTGCCCTTCTGGTTTTGACCTCTTTTCTTACAGTATGTTCAGTTGTATGTACTCATATAGCGGTTTTGTCTTAATGCACAGATGTACAGTACATGAAAGAGCAACTGAACTGACAAAAACTAATTTACATTCTTGATTTGTATCATGCCACTATAGGCTACTGGGGCTACTATGGCTTGCTTTTCTTTTGTTACCAGATATGATATTATTCTCTCATTTCTGCCACTATTGATGGAAATGTATTTGTGTGGGAGAGAAAGATGAAGGATATGGGAGGAGGTAGCAATTCACAGTGGTCACGACTGAGAGAAATAGCTATTGATAGAATTGGAAGCATAAAGAGTGGAGGAAAGCGACCATTGCTTGAGCAAAATGAGCTTACAGTAAGTACTGTAAGTCTGTAACATATAATTTATTTTAAATATTTTCTTCTGTGCGTTCATTACATCACGGACATATACAGTAGGTTGACAGGAAACGTGGAGACACACAAGCAGCAAAGGTTGTCAGACTTGAGACTCGGATGAATTACCAGCCTGGACCTACTACTGTAGGTGCCTGGACCACTAGGCCAGGCCCAGGCCAACAAAAACCTATATCGGTATCACTAAGACAAATATTTTCACAAATCTGTGAAAGGGGACGAAAAGGGTAATATGCTTGTGCTGAAATGGTGATCATGCTATATACTGTATAACCCAGAGGGGTTAGTTAGCAATTTCATCAGCGATGAAAGACTCAAGTTTATCTGTGCACAGAGGAACCAACACATGGAGCCGGAAACAGTGACTTGACAGCTCACATAATTCCTTCTTAGCAATGAAGAGAGAAAAAGAGAACAGGGAAACATAAAGACATATTGCATCGTGGAAGTCAGCATATTCGAATGCCAAGCGGCACAAGTGAGTTCCATGATTTAAACACCGGCAAGGTTTGGGATAAGACCAGAAAAGTATCTACTGGTATCCCCCTGGGATTTCCTGTTGTGTTTATCATAACAATTGGCTCGTCAGTAGACTTCAGTAGACTCAGGACTGAGTCTTTGAAACGTAGAAGCTCCAATTATGTACAATGGTGCCTAGTCATTTAAAAAAATGTTTTGGTAGAAACAAAGCCAGCAGTGGGTAAAAGTATCTCCCCAACTAATTAGTCTTTGTGACACATCTAGGGTCTGCAATATGCATGTAAAGATTTTTCTAGAAGCTTTTTTATTGGTTACTTTGTCTGTCTACTTCCTGATTGGTTCAGAATTTTGTAATTTGACCAACGACAAAGCTTCTAGGAACATCTTTGAATGCAGATTGTGGCTCCTAGTTGTGTCACCAAGACTAGGAAGAAAAACATCTTTCTAAGTCATAGGTAATACCATGCCTTTTAAAAATTAAACCCAGAGGTTAGTACAGGAAAAGGATGTAGGCTCCCACTACGAAGTTGTGGTTGTTTAAAGCCTTTCCATGCCAACAAGTTGTATTTAGATGTCCCAGACATCAAGTTTGGTCCATAGTTTGAGGGGGCATTGGGAGTAGAATACAAAAGAAATAACACAAAATGTGCTACCTTTAGACAGGTTCCGTATAAGTGATTGTTACTCTCATACCCTGCATGTCGAATCACGGATTCTGTGGAGAGGTTAACGTTTTATCCTGAACAATGATAACTTGATCCCCCGTTGCCTCACTTGGCTCTGGCTCCCAGGGTTCTGTTGAAAATCAGCAGCTTACTGCTAGCCCGTTAGCACAGCACGACTGATGCTTTGAAGATGCTAGCTGCCTCATATTGAATTCCGATTGGGTTAGGGAAGCAATATGAATAGCTGCCTAGTCTGACAGTCATGCACCAGAATAAAAGGGTAGTGATGGAGAGGAGAGGGGCAGAGACATAGAGAGGAAGACTGCAGAAAGAAATGGGACAGAATTGCATAAACAAAAGGTGTAGAGGCTCATCAGCAGAACTTCATGTGTGAGGGTAAAGGAAGGGAGCAAAGCTAGAAATAGATGGAGGAACCATAGTGGAAGGTAATGAATAACAGAGGAGAAAAAGAAATGGGGCTAAAAATGTACAACAGAGCTAGAGAAAGGAAGTAAACTAGTGAGATACGAAATGGAGATGGGGAGGATGGATGGGGAAGAGAAAAGAATTAGAGTATGAAAATAATTAAAGTGAGAAAGGAAGGAGTTAAGAGTGAAAAAGGAAGTGAGAGATAGATAAAGGAAGGCAAATAGCCTCTACAGACACCACTAGACCTTTTCAGCTCGGAAGTGACTTCCTGCTTTTTGAATAGGGGGAAAGGGAACTTCCTCTTGTTCCAGCCTACTTCTTTGGTGGAGGCAAGCTTACAAGAAAAGCTTGCTACCACCAAAAAATAGGCCGGAACAAGCCAGAAGTGTCCATTGAAACCTATTTAAAAAAGGAAATACATCACAGCCGAGGAGAAAAAGTCTGCTCAGGGGCGTTTTAGGCAGCCTAGGCAGATGCCTGGGGCACCATGAGGGGAAGGGGGGCACCGGGCTGACCACCAGGCATGCTTTAAAAGGATCCCAGGCCAACAAGCCTCATATGGAGAAATACATTATACTTGTCCTCTATAACTAGAATTGAACATTTAAAAAACACATAATGTTCTTTAGTTTAAAAAAGTTCATAATTTTATCCCTTGGAGGCGCCATTTTACTGTGCCTGTCATAGTCATAGGTTACCAAATGGAGCCCTACGGCTCCATTTGGTAAGGGGGGCTCCAGGGAAAATCTTGCCTGGGGCTCACAGTTCCTTAGAAACGCCACTGAGTCTGCTGGTGTCTGTCTGCTCAGGTGTAGAGGCACCAAAAGAGAGAGGGAGTGAGAAGAGGGGGAAGCAGGATGCAGGATGCCAGAGGAAGCCTGTCGGACATCAAACAAATGGGCTTGGTAAAGCAGCCTTTGACATTCAGGCCATCAGAGGCAGAGGAGGTGGAACGGGAGCCAGTATGGTAAGAGAGAATATGAAGAATCCCTTTGATCTACCACATCAGGAGGATATGTACAGTGTGCTCCAATGTCGACAGACACACACATCAAATGGCACTTGGGGACATGTCAAGAGTCAATATTCACAGCCAACATACTCTGTTGTGTACACAATATATGAGGGAGTAATATACGCACTTTACATGCCGTATGTATGCATGTGCATCTTTTATGTGGCACAATCTGAAGGGAAAACACATTAATATGATCCATCAACTTGAAATTACATATGATCACCAGATTTCCACTTCTGTCTAGCCCAATTTAGGAACCCAGCAAATTATGGTTGCAGATCACCCAGAAGACATCTTATACATCAATGCAAATAAGCTACGCCGTAGCAGGGATGATGCATGGAATTGGATTTGCCATCTTCAGGAACTCAATGGTGATGCGAGCAGCCACTACTCACACGGTCGGATCTACTTCACACACACACACACACACACACACACACACACACACACACACACACACACACACACACACACACACACACACACACACACACACACACACACACACACACACACACACACACACACACACACACACACACACACACACCCCATGAATGGCTTGGGAGGGTGGGTGGGCTGCAATAAAATTGCCCCATAGCCACTGCTTGCCTATAGTGAGTAATGAGTGTGTGCGCACATGTGCGTGTTTGTGTGTGCGCGCTTGTGCACGTGTAGACTAGAGTAGGGCAGAGTGTGGGTGAGGGCTTGTGTGGTGAGCGTGCTAAAATAAAATCGAATGAGGCACATAATGTACACATGCACACACACACACCTACTGTATTACATTATACTGTGCATCTCCCTCAAAGCTGCATGCTATGCTACATCATCCGTCTATATACGGTAGGTCTATATTACCCATAGGGAACAACATGGTGTAACTGAACCTTGGTAGAAATGGGAGTGAATAAAATCACCTGCAACTCAGAGGCCCAGGTATACATGACACTTTACCTCCAGGCTGAGACAAGAGGCTGATGCTGCAGATCAGCATGTGATTACTCCAGGACTTGAGTGTGTATGCGTGTGTGTGTGTGTGTGTGTGTGTGTGTGTGTGCACTGCATTCGATATTTCCACAGGGAATGCGATGAATGTTTGCTGGCACAAGTTAATTTATATGCGTGCACGTGTGTGTGTGTGTGTGTGTGTGTGTGTGTGTGTGTGTGTGTGTGTGTGTGTGTGTGTGCGTGAGTAAGAGTGTTAAGTTGAAGAAAAGAGATGGAGTGTGCATAAATTACTTCATTGCAATGTTTAATATTTAATCTGATGGACGGACGGAGAAGCACACAGATAGACAGAGCGTCTACCTGAGTGAGTGATGCCTCCACTAGTTCATTGTAATGAGACTACAAGGTGCCACAGGCGGAAGATGACTATCTGACACTCTCCCTTGACTTACACAAAATATGCAGAGGTGTATCGTACATGAACGTGAGCAATTTACATCTTTCAATTTGTTGTTTTGCACCGTTGACATTAACAGGACTCAAGCCTGACACAGAGTTTAGGCAAAGCACTGATTACATTCCAGACAACATACAGTTTGTGTGTGTTTGTGTGCGTGTATCATCCATGGAATATAAGCTACTGTTGCTACCGCTGTGGTAAACAACACGTACTATGAGGATGTGGTGGAAAAACAACGTCATGAATCGGCAACGCTTATCGGTTTATGAAGAAAGCGCGCATGTGTGTACGGAGCTTTACAGTGCATGGTTACAGTGTATGGTTACAGTGCACCCGCAAGAAGTGGCTTTTCCACAGTGTAGAAGACAAGCTTTGCTTCACCAGTTGCATCCTGTAGTGTACACACTACACAGTATACTGTAATTTCTCCGCTAAACCAGTGAACATATGGCATCCCAATCATATCTGTATTCTCACACATGAGAATGCATCAGTACCGATACTAAGTTAATCAAACACACAGGCCCCACATAAAATTAGAACTAAAGGAGATCTACAGCTCTATCTTGCAGTCAGCATTGAACAGATTGTATTGACAGCGCTACGGTGTCTTCCCCACATGTTGCTCCTTTGTGGCCTAGATTGTCTAGGTACTGCTGTTTTTGTGCGTGGGAGCATGTTGGTCTTCAGTCATTAGACCTTCATCAAGGCTAACGAAGTTCCAGACAGTGCGCCTGGCCTTTTTCTTAGATTTTAACACCACCCCCGTCTTTATTATGACAATGACAGTTTATGTTGATGAGCTGAGATCCAACTTGCACTACGTTATTGGAACTCACACTGACCCTATTGCATTTTGTGCTTAGCATTTCTAGTCACTTTAAAACTGACCAAGTAGTTTTCCCAATTTCTGCCACTGGCAGAAGCCTCTCATTGGGACGTGTAGCCGCCCCAACGTTTGACTGATAAATGACTGGGGCCAACACGGGCTGACACTTGAATTATAGTGCCCTGACAGGTGAGCTGCCACAAAGGCCAGACAAATAGCCCTGTATATCTCTGGTCCATGCACACGCACGCGCACACGCACACACTCCATACAGACTCACACACACAGCATTTTCCCTGGCCCTGCCTTCTTCTCCAAAACCCTCTCATACACTGTAAACTAGAAAATCAATGCCCCCCCTGCCCCCCTCCTCTCAAGCTTCTAAAGGCAAATCAATGGAGGCCGATCTATCGTAATGAGAACGTGTCAGCCTTGGACAAGGCAGAAGAGATGCCGCAAAGATTGGTTATTAGATTTGTTTTTTCTGCTAGGCGAAGGGAAGTTCAGCAGTCAGACCACGGCTTTTGTTTCCACTGAGTGGCTGTTGTGTAAAAGGTCCTCTGCTAAGTCCACAGCGCAAGGTGTCTCAGATGCTGCTGTCCTGTGCTTTCAGTACACTTCACCCAGCACAGCAGCAATGCCAAGATTATAGATGAAAGTGCTTCAGCACAGCTTCTTTTCACAGACGACTAACAACTACAGGGATAGATGAATAAGATCCCTGTCTTCTTCCTTTTGAAAGTTCTTTTTGAGTGGACTTTTTATGCTTTTGATTTCAGATTTAGTTCAGTGTATAGAAACGGGAAATGAATGGCAGAGATACAGGTCTAGCACTCACCAGAAGCATAGGCTCCTACCTGGCTGATCCAAAATATAAGTGTTTTATAAACATCAGAAGAACCATGTTATACAGCCTAGTGTGATCTTGTTGTCTGAGCTGGCTGCTTGCCTACAGAGAAGTAATTCAACTGCAACATCACCACCGCGTCCCTTAACACCTTTACTGCTGAACCCGAGATACCCGAGTTTTGGCCACTAGGGGGCGCCAAAGCACTTTTTTTTGGGACTTTTTTTTTTTTTTTTTTTTTTTTTTAGAAATCTTTTTGGGGTGAATGCCTAAAGCAGCTTAATAAAGGGGAAAATTCTTAGGACTTAAACAAAAGATAACTTAATTCACAACAGTTCTTCCCCCAGACAACATCACCCCAAGCCTTCTTGAACACAACACAACACAACACACACGCACACACACACAGAGCACGAGAGCGAGAGAGAGCGAGGGGTAAGATGAAAAGGTCAAAGCATGATGGGAACCTGCAGAAAGAGACTCCTGCAGATCAAATTGATTACCCATTGTATGGAGCTTGTTAAAGCCCTGAGACTAGTGTGGACAACATACAGATGTTATGCTGTTTATAAAATTACAGTACCACACAATATGGTTCATTGCCTCTTATAAATAAATGACTGATTAATAATAAATTGTATGTACAGTGTGTAGAAAATCCCTACATTTTTAAACTAACATGCAGTGTAATTTTTTAATGATGATGAGTCTTTTCATGTCAACACGGTTTCATGTCAACACGGTTTATGTCATGTCAAGGTGCCGTAGACCTTTTTTCAGACCACTTTTTATTGGTCTCCCATCCATCGCATTCTTAACAAGTCTGTTTATTTATACCACTCCAAGCATAAATCCTGTTTCTTTCCCCCTGTGCAAGTGAAATTTGCACATCCCCCCTTAAAGTGCTGCAGGGATGTTTTGCGCTGGATGGCAGTGACTTCAGGTCATTTTGCATGCTGCGAGCAGTGTTGTTTCTGTCTCCAATTAAGTGTCACAGCCCTGGACACGGCTTCTATTAGCAAAGGTTCATCCTTTTATTTCAACACCACCACCCATATGCGTTCCTTCTCTGTCTTCTCATCTCTCAATTGTTGGGGTTCAGTGAGGGTGAGGGCTTGTTATTGCTGAGGAGTGCACAGGAGCCAAACGTGTTGTCTCTGTGGGTGCGCTCACGGGTGCGCGTGCAAGTGTGTGTGCGCACACGCACGTTTGATATCGTGAAAAATGGGGCAGGTGGCAGCAATTTATCAACACTTCAACGACACTTGGCGGCATTCTTGCAGAGGGAGACGAGGCGAGGCACGCAATGAACGTCGGGGGGGTTTCTGCGGTGGTAGCCAGGCGTGATGAAACGGCTGCAGCTTTTCTCTGCAGAACGAGACAGAAGGATGGATGGATAGAGCCAGAGATAGAGATGAAGCGGATGAGAGCGAGGGGGAGATGGGGAGGAGTTAGAGGGTCTTTCCTCTTGCGCGGTTTTGCTTCGCATCGCGGGGCGCCTTTTCCCCCTCAACACCTCCCTTCCCTATCAAGCCTCCCCTCCTTCCATCTTAACATCCCAGATAACCCCCATTTAAGGGCCTGCTCTGCAAACACACAGCCCCTACCATGTAGATCTGTCGGGGTGGCACTGGTGACAGAAGACGGTATGCCAATAGAGGGTGGTGGTGGTGGGGGCTGGAGAGGAACTCCTTCAGAGCCTCGCTGTTGGCTGCCTGCCTGTCATCTCTCGCTCTCTTTCTCTCTCTCTGTCATCCGTAACCAACATCACCCACCAGCTTTTTATTCTTCACTTCTCCCTATGCGCTTCTTCACTCAAACCCTAAAAGCCGCACGCACAAGCACACTCACATGCACGCACACGCGCGCACACACACACCAGAGTCCCAGTGTTTGCAGTCAGAGGGAAGACAGGCGCTGGGTTCTGTGCCAAGGCCTCTTCTCGTTCTCTGAACAGGCCCAGATGCTCTGAGCTGCCCCAGGCACACTGTGTGCTTCTCTTTCCCAACTGTGGCTCTGGCAGGTTGGGGTGGAGAGGAATGGGGAGGACAGGGGGACCACATGGCATCTTTTATTTCTCAAAAAAAAAAACCTTCATATGAGATTGCCAGCAATCAGTTTTGTGCAGTTACGAAAATATACTAATGACTGGAAATAAGGAAATAAGGATTGGAAATAAGGATTTTGCTTTTAACAGTTAAGCAAAGGCCGTCTTCTCAAACTGTAGACAACTAACAGTTGGAATGACATGAGTGTAATGTTGCCACTGGCACTATATAAACAGCATCACCAACCTTAACACGGACAGACAGACAGAATCACAGTTTTTCTTCAGCCAACAGCGTCACCATCTCTCTCTCTCTCCCTCGATTTATTTTTTGGGCTAATATGCACACTTTATTATTAATATTATGTAATAATAGTCACGTTTTCCCATGACCACATGCCAGACATTCTGCACTAAAATGAAGAAGCTCACAAAGCAGCAAGCACGCCTGTCATACTTTATCTCATCATTGACAGCAGCAAGCTGGAGTATAGAAATAAGGAGAGTTCAGTAGGGACGATGAAAGAAGAGATAATGAAAGGAGAACAGGTGTGAAGAGAGTAAGTGAGGCAGATGAGATGGAGCCTGCGGGGGATTCTTTAGCTGAGATCAATCAACCCATCACGTCTTCACTTTTCACACTCTCACATTTTCAACACCAAATGAAATGGGGGATTTGTTACCTAAGGGCACAGGCATACACATTGGCCACTCATGCATGGCATATTCACTAGAAAAAAACAAAACAGCGTGGCAAACACATACTAAATAAACAGCCAGGGAGTAGAATACTAAGGTGTTTAGTCGCTATTTGTTACGGCCAATATTTCAAAAACCCTGTAGGACATACGTGGGCATTATGCGGCCCGGGGGCCAAATGCAGCCCTAAAAATGAAACCAAATGGACCCTTGCGGGTCCATGTTTACACTCTCAAGAGTTAAAATATTCATCATATGAATTAGCCAGATAATTTAGAAGAATGGTCATTTTGATCTACGTTTGCATGTTTTACTTGTGAAATCCAGCCTGGAATTGTGAACAAAAGCAAAAGAAATCTTTAGTTTTTGAGTCTGTGGGGCTAAAATGTCATCAAATGGTGGTCCTCCGTGGCTCAAATACTGAATGAATTGAGGGCCCTGGTGTCAAAATGGATGGTCTCACTCTTACTTTTATCTGGAAATTAAATCAATATTACACAGACTTTAGTACAGCCTTTAGTCTTGGCCATCCGCAATATTTATGTATCTCATTTGGCCCCTTGGGAAAATAATTGCCACCCCTGCTGTAGAACATACAGTACTGACATCCTGCCAGGGCCTACAACCATCCAAGAAACAGACATGCTCACACAAACACCTGCTATAGGGAGGCATGTGTTGCACACTTGACACAGAAACCTGTGAAGTGAAGCTCCCACGACACAGCATGAGCCTCATCCACCACCATCTCGTCATCTTACAGCTCCCGCACGTGTCTGCACCTTCTGTACCTTCCTCTGTTGTTTGCTATATACATGTATGTCTGGAAACCACACTATATACTGTATTAATTAGTGAGTCACTGCTATAGCGTATCAAAATATATAAAGGGGACTTGAGCGATAGCCCGTCCCCTAGCCGTTCATTTCAATAGAAGTTGCTCAGTGGTGTTTTGAAGCAGCCAGAAGACTGCCGGAAGTAGTGTCTACTTAGCATTTGAACACAAGTTTTGGTAAACCAGCTAATCTCCTTTGGCTGGATTACATCAACACTGTGTCACAACACTCCCTGGATGTTTTCAGATTGGCTAAGATTCGCTTCATACTGTAAGTTTGCAAGAGTGTTCCCTGTTGAACAAAATGCTTCCAATCATGAACAGTGTGTGATTTGCTTCATGTGTATCTGCTGTACCTTGAGAATGCTGCATATCTGTACCTTTGCTGTCTGGCTTCAACAATCTATCTGATGGTTACAGGCAAACTCGCCATTTCATCTCTTGTTCTGTAAGACTGATCAATAAAGCACATTGGGCAGAAGGTTGGAGTCATGGAGGAAGGTCAGACAGACAGACAGACAGACAGACAGACAGACAGACAGACAGACAGACAGACAGACAGACAGACAGACAGACAGACAGACAGACAGACAGACAGACAGACATACGGAGAGACCGACACAAAGATCTACACTGTAGGTCGATCAATCCATCATCAAAGAGCATTAAAATGGGAATAGCTGTTTAAATAGAAAACAATTAGCCTGCCAAGCTCTCACTTTAACAAAAGTCTTCTACTTATCTCATTCTTTCTCACCGTTAGACACATTGATGTTTGTACATTCTATCACTCTTTCATTCTATTCCCCTATGGACTCCTGACGTTTTTTTTCCTGTCTTCATGGGTCTTTTTTATCCTCTCCTGCCATGCCAATACTTTTATCTCGCCTTTTTCCCTGCTGGGTTGAAAATCCTATTTCTGCCAAGAAGGGACAGCGTTGACAGACACATACTGGTCTCTGAAAGTCTCACACTGTTCAACCTACTGGTATGTTCATACAATTGTACCTCACCATTATGAACATGATAAAAATAGCACATTTTGTTCCGGTCTCAATATGTGTCTTATAGGAGGGCTGTGGACAGCGGCTTCCAGTGACATCATCAATGGGGAAGCCAAGTGAGACGTGGCCAAAGCATGTCCAAGGTTCCCCAGCCAAAAATGTTGAGAACCGCTGCTCTAAACCAGTGATTCTCAAACTGTTCATTTCAACGACCCCCAGACTGTTTATTATTGATTAATGGGGATTAATGGCAAACACTTGTACAGTGTCAACGTTCACTCTCAGTCAGAGTTACAGACCTGTAAGGGTATGTTTCGTTCCTACCGTAATTATTTTTAAGCCAGGGACACCAAGGAACCCCCAGGGAAAGGTGTCAAGGCTTTACTGAATACACAGCATTCACTCTATACTAGACAGACAGGCAGGCACACAGCCAGGCTGGCAGACAGACTAGTACAACGGGTACTGTGACAAAGCTCACAACACTATTGACTCAGATTCATACACATTGGTCAGACCGGCGGTGCAACGTAGGTCTGATGTCCACATATACCACTATAACTCAGCCACAGTTCTTTAAAACTGACACTAAGGGGGCATTTGTATTGCAAGTGTTTCATTTTTTTACTGGCTGGGACAGGGAAAGGGACACTGTGATCCTTCCTTAACTTGCAAAGCAGAAAAAGACCTGACTGCTGCCCCCAAGAGGTTTTGCTGTGACAGTGACGGGGGCGGTGAGCGATGCTCCAGAGAAGGCTCGCATTAAACTCACGACAGTCAGAGTACTCACGGTTTTACTGTGTCACACATGGCTATTTGCGATTCTTGACAACGACAACAAACTAAACTTTCATTTCCTGTTCTGGTACTGTGTTGGAGTCGTGACAGTCTCCAAAAACGTCCTCAGCTCAAAATGAATATCTTGATTAAAGCACATGTTAGCAGCAAACGACTAGACTAGTGCATATTCCTGTACCACAACCTTGTTTAGTCGGCCCTGACGCAGAGACACAAGTTACATTTCTGCTATAAGTTCAATCAACTGGCCACATTATACATAATCCATATATGTAGATTATGAAGTGGACAAGCCTTTCAGAAAACCCCATGGGTGAAACAGAAAGGGTAAAGTTCGGTTGCGGCCTGGAGGAATGTGGTGCAGCCCTGCCTACTCAGCATAAAGCCTCTCTACTCTGTGCAAGTCTCTGTAGAGAGGTTGATCAAAGCAGAGGAGACCGTTCACAGGATTCTGCACGTCAGAGAGACTCTGAAGGGATCTACAGACATACCATTACGCTTCACAATAGGATAGGATAGGATGAAAAAGTAATAATATGTCCATGTGTGCACTTGCATGCGTGTGTGTGTGTGTGTGTGTGTGTGTGTGTGTGGTGTGTGTGTGTGTGTGTGTGTGTGTGTGTGTGTGTGTTGTGTGTGTTGTGTGTGTGTGTGTGTGTGTGTTTGTAGAGAAGCATCATTTGGGGAATGATCAAACCGGTTTGCATGTGTGTGCACTGCAGTGACTTTGGTATTACTGAAGAGTTTTGTGAAAATGAGATTGGCAAATGAGATTGACACACACAGACACACACGTGTGTGTGTGTGTGTGTGTGTGTGTGTGTGGTGTGTGTGTGTGTGTGTGTGTGTGTGTGTGTGTGTGTGTGTGTGTGTGTGTGTGTGTGTGTGCGCGCGCATGTTTCTAGGTGCATACTTTATACTCTGCAACTGCTTTGATGAATAATGAGGAAGGTGCTGGATGCCGAGTTGGGCGGTGCTGCTGCCTGTTATTTCAGAGGAAGGTGGCGAGATCAAACCTGTTCTTTTTGCTGCCCTTCGCTGCTTGCTTTGTTTCATCCTTTCTTCCGTCTCTCTGCTTACAACCTCAGGTGCCTCTGCCTCACCCAGGGCCTGACTGATAACTGGCTGCACATTGTGCGTATAGTGCACTGAAAATAGCCAATGTGCGTGCCCATAGTGTGTGTTGCATCATTTCTCCAAAGACACCAGCTGCATCCATCAACTAAATCTAGTAGTTTCTCTGTATTTCGAAAGCAGATGGACTGGAGGACTACTGATCTCACCGACAGACATACCATAGCTTTACGTACAGTAGGAACCAAGAAAAAAAACATCAAAGTGTATTTGCTGAGCATTGCCTTGCTGTAAAGGCCTATTCAGAGTTTGATTTTCGATGCCTACTGCAACCACTGTGACCACCGTTGCCTACAATATGACGTCGTACTGCAGTTAAGTACAACTTACTCCACTACAATTATATTAACACTTTTTAGATCTTGATTATAATTACAAAAAATGACATACAGTAGATTCACCAACCACTACACGCTATACATTTTGGTAATTTGTAAATAGGCGATCTACAAGCTCACAATATGTCTCGATGTGATGTACTGTGTGCTTGCCTTGTACATCTGCTATTTTCAAGAGTTGTTAAAAAAAATGATGGGAACCTTCTGCATAAAGAGTACTTTTACTTTGGGGACATTTAGAAGCCAATACTTTTGTGCTTTTATTCAAATACATTTTCACCGCCAGACTTTTACTTGTGCACAAATGTCAGCACTTCTTCCACCACTGGTTCCTCTAGTGTTTGTGTACATCTGTACTTACTGTAAATGGCAGACGTCTTCCATCCTCTCACGTGTCTTCAGATGGAAAGTGTACTCGAAGGTATTCTCGGGAGCGAATGTCAGCCTGCACAGCAGCACAGAATAAAAGGAAAGGGAGAAGAGACAACCAGAGAATGAGGGAAGAGAGCAAGACAGAGGGAGGTGTATTTAATAAGTTGTCACAAATGCTTTGTTTGACAATTCGTTGAGAATGCTTTTTCCTCAAGGATCTGCACCCTCGTGACCACATTATAGGAGTACCACAATGCAAACGTAACACCCCGAGCTGTGATGCATGATAATGAATACAAGCACAAAAGCAGGCAAAAAGGAGAGAGATCTCCAGTGGCTGCCATCCACCCATCAAAGTGCTTTATAGGAAGTCCTTTTGAATGTGTGTTTAAGCAAAGCTACCGTGTCAGATATGCTGATCATGCCATCTTACGGGGGTTTCTCTACTCATGAAATCAATCAGCACTACGTGAGGCACTGCATGTAATGGCGAAGCCCAGGGATTACACAATACACACACGATGCATGGGCACAGTGGTGATTGAATGGGGCAGTGGGGGTACAGTATATATTATTTCCATAGTGTACCAAGTTAATCCCCCCACTCCTGCTTGAACAACCACGCATGCATGCATTGCGCGCACACACACAGGCGTGCGTATACACACACACACACACACACACACACACACGCACGCACATGCACACGCACACACACACACAGACAGCGAGAACAACCTTCAACCACGACACCTGTCACGATTGGAAAACTGTTGCGTTAACCTCAGTATAACCTATGCCTAAACCTAACCTTAACCCTTGACCATTGTTATGGTCACGACTGTTCGTGAAACTGCTGCGGCAGTTATGAATAAATCTGTTGTGGCAGGTATAAACGCCCGCCGCGGTCGAGAAATAATTATACTCCTCATATGCGCGCGCACACACACACACACACACACACACACACACACACACACACACACGCACGTGCACTCGCACTCACTCACTCACTCACGTGTATGGGGACTTGATGGCCTTTATCAACTACATCATTAAAGTAATGCCTCTTTTGTTCACCTGTACAACATAAGGCAGCTGAGGTTTGAACTTTTACATCCAGTATGTTGTACTTTATTGCACTGTCCTCTGACACCAAAAACTCTGGTGATACTAACAGTCCTGTACGGTCCCACACATCCTTCTTGCTTCAGCCAGAGAGTAAAAATATCCAATGACTCTGAGGAGAGCCAGAGCCAGAAAAAAGGTGGAGACAAGGGTCTGTGCCTTGCCAACAACGGAACAGAGCCGAACAGCAGGTATGAGAACATTCATTTGCATATCACCCCAAATGTCGCTGATACGCACACACACACACACACACACACACACACACACACACACACACACACACACACACACACACACACACACACACACACACACACACACACACACACACACACACACACACACACACACACACACACACACACACACACACACACACACACACAACTGTACAGACTCTCATATATTGTGTACTCACACACACACACACACACACACATGCACACACCCACACAACACACTTGACAAAGGCGACACTGTACTGTCTTGTAGATACTTTCAAAGAATAGTTACACCTCACAACAACCTCAAACCCAACTGAAGTGTTGCATTCCATTTGTGCTTGCCTTGAACATACAGGTACACCGTGCACATTCACGTTTCTGAATTGCACCTACAATTAAGCCTCATTTATACACACTCACATAAATAACAGATTCCTGCTATCACACGTAAGAACAAACTGGGCTGTAGTGATATTATGATATAGATTGACATTTATTGAACTACCTCAGCCTACACACAGCATAATTTAACACATTTTTCATATCAAGGTCCATTATCTATTCGAGATCTGAGCCAGACACCATCATTTGATGAGATTTATCCTCACAGACGATTTTGTTTAATTTTTCTCCCACAATTCCATGTTGTTGCCAAATAATGATAAAAATAACAATTGTTCCACTTGTATGTAATCCATTTGGTTACCAAAATCCATCATTTAGCTCGGAACGACCAGGAACCCCATCAAGGACCATTTGGTGGTCCATGGACAGTGTGGCAGCAGCTCTGTCGAGGAGTTACTTATCATCACTGCTTGAGAGATTGTCTCATAAGCAGACATATGGAAGGGACAGGGAAGTTAAAGAACAAAGGAAGAAAAAACAAAACAAAAAGTAAGACATCTGCACTGGGGGTTCATTTGGCTAAAGGCAGAGACTTGATTGAAATTTTGCCCGTCGGTTCCAAACCGGATTTCCTTTCTCTTCTTCCTGAGCGCATCCCCTGGCAACGTGTAAATCCTCAAGAGGACAGGTGCAAACCACCGGTGTGCATTAGGTACCTTTGGCACATGCTAACGGATATACAGCACATGCACGCGCATCAGCTGACATACACACACAAACACAATGACGTGCACACACAACACACACACAACACTTGTCTTAGTACAGGCTTGATTCCTATGGCCTGGGGCAGGACTTTGCCTCTTTCCCCCCTGAGCCCATAAGCCCTGCAGCAAAATCTGTCTGGTCCTGTCCTAACCTTTATGAAAGTTTTCTTCTTTTTCCCCCCTCTCAAGCTGTCTCTTTGCAATGCTCCATCATTTTCTTTCTCTGACTACTTCTATTTCATATTGGCCATTAAACTTTTACCTTTGTTCGACATGTTGTTTCTCTCCCTCCCTTTCTCCCTCTACGATTTCACCTGCTCACGTCAAGCCTCACCCTCCCTCTCTCTCTCCGTCTCTCCCCCTTCCCCCCAGTCTCTCGCCCCTTCCCCTCAGTGTTTGCTCCGACAGCTCACGTATCAACCCAAACCTCCATCTCTGTCCACTCACTCAGTCTTTCCCAGTCTGTCTGTAGAGCTCCTGGGAGAGTAGTGCAACAATAGAATGTCAGACAGTAATATATTAACATTTAAAGATCCCTGAGGGGCAGTTTGAAACATGAACAAATATAGGACTTAAATATAGTACTTTGCTGCATGTCAAAGACTGAAAAAACGGCAATCTATTGTACACACTCACAAATCAATCTGCATTAAATACTGTATACAAGCTTGGAGATCTGCTTGTTTTACCAAATATTTCGCTGAATGTTTTTGCCAAATGTTTACCGACCTTTACTGAATGTCATCTTCTTTGTATATGGCCAGAATTAGGGATGTTAGGGTTCATGTTAAATCAGTGGCCTTTCTGTCACACACTGCTGAAAACATCCACAAACATGGGCAGCATTGGCTCAGGCGATACACCAGCCACTACTCCTGGCTTTGTGGCAAAGCAAGACATGATGTTTCCTTGCATGATTAACTCTGCCACTGGTGTGTGTGAATGGGTGAATATAACCGTAAAGCACTTTAGATGAAAGCATAAATAAATATACAACTCATACTTAGTGTAATTCTAAAAATTTGAACCCACAGCTTTATAACCCATTATTTCACCCAGTGCCTTACCTACAGTAATGTGATCCTGGGCTCTACACACCCTCCACCAACCTGGGGAGGCAGCAGACTGGTCTCATGCTTCCTTCAATGTATGAGGGCTTCAAGCTGCCTTCTTTTCACCTGACAGGGGGGATTTTCCCTGGTTGGACGTAGCGAGTGGACGGAACACGTTATTCCAACCAGTTCCTGCCCCCTCCATCAAATGCCCCAGCTGGCCCGGGGAGGCGGTTTAAAAACCAGGATTACTGCATGTTTTTGTGAGGGAATCTAACCTATGGGACACAGGGAGAACCCCGCCTCGGGTATGGGCAGGAGACACACCGCCAGCACCCACAGCGTATTTAGCAGGAATCGAACCTAGTACCTTCTAGCTGCAAGGTGACAGCTCTACCACTGTGCCACTGTGCCTTCCGAAAGTGGTCTCTGACATCTCAGCACCATATCTATTTCTTTTCCGCTCCAACTTTCTCAGATTACTGGCTACAAACAACTTTCAGTGTTGCTCTGTCACTGAAGTAAACAAGGTGCAGGCGTCTTGGAAGAGCACTTAACACTTTTACACCTTTAAATGCCTATTGGGTTTAAGTAATTATATTTCTTGTTATGAAGTCTTTCTGTCTTTGATATGTTGTGGTGCCCAAGTTTTGACTATCAACATAATAGCCAATTAGTCGTGCGCATACAACTCTTTAAAGTCACGAAAGGGCAAAAGGTATAATTAAGAATTGTTGCGTCTGAATAGTGCAGAATGATAATGTGAAAACCATGTCACTAGAACATCTGCAGGCTCTTTTGTTCCCATAGTGCATTAATTATGCTAGGAAACAGAAGTGCTGTACAGCCCATTGCACTTGCAGTACATCTCAGCCCTTTGCACTTGCTAGATATACTGAATTCATGTAGAATTAGAAGTTTTCTTTTTGCTTTTCCAGGTAAATATAGGACTATATAGAATAAACTAGACTACAGAGATATGTAGAAATAAAAGAGATGTAGAAATAACAGAAGCATAGATGGATGTATAAGACAGAGACATGGCGAGTCGCAAGATGGTTAAAAAAGGAGCAACTCAAAAGGTCCTGGTAACAAAATAGAGGGCACCCAGCCAGGCACACACACACACAAACAACAACAGGTTGTACCCGTGTCGCTTGGCTACGCTTTGTTGCATCTGAAGTTCTGAACTGTCATTCCGAAAACATGCCTCACTGTTAAAACAAACTCAGTCTCAGCAGGAGCTGTCTCTGCTTTACAAAATGTAATAATGTGAATGCATGGCCGTGTTAATATTACTTAGATGGTAAAACCGGAAACCGTGGTGTTTTGGTCATAGTAAACTGGGGTTTTACATATTGAAAACCGTACAACCCTAAGCAGGACACTGCATACAGTATACTATGCAGTATGAAAAACCTCCTCCTCTCTGTCTCTCCATCCTTCTTTATACACACACACACACACACACACACACACACACACACGTCCACGCACGCGCACACACACACACACATGCACATGTCTTCTGCAGATTTTTCATGCATTCAAGCTATCTACCATATGCCTATCAATCATATTTTTAAATTGCATCTTTTTCTGAAATCTGGAGAAGTCAAAAATGACACTCACAATTCCTACCAATAGGAATTGTAATTTTATGACAAGTATATTGTCATTGAGGAAATTGCCTCTGGCAGTATTAAAACCTACCCACTAGTGAGCCGTGATCAACCCCTTAGGAGCTACTGTCAACTATTGCCGATATTTTGAAGCTCCAAAGCGCCACGACTGGATGTTACAGTAGGTAAGTTTAATAGTGTGTGTCGTGGTCATAGCGGATGTTTGTCTGTCTGTGAAAATGTTCCATGGAGGAGTTGGTTTACCCAAAAAAAACAACCTTGGAGGGGCTTTTTCAGCCTATATCAACCCAGTGCGAACGCATGTGCACTACCCATGATTGCCGCCGCCATAAAGTGTTTTTTATGCCTTTATTGACAGTGAACAGTATGCCTTTCTGAAAGGAGTTTGCATGTCCTCCCCGTGTCCCCTAGGGTAGATACCCTCACAAACTCATGCAGTAATCCTGGGCTCTAAACTGCCTATCATGCGTAGTGCACGTGCGTTCACAGTGATATAGTTGATATAGGCTAGAAAAGGGGCGCCTGATGGAGGGGACAGGAACTGGTCGGAATAACGTGTTCCTTCCACGCGCTACGTACAACCAGGCGAACTTCCCCCTATCAGGTGAAAAAAGGCAAGACTCCTCATGCATTGAAGGAAGCATCAGGCCAGTCTGGTGTGTAGAGCCCAGGATCACATTAGGAATTGGCACTGGGTGAAAAAATGGGTTACAAAATCGTGGGGAAAAAAGGAAAGGGAGTCGAACCCGCAGCATGCCATCAGGCTGGCTTGGCAGCCAAAGTGCCCAGACGGTTGAGCTAACTATCTGGAGCCCCTCACCACCATAACGTTAGATGTAAACAAAAGGCTTCAGATCAATGGTGAATGTTTTCTTCCACTCAATTAAATCAAATGTATTCATACAACACAATTGGCACAACTTGCAACGCCTCATTGTTTGGCGCAATTTATGCCGTATGGTGGGGAATGGATTAATCATGCGTGTTACTCTACAGCCTACTGCTTAGCCTCTAGGCTGCTGTTTTCAAGTAGCTGGCCAGTATACGCTTTTGACAATACTCAAGAGTAGCTGTTGTCTCTGAATTTAATAGCATTAAAGATGTTCCATGCTCACACAGCGTTCAGACCGAGTTTTAAACCTTATAGTTGTCATCTTTGCTATAAACTAATGGTCTAAGAACTATCTTTTAACTTTCCACATCACTGATTCTCCCCTTTTAGCCTCTCAATTCCAGATGATACCATATACAATTATCTGAAGTAAATGTAGAGTTGTTAATGCCCTTTGTCCTTTCTGTGTGCATGACACGCAATTCCTATCTGTGTATAATCCATTAGACCAAAATGGACATTTGTATCTTTCATCTACTATTGCATACAGTGTATACCAGGGGTGGCCAACCGGTCACAGACTAAGAGCCACGTTTTTCATTGTGTTACTGCAAAGAGCCACATCAAAGAGGATTCCAGGTGGTCCCCAGGCTAAATGATGGAAAGTTGGTTAGCCAGATGTAACTCTTTGAGAGCGTAAACATGAAACCAAATGGACCCTTGCGGGTCCATTTGGTTTCATGTTTACACTCTCAAGAGTTAAAATATTCATCATGTGAAATAGCCCCAAGTCTACACAACTCGAGAATGTAGAAGATTAATGGTCATTTTGATCTGTATGTTTGACTGTTTTGTTTTCTCTGAAATCCAGCCTGGAATTGTTGACAAAAGTAAACAAAATCTAGCTTTGGGTCTGTGGAGCTAAAATGTCATCAAATGGTAGTCCATGGCTCAAATTCTGAATAAATGGTGGGCCCTGGTATAAAAAAAAAGGTTTTTGGTTTCGGTTTCATGTGGAAGCCCCTTAAGAGCCACATGTAACCAGCTGAAGAGCCGCATGCGGCTCGCGAGCCGCGGGTTGGTCACCCCTGGTGTATACTATTTGACGTGTTGGGTTCATTGTGAATGTATACATTTGTATATACATTTATTTTCTCCACTGTAACGTGGTGACTATGGGCTCCATTTTCGTAACCGCTAAACATCTTATCGCTTAACTTCTTTGCCTTTTTAAACTATTTAAAAAAACATTTTTCAGTAGTTCAAATGGCCAGTCTACAAGCTCACAACATGTTAATAGATTGGCATGTTGAAATATGCCAAAATGTTTTTCAAAATAGTAAAAAAGAAATAAGGGGTTTGGGATAAGGGGTTTAGCATGTAACGAAAATTCACCTCCTGTCCGTCTGTCTGTCTGTCCGTCCGTCCGTCCCGTCCGTCCGTCCAGTTAGGGTTGCGGTATCCTTTCCTATGTCCAGCTTTTGGTGTATGTGAAGTGAACACACGTTGTCCTATATGGTTCAGTATCAGAAATGAGATATCCTTAAATAGGGAATTATACTGGCACAGGGCATGTTACGTGCCTGTGAACCAGCACAGAAGAATCTATGCGTTGGAATCAACTATGGTGCATCTGGCTTGCCGAGCATCTCTACGCCAAGACAATTTGCCAAATAGGGAGGCTAATCTCTGTTTGCTCCCACGCCAACGACTCCAACGGCTGGGGCAGTGGCATAGATAGGATGGAGACATTCACCATGCTTGGGGCCACCTCGCATGCAGGTGCATTAATTAGTACAGTACAGCAGCAGCAAAATACAGAAATGCACAGGAAAGACTAATTGGCGTAACGCCTGAACTGGGAGCAAATTGGGGTAAAAATAATTTACTAGATGTAAAGGGAACACATACATAAACACACACACTGAAGTGTGGGCTATCAGTGGAGTGTGAGACTTTAATGGTGCGAGAGATGGAGAGGGAGGGGTAGATCGAGAGCGGGTAGGGGTGGAGAGAGAGAGGAGAGAGGAGGGTGAGAGAGAAAGAGATAGAGAGAGAAAGAGAGAGAGAGGGAGAGATCACAGCTAGTGTGTTGGTCTGCTCTGCGCGTGTCTTCACATGTGTTGTATGCAGCTCTTCCACTGTGGTGGGTGCGAGATATTCTGCTGCAGTGCATTCACACCATCAACCCTATCCCTGTAGATTTCAACAATGATGTCATCTTTCCTTTTCATCTCGCTTTCTCTCCCTCTCCCTCCCTCCCTCCCTCCCTCCCTCTCTCAGGCTGTGAAGGGGGTTTTTCCACAATGACGAGAGCCAAGAGAAGACCAAGCAGATTTGATTTAGACGAGGGAAGGACGGAAGATTTTAAAGAAATATGACATTAGAATAATGAAAGTATAAAAAAGGGATGGAGTGTGTTCTGGCAGCGTAATCATCATGTACATCATGGCATTTAGTGGCCATTTTGGTGAGCAGAAAATCTAATCTAATTAAACAATAAAATTAAAAAAAGATATCACACCTTTGTGAAGAGAGGGGTGCTGTTATCGTCGTATAAAACCTTGACATAACATGTTGGTTTACTCAGACACATATGACGTATGTTTCTGAGCAAATCCACTGATTACCCCATGATGATTTCAGGTGATGAAATTAGCCTATTTGCTCATGTACATTCTCCATTCATAGGCGCGTGTGTAGGACGGAAAAAAAGACATTTGCTTAGACATATGACCCTACTGTATATTCTCCATATTCGCATTGTCAATGTGAATTTGCGTTAGGTGCAAACACTAATATCTGAATATGTAAGAGAATGTACTGTATGGACGTTAGTTCTGTGCTCTATCCTTTGAGCTACACAGCCATGAATTCACCTTGACTTCTGGCATTTCTTTACACGATTCTCTCTGGACCCTGGAACATGCTTAATGCTCTATAGCTTTGATTGCATTTGGTTGACATAATACCAGTACAGTAACAGTGTAGGATTTCAGGCAGCATTGGGGTAAAATCTGTAACGCTGGCCCCCTGCTCCAGTGCCCTAGTGCTGTAGATGCCACCACTATCATAAACACAGTGTGTACAGTTTCCTGAATGCATAAACAGTTAACAGTACTATGCCCTGGTAAGTCACAGCCACTGTTCCCAGCGGTGAACCTCAATTAGACACAGGCAAACCACAACAAACTGTTCGGCTGCCAAGAACGCGGCAACAATTCACTGCTGACTGCAAGCAGGTGTGTGTGTGTGTGTGCCTGTGCGTGTGTGTGTGTCTATGTGTGTGTGTGTGTGTGTGTGTGTACACATACGTACATATTCCATAATGTGTGTGCATAGGTGCTTCTGAGTTTTTGTGCGTGCAAATATACATGCAAATATACAAATATACATGCTTGTTGATGTGTTAAAAGTGGACGTATCAAAGTGTTAGGGTGTGCATACGTACGCGCATGATTAATCGCTAGTTGGCATCCGAGTGGCCTGTCGAGAGTCAACCTCGATGACCGTCTAGTGAGGGGGACAGACATGAGTGCAGCACGGATAATGAGAATCATGTCAAGTGTTCAGTTAAAGGGATCTTTCATTATTAAAAAAAAATCTATCGATCATTTTATCGCCTACTCAGTCTTATGTGAACGCTGCAGACAGTTTAAGTTATACAATTCAGTATTTAGAGTTTCAAATTCCTGTACCCATCATTACTTAAAACTCCTTTTCAACCATGATAGATTCATCGACATTTTTTTTCTTTTGAGTGGTAATGTCCTTCTAATACATGAGGCTGTGAATTCATATATTTCTAATAATTCTTTTTGATTTTACAAGCTGAGCTGGAGTTTTTTTTCCCCCAAAAGAATTATTAAAAATAAATGAAAAACAGTAAATGAAAAACCCCTCAGTTATAGAGAAAGAGAATAACGGATGGGTGTTTTCGATGAATTTATCATTTTAAAATTTGAGTGAAGTTACAATGGGTTAGTATATGAAGGTGCATGGCAGATAAAATGAATTAAGTCAACAACTGACTGAATCAACAACTTGTTCACATTGGTCTGAGTAGATGGTTAGCTCACAAAACGTTTTTCTGGACATTTGGAAATGTTTTTGTTAATGGCCTAGGACAAACTCCAACCCCATGGTGGTACTAGTGGTCCTACAGGGATAGGTTTGAGTCCTGTTCATGATGACTTTTGTTGGAGTCTCTCCCCGTCACTCTACCTCTTTCCTGTCAATCTCTCCCCGAAACTATCAATAAAGGCAAAAAAAAGCCAAAAACAACTTTAAAAAATCCACACCTACTATTCACATTATTCTAGATTCTGCCTAGAATCGCATGCAAAACAGTACACTTTGTGTGTGGCTTCATGTGACAAATAAGAAAGAAAGAGAGAGAGAAAGAAAAAGAAAGAATGTGGAGGACATTTACAGGAAAAAGGAAAGAAGGTTCAGAGGAGAATAATATAACATCCTTGTATATCCACTACACAGTAAATATTCCTAGTGTTAAGTTTAACTCTGAGTGTCCTAACAACTAAAATTCATGCTGTGAGTAGTATACTGTGTGCTCCTCCATGGTGTCCAGATTCAATTCCTACTGCTGGTATAACCTCTTGCCAGCTAAAGACATCAACCCAGTGGCTTGATGAAATGAACAAACAGTGGAGGGCTTCACTTGACACTTACTGCAGCTCCCCTGGCTAAAGCCGACTGTGATGCGTGTGCGTGTGAGAGAGCGCACACATGCATGCGTGCCTTCAGTCAGACACAAGCAAGCATGCATCGATTTGTGTTTTAGCTTGTTTCTTCGTTTTTTTCCTTCTTTTTTTCAATTGTGTGTCTGCCTGTGAGATCAAAGTGATGGATTGCATGGCTTGGCTATGAATGTCCTCAGTGCAGCTTGTTTGGAAGAGAATACTAGAGAAAAAACGAGCCCTCTTTAAACTGTGGGAGAACAGCACCACCTAGTGACTGGAGGACAATCAGATGGAAGGAAGAGAGCTAACATCTACCCAGCAAATATGAACACTTGCCTAAGTTACACTAACTTCATTTTGGTTATGAAGGAACTACATCTTAGATGATGACTACTAAGTAACAAAAGACAACAGTTGTTAGGACAGCTGTGAGATCCGACTAGAAAAGCTGTGGAAATTTTGGAGAGAGACAAGTGTGTCTGAAGACGGCATCTTGTTGTGTGCATCTTCAGGCAGCAATAAACAAACCCTTCATGCAGTGGAATTCACAGAACAACACTTGCACGGTGCTTGCATACCTGTCTGATGGGCTCAGGAACTCGATAGCGACAGCACGAGTATGTGAGACGTACTGCTGTGTCCAGACTGATCTTGTGGCCGACCGAGACATACACAGGTTTAGTACTGCTGTCTGAGCTACGCAGGGCCTAGAGAGAGGGGGGTATTGAAGTCAGCACTCAGCAACAACTCCATTACAGTTTTTCATTATTATTGTCTGTGTCTGTCAGCTTACACACCTTGCCTAGTATTTTTCCTGATGGTGATGTGAGTGGGAAGCAGTCTCCTCCTTTCTGCAGTGCAGCTATCTGTGGAGGAGAAGAAAACAAGCGTAATGTGTGCTGTCATAACAGACCGGACATCCACCATCTGAAGACACTGGCTTAAAGTTACAATCCATTAAGTTGTGTTAACTGTTAGCATTCGAAAGTCAAACCCTAGATGGGAAACAAAACATCTACAGTACCGCACAAAAAAAGTGGAAGATATGCTGTATTGTACTACCATGTAGAGTAGACTAATAAAATATATATTTTTATATATATAATATATAAAAATGTTTTGCAGTTTAAATGACCATACCAGAATGTCATTGCGTATTCATAGCTTTATCACTTTAGATATTTTAGATTTTAGCAGTGTTTTAGCCCAGTGTCTCTGGACAGTGGGCTCACTTACTACAACATACTTGAAAATCGTTCTTCTCCTCACTTACACTTGTCATCTAAAGTAACTCTGAGATATCATGAACTTATTTTTAATTAAGCTAGCCCCTCCATTACATGTTTTTGTTTTCTTTATGGGCCAATTGCATGAGAGTTTGTTCAGAGCACTTATGATTTTATATGTTTTGCCAGCCAAGCTGACGGACTTTAATGTTTGTTTTGGACATGGCCTGAGAAGAGTCTTTTTTAGCAGTAGAAACTAAAGCTTGTCTTCTCCACATCCAAAGGCACATTGCAATGTCGATTGCACCACACCAGACTGGCATTCACAGGTGTGCTGTGCGTTATGGGCCAAGAAGATGAAGGCAGCTTAGCCTCCATGATGGATGCGATGTCTGCACTTCTATGACTGATTACAACACAGGAGGAGTCACTAGGGAGACTGCCAGGCAGTGCCAGAAGCGGCCACAGAGGACCTGGGGCCATGGCTGATGTGCACATTGTCACTGTCAGCCAGAAGCCTTCCACATACTGTACACACAATGCTGTCACAAATACCATTTCAGTTTTCAGCACAAACAGATATTAAAGAGTGTGTGTGGGCCAGAAGATTTTGGCTGCAGGGTCTGGGCTTTGTGAGCCTGTGCATTAACACATGTGATTGACAGGGAAGAGACAAAAAAACAAAAACAAAGACATAGGTGCTGAAAGAAAGCGTTACAGCAGTGGTTTTCAACCTTTTTGACACCAGGGCCCACCATTTATTCAGTATTTGAGCCATGGACCACCATTTGAGGACATTTTCACCCACACAAACCCCCAAACTTTTGTTTTTGTCCACTATACCAGGCAGAAACAAGACAGTCAAACATACAAAAACATACATCAAAATGACCATTAATCTTCTACATTTCCTAGTTATGTAGACTTGGGCTAATTCGGATGATGAATATTTTAACTCTTGAGTGTAAACATGTTTTGTGTTTATGCTCTCAAAGAGTTACATCTGGTTAACCATCTTTCCATCATTTAGCTGGGGACCACCTGGAACTCTCTCAAGGACCACTGGTGGTGCCCGGACCACTGTTTGAAAACCACTGCATTAGAGGGACAGAGATAGAGACCCAGTGGCTTGACCCTTCTACTCAGTGAGAAGACTGTGGGTCTCTGGGGGGGATCCTAACAACATTGCTACATGGAAAAAGAGGACCTTGTATGCAAGGAAAAAAAAGCAGTTCAGGGTCTTCAGACACTTTTTAAGATTTCTGCAGGTAAACCTTCTAAGAAAACAGAGAAATCCAAGAAAAACACTTCAGTTGAACTTCTAATTGAAGAGGGATAGCAACATGATAATCAGATCATTTCATAACATTTTCTTACAACCATGTGTGAGGCTGGAATGGTTACAGAAATATCACTGCATACATGGGAGGAAACACACGCACGCGCGCACACACACGCACGCGCGCACACGCACACGCACACACACACACACACACACACACACACACACACACACACACACACACACACACACACACACACACACACACACACACACACACACACACACACAGTGAAGGAGGGGATTCAAGTGGAAAGTAACACCACGATTTTTAGGACACCCAAATAGTGACCAAAACCCATTCAAATGACTTGCTAGAGGGCTTATGGGGCACATATTGGGAATGGGAACCAACACACTCATTTTCTGGGTTTGTTCCAAATTAAGATTTGGAGAGAGAAAAAAAATAGGTAAAAAATATTTCAGAGGATCACATGGTGATGCTGCTTGGAGCTGTCCCAGATTAGAGCTTTATGTATAAAGCTATTAAGAACTAGTTAATCTTATTTCTAAGTGATTAACCTTGTGATAGTGCCCGGGAAACGGATATGCCTCATGTTACATAGTTATGTAAAACTAATTTCACAACAAAACAAGCAAATCCTATAGCTACTACCAATGTGTCAGTCGCACACATGCACATGCATGCATGCAGGCAAATTGCAGGGAAGTCTCTTGAGAGAGACTAATAGTAATGTGGAGAAGATTCAAGATATTGTGTTCCATTGATTCATTTAAAAGGCTGAAACCCAAAAGCCAAAGCATTTATAACTCTGGAAACAATGAAACAATGTGTCTGAGTTCTTAAGCGCAACATGATGCCTCGATGTCTCATACTGATGTAACAACAATTTATCAAAATCAAAATCATCCAGCGTTGAGGAATATACAGTAGATACCCATTCACACTACACATAACATTTTACTAACATGCTGTCATTGGTCTTATGGAACACATACATCATTATCTTGTGTGAATGGATGATGTGCAAACATCCTCTAGAAAGGATCATATTTTGTGCATTTAAATGGAAGAGTTCAAAGACACCATCCACCTTTATCATTGTCTACTCCCCACTGGGCCAAAAGCGCAGGGAGAGGGTATGCACCCTGTCCGTCCCTCCATCCGTCTGTATACAGCTAATCTCTGGCACTGTTGGCTTGATGACAGCCAAACTTCTTCCTTGATGGCATTCTTCACATGGGTCTATTATAACCTCACCACATTTTATCCAAACATCACGCAATTCAGTACACAGTCTTAAAGGAAAACAAAAGTCTTTCCGTTTTTTATGCTCCATCCTGATTAGCTAAGATTGGCTTCCTGAACACAGAGTGTGATTTCCATGAAACATGACACATACATTCCCACTATGCACTTAACAAATTTCAGATCAGTGCTGTAACAAGCCAAGTCACGTCTTTTACTTATAACTCCACCGACTCACAAGCCAAGAGAAAATGCCAGCATTTTCCTTTTTTGTGGTCCTGTCTGACTCTCTACAACCCACTGTGAGCACCGATATCCAGAGCCATTGGGCCAATCGGCTTGAAACTGTGCACACAATTCTTGAAGGCCAGTCCAGAAACATCATGTTTTCAGTTTTTTTGGCCTATTATAATAGTATCAAAAGAGGTAGCTTTTTACAAATACTTTTTTATATTGCTCCTACATGGACCCCCATAATGTGGTCCATCCTTCGGATGTTTCATATTCAATCCTGATTGGCCTGAGAATAAGATTGTCTTGCAAAGTTTGCTGTGACACTTTGCACATTCCCATTAGGATTCTCAACTGTCGAAATGTACTTTTCATTATCCCAAATTAACCAAGCCCATGACCACCTGACGTTTCCTGCTATTTTCTTTGCAAAACAGTTTCTCTCTGCCATGTTATTAATACAAATCTGTCACATTTTTAAGATTGGATTCCAAAATTTGTGGGGGAGTAGCGCCCAAATGCTGGGAAACTTTGTACTACACGTACTAATTCCTAGATAATGGTGGCATCACAATAGCCCACTTTACGCTTTCAGCTATGTCAACCATAGGTCGCACAATCGACATAATTTTCCTCCATAGGTTTCAACAAGGCTAACTTGTGTTATGAACATTGCTGAATGTTGCTATAATGGTCGTTCAGATGCTGTGTCCATCAGTACCCCAAATACAACATGCCATGTCAATATGTCAGTAGCCTTACACTGAATTATTCTTGCATCAAGGCTCTTTTCCAACTAAGTGCTCAAAGCGCTTTACAATGGTACATTCATTCATACATTGAGAGGTAAAGCGGCAAACAGTTGAGGCCAGCATCCTCACTTCCCACATTCACACACCAATGGTGGCAATCTCACACCAGCCAACTCATTGGTTCAGTGTCTTGCCCAAGGACACTTCGACATGTAGACACTGGAGGAACTGAGATTCGAACCGCCGACCCACAGATCACTGGACGAACTGCACTACCACCTGAACCACAGCCACAAGTCAAGTGTGCGACTGCCTTCCTTCACAGTACAAACTTCTTTCATCCTTGTCTGCAGGCAGCAACGAGAACACCACAGAGAGAGCCCTGAGTATGTGCTACTCTGCCGGACAATGTGCTAAACAAGAATGGGCCAAAGTTAATTTTCGGAGCCTGCTGTCGTATCTACAGCCGCCAGACATCTGTTCATAACACACAATTAACTTCAACTTGTTTTTCTTCCTGTCCCTGACAGGTCATTGAGGCTGCAGACTGCAACGAAATGAACATTTGCATATTAATGAAACCCAAATTTTGCTTTCCCACAGGTATGCTTTGACTAAACAGGCATTTGTTCCAAGTTGATTTGTATTCAAACCCCACATTACTGAGAGAAGGCTTGGCTTGTAACACAAAACTAACAAACAGTAACACATGAATGAACACACATGCACATGCTTGTGCACAGGCACATACATAGACTCATTTCAGTCCTTTGTTTGTGGACGACGGGACGGTGGGTATGGGCAACAAAGGTAAATTGTTTACTGCAGTACAGACGATCTCACCTGTGACTGGTGCTCCTCACTCCTGGTCACACCCTGTACCAGCAGTAGGTTCTTGGCCACGCCTATACAGGGCAGTTCTGACAGGACTCCAAGATGGCAAGCAAGGCCAAACTCTGGAAGGTTACATAAAATAGCATTCTGTTGTAAGACCACTTCGGTCCAGCCCTCCTCACGGCCCTAACATCTAAGCAAGTCACAACTTTTAAGTTAATGAGCTTGTTAATAAAACAAAGCCTAAAACGACTTTGGAGAGATAAGCTGACAACAGGTAATAATAAATCACTCCAAAAGTCATGGTAAATCTAAGGAGTTAATGTATTTGTCTGTATTTTTCCTTAATCATTAGGGGACTTTGGTCCCTTTAATGATTAAGGGAAAATACAGAAATACAGACAATCATTAAGGGACTTTGGTCCCTTAATGATTAAGGGACCAAAGTCCCTTCAAGCACAGCCACACATAAACATTGTTGATTGTAACAGAACCAAACAAAAGACACCCATCAATAGTCCAAATCCAAAAACGATAAACAGTTAGAAACAGAGAAATTAAAAAGGAGGATGTCACCAGGAATACAAACCTACACTCATTGAAAAACATATTAACAGCTACACTCACCTCTGTAGTGGAAGAGACCATTTCCGTCTACTAACACACACCTATGAAAGGACAAATTACAGAATGAGAAATGTATGATATATGGATGTAGTAGAACAAATACAGTAGTATAAATAGGTCATTAGCGCAATGTCCGATGGCATTTCTGTGGAAACCGTATATTCAACAATGACTGATTACTAGTTCAAACTGTGTCTGACACTGACATAGAAGCACAGTATTTCTATGAATGGACATATGCATTCTATAGATTTTTTTTCTACCGGTATATGGGATGAAGTAAGGGAGCAAGGGAAGGTATCCTATCCACAGTCTGGATGATGAACTATAGTGCTCGCCGCTTAGTGCTCTAGCTTTATGCCAATTTTACAATTTGTTGAGATACCGTCTAAAACGAGTATAAAAGCATGACAAAAAAGCAAGACAGAACCAAGACAGTCTACTAGTGCCACCACGATTCCAAATTTAAAATGGTGAATAATTGTCAAAAAAATAATGCACAGTGCAGATTATGACTAATAACTCCAATATACATACACTACAGTATATACAACATTACAGTCTGACATATTGATATTAACATTAAGTGATATTAACATTTTATACTTTAATACTGGGAATAACTGATCCAAGCTCACATCACAAAGTGAGTAAGTGTTGGTATGCTATCTGTGCTTTCTGCAGGGCCCTCTCCATGCTGTTAGCAGACCTGAGGCAGAAGTTCAGGCTGGCTCTTCTCTAGACGTTGCAGGGCCTCCAGGAGGTATGGGGTCTCTCTGAAAGCCAAGAAGCCAGCGATGTAAGGGGCAGTGAGTTTAACCATCTTTGTGTCCTCATACATCACCTGGGAAGCAAGGGGTGGATGGAAGAAACAATGGGCAATTATTGTATATGAACAGTTTAGAGGATTGAGGACTGCAAAGTTAAGGTTCAGTTGTCCGTGAAAAGTGAAGCACTCTGTGACCTCTGTGGCCTTATGTGCCACAAGACACAAAGTGGAGTAGGTAACATCAGGTATAGAACAAATGGAATGGGTGACTTAGATTAAGAATGGATCTTTACCATAAAAGATTTTATGGTACAGATTTTAAAAGACCATTTCTAGAAAGACAACATTTGACCTTGTCATCTCTGTCTAATGAGACTAGGGATGTTAATCGACACATATTTGGAATGTCGACGTGTCGGGCCCCATTTTCGATTTGTCGTCGATTTTTTTATTTATTTATTTTAGCCCGCGGCGCCGGCGGGACCTAACGCAAAATGTTGCAGCGCGGGCGGCATGAAAATGCCTGCAGGAGGGAGAGGTGCAAGATAAAATAAGCGGGACCGCGAAATCGAGCAATATATAATCTAAATATATAGCAATAGCAATATATAACCAAAATATGCATATCTGAGGAGAACGTTCCATACTGCGCTCCACAATGATCAGGCATGTTCTCAAAGCAAAGCGCATGGCAGAGCAGGGCGCAGGAGAGCAGAGCGCACCACGCAACAGACAACAGACACGCACCCGCACCTGGAATTCCACATTCATTAGTAGCCTAATCGACTTGATAGAGGAGTTTTCCTCTTTCCTTGCGACGGATTCCCTGCATCTTTGCTTTTCCCTGCGTCTGCTGTTAGACATGGCCAAACAACGTGAAACAGAACACTGGACAAGATAAGTACAAATAATATAGGCTTGTTCTATTAACAGCAGCACGCGCGTCTCTCTCTCTCTCTCTCTCTCTCTCTCTCTCTCTCTCTCTCTCTCCTCTCTCTCTCCTCTCACTCTCTCTCTCTCTCCTCTCTCTCTCCTCTCTCTCTCTCTCCTCTCCTCTCTCTCCTCTCTCTCTCTCTCTCTCTCTCTCTCTCCTCTCTCTCTCTCCACTCTCTCTCTCTCTCTCTCTCTCTCTCTCCTCTCTCTCTCTCTCTCTCTCTCTCTCTCTCATGTGAGACCTCGGTCTTGTGCAGGAGAGATAGCTTTCTCCCATACGTAACGCTCCATTTCGGCCTCGACAGAGGCGCCTGCTCGGCGAAATAAAAGTCAATCATTGCGGCGGGTGCGCTAGGCCGGAGCCGCTGCCGCCTCCCCCTCGGGGAAAGCCGAACTCGCGGGACAGACGCAGGGAGAAGGAGGAAGAGACGCATTCCGGCGGCTGCAGACGAGGGCCGCTGCCGCCGCCTCCTCCTCCTACTCGGGGGCAGAGCGCAGGAGGAGGCAGGAGGACGGACGCGGCGGCACAGACGCGCGCAGCATATACATGGTCTCACTACAGTGACTGATAGTAGCCTAATACCCGAAATAAGCAATTCTCTTCCCTTGAAAACAGTAACGTTGTGACGTTTTTGAACAAGAAATTGCAAAGAATACAAAATAAAAATCATTAATATAAAAAAAAGAAAAAAGAGGCGATTTTCGACTCGTACTTTTTTGTGTCGACGTCAGCACGTGTCGACAATCGTGTCGATTTCCGACTTTTTTTCACATCCCTAATTGAGATTAATGTTAAGCTATTGGCATTGCAGCATTCAAATAGGTTACATACTGTGAGATTGATACTGTTGTTGTGTCCAAGTCCAAGGCTTCTGGCATGTGTCAAAAATGTTCATTTGTTAAATATATTTAACCGTGTTTAAGAACATTGTGCATGTATATGTTTGAAAAATGCACTAAATAAAATGTTACTTTCCATGAAAAGACTGAGAGCAAGCCAAAAAAAATGTGGAAAACTAAATATGAACTGAACATTGTGCTGATATCTAGGTTTTGAATTCAACAGCATTGCATATAATAGACTATAGTATAGTGTAACATTTGTAAATGTGTTGCAAATGGACCTCTGTGGCAGAGGTAGAGTAGATTAAACAGAGCCTCAGAACAAATCACATATTTGGAAATCCTTTTCCACAGTAAATTTCATTAAAGTTTGTTTTACAGTATATTACCATGGAAATGAATCACATACCAACAAAGTATGCTGAGAAAACTCATTAATTATGAAGGACTGCAGAGCCCAGCAGCAGCAACCCCATGATACACAGAGGAAAATGAGTCTGTAAGGCTGCCTGCATTACAGTACAAGAATATTTTATAAAAATCACACTCGTGTAAATTGAGAGGAACACAGATTTTTGTTGAAAACAACACTTGTACGGGTTGGATAGGTGCTGAGCCTTTTGGTAAAGGCAAGTACCGCCGGCACCTCCAGAAGATAATATTCATGAGAACACTTAAAGACCCAGTTCAGTTGGAAATTATGTTTTTCACGCTTTCAGACCACACTGTGGTCATTATATGGCTATACCTGACAATGCATGCACACAATTAGCATTTCCACTTTTGTGTATTTTTATATAAAAACCCTTATATCATGACAACATGCTGCCTGATGACATATCCACTATCACATCAATAAAAGCCCATAGAAATTAAGCTGACCTGTTTCTTATCCCTTTCTGGATTGTCTTGACAAACACAAGTGCCTTGATTACAGTCAGATCCCATGTCGGCAGCCTGCTTTTAATCCCATTCTGGCATCCTCAATCATTACACTAGAATATATACAGTATATCTGCATTATATGGTAGAAATAAGCCACATAGCGGTAAAGTGGCTAAAGAGTTGAGCAACAATTTGTAAACAGTCCTTGCTCAGCTGACAGATAATCAGGAGGGATCCATAATAAAAAAGATATCTTAGTTGCATCATCATTACATCATCAACTAAACCAGCTGATCGATGTTCAATGTTTTTAATAAGCTGTCCACCAACTGACCACCGATGACTGCGGACCGAAGCATAAAACAAAATCATTTTGAAATGTGCGACCCCTTTGCCAGGAAATGGATGGAATAGATGGATGGAGCTTGACATTTCAAGCCTGTGTTAACGGCGCCGTCCAAAGTTGCGCACAATGGGCAAATTGGCAAGTTATGTTCATATTATGATATTAAATCTTGATATGAAGTTTCTACCTCTCTGACACACCAGCATGGCAGCGTACGGCAGGCTTGAACTCTAACACACAATCGTTTGACATACTAGTTAGCATTGAGGCTTTAGCAAGTGACCAGGCCTCACTAACCTCCAGGTCAGGGTAGCTCAGCACCACAAGCTGGGCGCAGGCATTGACATCATCCCCTTTGATGAAGGACAGGTCCACCCCACCAATTCTTTGTAGACCAGAGAACTCTGGACTCCTCTGCCAGTCTTCGGTGTCCTCTTCCACTAGCTGCTTCTTTAATGTGTTCTGCTCACTGCACATGCAACAGGAGTGGACATGCATCACAAAAGTGAATACTTGTTTTTTTTTTAAATATTTTTAATAAATAGTTTGTGGATTCACAGTTACAGTATCAGCTCTGTTGTAGTTGAACTCTATTGTAGTCTGTAAATGTCCTGAGCTGCATAATAAAAAAAAACGTTCATTCATTCACCCATGCATAACAACACAGTGGTGGATTGGCATTTCTCCATAAAGATGCAATCTGCTTGTTTATACAGCCCTGGATTTCTTCTTTCTCTCTCTTGAAAATATTTCCTTCTGTAATGTAAAAGGGGATTGATAGGGGGTCAGTGGCCAAATAAATATAATTTTGGGGGCCCTCCACATAGTATGCTTTGATAACCACTGATATAACATAATCTTGAACAAACAGAATTTTGTAGACATGTATAATCGGCTTGATGAAAAAACAAACAAAGCAAAAAGCATGCACAAAGACTTACTTGGTTGGTTGGTATGCATACTAACTGAGCAAATGTGCTCGGGAAAACTAGGAACCTTGGAAGAGTGGGTACTATGTGTATGTGAGCACTAAAATAGTGAGCACCGGGTCGGTGTGGAACTTCAGAAATGGGCACCACACACACGCACGCACGCACGCAACCACACACACGCGCGCGCGCACAGAACTAGATGGAATTACATGGGTGAGGCTGCTGCCTGTCTATGCTGCCTGTATGTTTCAATTCTGGTAAAGAATTGCATCAGCATTAGAAAATAAACTGACATCACTGACCAATAAGCTGCCTTTAACAGTTGTCTATTCAAAGTGCTGGAGGCAACTTTAGGGGCGAGAAGTCAACTTTCACTAGCCTACAGCTAAAACTAAAAGTAAAAAACACCTCATTAATAGACAGCAAGCTGTCTTAAACACAGACAAGTTGTAGAAGTTTTGTTTGTAGGCTATGCATGCATGCCCTAGACAACTAGACTATGCTTACACAAAAACAACTCTCTTCTCACCTTTCCCATTGCTTGACCAACTCTTCGTCGGCTGAAAGAAGAGACATGTTAAACAGACATGATAAATGTGACAGGACGACACTGTGTTGAAGATACTTGGATCTTCTAAAACCCTGCTTCAATCCATGCGTGCAATCCAATCTCCCAGCTTCCGTGTTTACTAATGTGACGTGCCAAAGGGGGCGGAGTGTGTGTGTGTGTGTGTGGTGTGTGTGTGTGTGTGTTGTGTGTGTGTGTGTGTGTGTGTGTGTGTGGCGCGCGCGCGCGCGCGCGCGCGCGCGTGCGCGAGACAGAGACTTCCCCATATCTATGGGACGAAGTACAATAATGTGCCAGCACTGCAGCAACATGTGAACTGCTGTGATAATAGAAGGATTTACTTGGGATATAGTAATTGATTTGTTGAAGATTTACAAATGTTCATGACTTTTGTATTAATATACTGCCAAAGCATAGTTGATATACTATGATTTTGGCAACGTAAACGTAGCCCGTTTTCTCATGCCAATAAAGCCCCATGAATTTAAAATTGAATTGAATTTGTGTCTGTGTGTGCGTGCGTGCGTGCGTGCGTGTCTTTTTGCCCATAGTTTGTGTCAGTGTACACTGCCATCTAGTGGGTATTATTGGGACTGGCACGCACATTTCCTCACGAAATCTCAACTCTACTTTCTGACCTAACAGCATTAGCCTACTGTTTTCTAAGTCATTCTGACATTTTTTTTTTCTAAAATGGGACATTCACTTCATCACTGATTTTTGTCAACTCCGTCAGACACACTAAAATGTCTTTTTATTTTAATTTGATCATTTCAATAATAATATAAAGTCCTCGGTTATGTTATAATGGAGGCATGAAGTGCATTTAATATTATCATCGTTTGTTTAAAATATCAAACAGCTGAATGTTTGTTGGACCTGGTGCTCCACTGTTGCAACAAATATAACAGGACATGGAATATGAATCTTCAGGATAAAACTCTCAATTTTATTTTCCGAATAATTTAAGACTTCATAAAAACGTGACAGAGTTGACAGAGACTGAGGACACACATTTGAAATGAGATATTTAATGGAAAATATGAATAAAAATTTACTGTGTATATTGTTTGCTCAGTTGATAACATTTATGTTCATTTAGAATGAATATTCATGTGGCTGTGACAATATTAGTCACTTTTTTAGCAGTTTGAAATTATGACCACTTGCTGAGGACAGGCTAAATACATGCATTTTGGGGTACAGAGCCTACTTTTTAACCAATTTAGATGGCATAATAAAAAAATAATAATAATTAAAGTAATGTCAAAATAATGTGCAAGTGTATTACATTTATGAAAATATGTGTGGGACATGTTTTTTCAACTTTTGTTCATCTCAAGAGAATACATATATATACTGTATTCTTTGTGTGTGTGTGTATATATATATATATATATATATATATATATATATATATATATATATATATATATAATATATATATATATATATATATATATATATATATATATATATATATATATATAATATATAATATAATACATACATACATACATATATAAGCTCAACTGGTTACTCATGACTCCAACCAGCTCAACAGGGTTTTGTGGTCGACTGTGTTGGAACGCTGCACTCAGGTGATGGAGGGGGTTCCAGGACTTCAGCATCCCAGCAAAGTGTTATCAAAAGGTTGCTAACTTTAACCAAGGCTGTCTCGGATTGCTGTAGAACCAGATTGGAATTTTTATAAATTCCTGCTGGACATTGAGTGGGGAGCTGAGAAGAATTAACCTTTGGACATGAAGGACAGTTTAAAATTGATCTGTAATTAATGAGAAGAGGATCAAGACTGAGTTTCTTTAAGAGTGGGTGTATTAAGGCATGCTTAAATTAACATAACATAACATAACATAAGAAGGGACATAACCTAGAGACAATAGCGATTAATTATATTGAGGATACATATATTGACTGCTTCAATTAGAGAGGTGGAAATTGTGCCCAGTTGCAGGGCGAGGTTTTAATTTGTGCTATTGTTTTGTTTTGTTCTAAAAGCAGTTACTGGCATGACATGAAAATTACAAAAAGCACTTGCTGATTCGGAATTACTTGGCCTTACTCTTTGACAGTGTTGGGACATGTGCACTACGTAACTTAATATATTACATAATATATTACCAAAATGCAGTAACTTGTAATATAAATATATTACCTAACAAAAAAATCTAATATATTATACTTTTCTTTCTGCATTACTGCATTACTTTCAATATTACTTTCTGTCAATCTGTCTCAAGTGTTCTTGTGAAATTATCTTGACAACTGCAGAAGTTAGATTTACTATACTTATGTTTTTTCAAGTTGATTTCAAATGGATTTGTCCAGATAGCCAAGTGCGCTTGCTTTATTTATTGTATGTATGCCACTGGCCTACGTGATATTTGATTAATAGTGAAACTAAATATTTAACTATAGTTTTTTTTTTTTTTTTTTTTTTTTTTTTTACTTTTTTTAAGTAATATGTAATAGTAATATTAATATATAACACTTGCTCAGACCATAATATTGTAATATAATATATTGCTTTAAAATGAAGGTAATAATTAATAAGTAATATATTAACAAGGTAAAGTAATATTCCCAACACTGCTCTTTGAACCCACCTGCCCACTATGACAGACTGGGTTGGTTTAGGATTGACGACAGCATATTGCAATGTGTCTGGTACACAATAATCGATAGACCATCAAAATACCTAAAGGTAGAGTATGTAGCCTAACTATATCTAAATACTTCCCCTACTGTCAACGAAGTCCACAACACAAGTTCAACAAATGTGCAGTGTTGAGTTCACGCAAACAAGGGAATGAATTAATTTAGCTCTTATGCCACCCAAAGTGTGGAATGCCCTACCAACAGGTACAAAGACATGCAAATCCCTTAACTCTTTCAAAACCTCTCAAAGGGCGCCTACAGTTGGCTGCAATTTGAAAGCGACCTCTGTAAAATGATTCTTGCACCCGCCCCATCTTCCCCACGTTGTGTGTTTCTCTTTTCCCTTTTACCTCCAATTCCTGCTTTTGACTATAGAAGTGATTATTTGAATGTCTATAATTGTTGATCTGGTCTCTGATATAGCCATTATCAAAATAAGAAAATATTGGGGACATTATGCTCTAGGGCTAGGCACGTCTCTGATGAAGTCAAGGTTATGTGATTCAATGACCTGGTTGAGCTGCTTGGTTCGCTGGTACTTTACTAATTGTATACTGTATATAGTGTTAGGGAATAGTGAATTTATAAGCAACATGTCATGTTATGCTTGTGTGTCTTCTTTAATTCTTTTCACATATTGCACATTTGTATAAGGCTTCTTTGTTCTCCCTCATTAGCTGTGCCAGGCCTTATCGGTAGAGAAACATACAGGCACTATTATTCATTTGTTGAGAACGCTATACGTCCTTGGGTCCCAGTCCTATCATCCATGGACGGAATAGGGAGTATAGGCCTTATCTCCCAGGTGTCTAGCATGCACTGAGGAAGTATTCTCTGTCTGACAAGACATCTATTATCACATTGTATGTTCTCTTCCATGTTAGTCCCTCCTTAGAGGGTTGGGTTCCCAATTATATTAGCAACTGTTTCACTGTTTGTTCTTTTAATGTGTCTTGCATTCGTCTGAGGAGGTTTTGCAACCCGCATCAACTATACTATATTGTGCACAATATACAAGTTTATTAAATAAACTCCACTCTGAGGAAGACTAAAGAATCTCTTGTTTTACATTCATCGTGTGCATTTGGAGCAAGTGCAATTTTTCCTAAACTGTAAATAGTCCATTGCCGTGAGGCCTATGAAACATTCAAACCAACTTAAAGTGGAATTGAAATACTTTTTATGGATGTCAGGCCAGGGTTTGCACTGCCCCGGAATATTTTTCTATGGGACATTGGCATATCTCTGCAACATACACAAACAAGTGTAACTCTAACTTTGGAATAGATTGCATGTATTTTTTATATGGCCCCTCCAGCAAAGTTTGATACTGATTAGTCCAACGGTTCACTGAGATCAGAGCATTAGACACACGGACAGAGGCAAAAGTATAGTGATAACCTCCCTGGCTTTAAGCGAATAAAAAAAAATGCTAAACAGCTGTGTAGCTAAATAGGCTATATGACTTTTGTGTATTTGTGGTGCGACTCTAGTGACATAATATCCCAGGATAATACAGACTACCTAGGACATAGTAACTGTACATGTGCACCATTTAAAGGCGTATCATGTTGAACTATTTTTTCCTGACAGTTTGGTCTAGGTAATGCTCAAAATTGGTAGTATAATTGGTAGTAGTAAAAAATTAGGCCACCGTGATTTTTGGATTTTGTAACCCAAGTAGTGACAGTAAGTTTGGTCATTTTGTTCTGCAGTTCCTGAGATCCAAATACTTTTAGGGATGAAAAATATGAGTCGGGACCCTTAAAAAATAACAGATTATACAACTTCTAAACCTGGCACCCCTTTGCAAAAAAGGAAAAATCCAGCACCCTGTGTTTGTTACCTTATGCCTCTGGGGGTGCCCCTCAAGGTGCGTGTTTGCGCAACTTCTCGTCTTTGCCTTGACTTTGTATGTAATCTCACCACTCTAACCATCCAAGTGCGAATGTACGATACCTTTTGACATGAGGGACAAAAACAACTTCATGTTGGGAACCAAAGTTAACGTGATTCTGACCTTGACTTCAATCGTTCTCTGGCGCTGGCTGCACCACCTGTGTGGATAGCGCATGGTTGCACTCTACTGCGAGATGTTTTGTTGGCTTTTCTTTTAGGCCTGCGTCGGCCAGTGGACATGGACACAACAGGAGAGAGAACAGCAAAGGGAGGTTTACCAAACCGTGAGCACAGGGCATTTCTCTCCTCCTTTTGACGAGCCTGAAGGGTCTGAATCTCTACCAAGTGTTTCTCTCTGAGGTGACTGACCTCTCTGTGAAAGACCTCATCCTCGGGACCTGATTTGCTGCCGTCTTCATCACTGCTGCTGATATATGAGGGACAATGGTTGCAAGGATCCGAGGGAGCTGACAAGGGACCATTCTGCACACTGGAGCTCTGGGAGGGACTAGAAACAGCTGCTGTGACTTGAGGCCCATTACTGACAGATGACCCACGTTGCATTTGGGTTTGGTGCTGGTGTTAATACTCATGGACACCTGGAACCGTCCACTGGTGGTAGGCTGATTGAGACGAGTAGCAGAAACTCCAGCCACTCTTTTGGACATTGGGCTTGGCTGGTGGGGGTATTTTCCGGACTAGAGAGAGGTGACGATGAAGAGGAGGATGTGACCAATAGAGAGGATACTGCATTTGATGGCTGGAATACTGCTGGCCCCATCAGGAGCAACAACGACCTGGAAGCGACCCAACCTGCTGACGCCTGTTGCGGGAGGGGTAACTTGTTTACATCTCTGAACATTTTCTGGATTCAGAGCACTACTCAATTGGGCCTCTGAATTACTCAATTGCTGAACCTGAGCTTGTCCGTCATATGAAGGTATATGCTCTGACTGTGTACAAAACTCATTTAAACCAGCTGAAGTCATATTTACTGCAAGATGGCCCAATTTATGGTTCATTTCATCGCCACCGTTAACACACGCGGACACCTGGAACCGTCCAGTGGTGGTAGGCTGAGTGGGAGGCATAGGGGAAATAGAGGAGACTCTGTCTATAGTTTTACCTCCCTGTACGTCTTTATACAGAGTTGGTGGATAGAGGGTGTCCTCCATACTGGAGAGAGAAGACCACAAAGATGAGGATGAAGATGTCCTGTATGGTTCTGGGATGCTGATGCTGGCATCATCTGTAGTGACAGATACGTGGAAGCTTCCTGTCCCACTGAAGCCTGCTATAGGAGGAGGAACTTGGTCGTATTCCTGGACAACTTCTGGGTTCAGAGCTCTCACCTGGGTATCCAAATTAGCCACTGGCCCGGGGAAAGGAGCTAGAAGCTCAGAGGGGGGAGTACTGACATGATTAAAACCGGATGGTGTCAACATTACCGAGAAACGTCCCACTTTGAAGTTGGGCTCGATGCTTCCTTTGCTCACCTGGACGCTCCCGGTGGTAGTACGCTGAGTGGGAGGAGTGGTGGAATCATGGCAAACACCATCTATAATGTCACCTTCCCACACTCCATTGGACACCGGTGTTGACTGATGGAGGGTGTTTGCCAGACTAGAGGGTGAGGACAATGAAGGGGATGCTGGAGATGTGACTATAGTACACTGGTCTGGGGTAATGCTTCTGGGTTATTGGTAACAGGAGGAGCTTGATTGCATCCCTGAACTTTTTCTGGGTTTAGAGAGCTACTCAATTCAGTATCCAAAATACCAAGTGGTTGCTGGGACAGAGATGAACCAGTGAGTGGAGGTATTAAGGGAATACTAACAGCTGAAGTTGACGTTACTGAGAAACGTCCCACTTTGAAGTTGGGCTCTGTATTGCTGTGAGCACTGGTGGAGCCCTGGAATGCTCCAGTGGTGGGAGTGGAAATAGGGCAAGCTCTGTCTATAGTCTCACTTCCCTGGACTCCTTTGGACACGGACGTTGACGAATGGGATGTATCCTCTGGACTGGAGAGAGAGGATGTGGATGGATCTGGGACACTGCTGGCATCACTAGCAACAGAGACCTGGAAGCGCCCCAGCCTACTGACACCTGTTGAAGTAGTAAGAACTTGATTCAAATGACCCAGATTGGTTGGGGTGTCAGTGCTGCTTCAGGAGGCGGGAAGTAGTCAAGTAGTCACCTTCCACAGAGGGAACAGATGTTCCCATTGGCTGCTGCACTGGCGCTGTTTTGTCAGTACTCCCAGAGTTCTGTTGTTGCTGAGATCCAGGCTGTGTCTGTGTTAAAGAGGGGCTGCCCTCAGGTGGATGTATTGGCGTGGCACTTTGTGCTTTAAAAAGGGATTGGAGCTTCTTATCAAGAGCATGAATAGGATCCTTACCAGAGGTTTCAGCGCCCTCCGGCTCCACTAACTGGGCTTGGGACGGGGGATTGACCTGATTCTGGTTGGTAGAAAGTGGTGGTTGGGGAGGTTGAGGAGGCTGACAATAAGAGGTGGTGTATTGGGCAACAGCGCCTGTGCCAACCTGCTCTGAAAAGGAAGTCTCAGTTATACTGGTGCAAACAGCAGCACTGCTCAGCAAAGGGCCAGACACAGGTATAGAGGCCTGTGATTGTTGTAGGATATGGGCTGAAGTTGAAGGGGTTGTGACAGGTGGTTCCTGGAGGGGGCTATTTGGTGACAAGGCTGTGACTGTGGGCTCAGGTCCGCAGTGACGGGTGCAGATGGTGGGGATGATGTAGGGATAACCCTGCCAGTTGCTGGGTAGAAAGGGGAGCTTGACATGGAGGTGACAGATACAATCGGCAGTGTGAAGGTAGGGCTGGCGGATGTGACCTGTAAAGTCATGGCAAATGAAGTATTAGCAGTAGGGGGACCATTTCGGAGGTGCGAATCTACAACAGGGCTGACTATGAACTGACGTCCGGCTGAGTGAAACACCTGGGCTGGAATGCTGTGTGCGATGCCTGTAGGAGTTGCCTCGGATTGTTGCTGATCACTCTTCTGAGAGAAGCCTTCTTTCATGCTCTCTCTTATCTCATGAGCCATTTCTATGACTTTGCGGACCTCCTCAATGAAGTAATTCCTCTCACTCTCCAAGAGGAAATCATTCTCAACCATGACCTGTGCAATTTCTACTGGATTATCACCATCAAGATCAAATTTGAAGGTCACCATCTTCATGTTGTGTGTTTCCAACTGGCACTCTGCGACTCCATCTCCCTTAGAAATATTGAGAACATTGAGCTTAGCCTTGCCAGACTTGTCATGTCTCGAGCGGCTGCGTATGGACCGCCGCTGATGGCCCTCACGTCGGCATCCTAATGCAGAATTCCCCTCATAGCCATCACTGAGACCTGAGGCATCTGACAAGCAACTTCCCGGGCTGTATCTGACTGGCAACTTTCCCCAGGTGGTATCAATACAGAGGTTCCAGCTGGTTGCTCCACTTGGACCTGTAGATACTGTGCTACAGGCTGTGATTGTGTTAGGGTGGCACTCTGCATAGAACTGCTGACCTCAGTCAGAAGCCCTGGCTTGGCATCACCCTGGGGAGGGTGAGTAGCAGTTAAGGCTGAAGATGCTCCAATGATACTCTTTTCCCCTGAGCTGGGATTGATTGGAAGTGGAGAGGAAATAGTCCCAGGAGAGGGAATGGGCGTGCCAGCATTTTGAGAGGGTTCTGCTGAAGAAGTGCTGGCGGCGGCAGAACTCTGGTCCTTAAAAAGTGATTGGAGTTTCTTCTCCAAAATGTGAATGTCATCTATACCAGGGTCCTTATTTTCAGCGTCCTCAGGCTCTTCGAGCTGGTTCTGGCTGGTAGACAATGGTGGTTGCTGCCCAGGAACAACCTGAGTGGCAGGGATGGAATTGAGAACAGGCTGACACTGGGGTTGGCAAGCTGTGCAACGTCAATGGTGTCGGACTGCTGCTTTGGAGTAGACATCACCCAAGTGGTACTACTGGGTGTAGCAGGGGTTGCATGAGAAATTGTGACAGTAGTACCACTGAGAGGTCCGGACACAGGAGGCATAGAGGCCAATGAATGCTGAGCTGTAGGAGAGATGGTGGACGGAATTGTGGCAGATGGTGCAGCCTGGGAGTTGACCGTCTGGTGACAACACTGTAAGGGTGAGCTGTGATCACTGGTGGCAGGCATGGATGCTGAGGACAGTGGTTGTGGTATCAGCTCTGTTTGTGCATGAGTGTAAGACGCCTGCTGATTGGCCAGAGAGATAGTCTGAGCAGTTTGGAGCTCTGGGAAAATATAGGAAATTGGGGGTCTGTCTATGTGCTGCTTCTGATCGCCAAGACTGGACTCTGCCAACTGTTGTGGGTGGATGGGGTCCATGCTTGGGGCCTGTCCTGTAGCTGAAGTTTGGACAGGGTCATAGGACTGTGTTATGGGATGGACCAGTTGATTAGTGTTAGACATGGGAGTCTGAATGCACATCTGGGATGTGGGCTGAGGAGCCATCTGTTGAGCATGTGGTTGGCTCAGCTGAGGCGGAATATAGGATGCTGGTGGCTGCACAATTTGTGAGGCTTCGGTGCTAGGTGGTGGGCCTGGCTGTTGTAATGGTGGAAACTGACCTTGCTGTTCAGCGGGTTTCCTGTTCTGCCTCTGCGCTCTCTTACGACAAATGAGGGCTACCCTGTCCTTTATGGCCTTGGCTATGGTCTTATGATCACCTTCACACATATAGCCACCCTCCACCATTTCCTGTGCAACATCTTCCGGCAAGTGCTTGCCTAGATCAAAGGAGAATTCTATGGCCTCACTGACATTGTAACTACCCTTCAGCTTATCAGGATCCTGAATCCTGAGCCGCAGCGTGATGGCCTCCATCTCTCCATCATCCTCCTCTGCCAGTTCCACACGCAACCCTGTCTCCTCTTGGAAGAAGGCATGGTCCAGGAGGTCCTTGATTGAGTACCTTTCATTTTTGTTTGGCAAATGCATCCCTCAATGATCTCTTTCAACTCAGGAAAGGCCACTTTGTCCAAACTAAATGGCTTCACCCCGCTGGTGACTTTGCGGTAGATCTGTGCAGCATTCTCACACTCTTGGTAAGGAAACTCGGAGGTGGCCATCTCCAGCAAGCACATTCCAAAGGCATACACATCCACTGACTCGTCATACTTCTCTTCATACATTTCAGGTGCCATGAACTCGGGGGTGCCTATGACACTCTTGGCGAACGATGCACGCTTGAGTGTGGCCAATCCGAGGTCACCTATCTTGACAGATCCTGAGGGACCTGTAATGAAAATGTTGTCACACTTAAGATCCCTGTGGATGATAGGAGGATCCCGAGTGTGCAGGAAGTGTAGCCCCTTAAGGATCTGTAGACTCCATTTACGCAGTGGTTTAATCTTCATTACCTTGAACCGTCTCAGGTATGTTTTGAGTGTACCAGAAGTCATGAGTTCAGTGACCAGCACAATGCACTTCTTGCCCGTGACTCTGGGGTCCTCCCAAGAGTCACAGAAACGGACAATGTTTGTATGCTGTAGTCGCTTCAACATTTCTGCCTCCTCTTTGAATCGTTGTCTGTCTGCCTTGGACAGCTTATGATCGTGCATCTCACACCACGCAACCTCTAAGTTATCCCGAGTGTCCACTCCCCTATAGACAGACTTGAACGAACCGCGACCAATTTCTATGTCAAATTTCAGGAAGCGCCCATCTGGCGATGTTCCCACCGCTTTGGTCTTAGCCTCCTCAATCTCTTCCTCAACTTTTTTCTGATTTCTTTGGTTTCTACCTCTACCTGTAGACGGGCAGAGTCCTTCTCTTTGTCCTGCCTCTCTCTTTCCTCTCCCTCGTGCTGTACGGTCACCTCATCTGTGCTGCCCTCTGATCTGGACTGACCCACCTCTACAGTTAAAGCAGGTGCTGAGTGTTCCTCCACATCTCCATCACAGATGTCTTGCCCTATAATGGCCTGCTGTTCATTGGTGACTGTTTCCACTATCGTTTCTTCTTGTCTGTCTCCTTGATCATTGGTGCCCCTTGCAGGGTCCTCTACCAGGACATCAGGTCCTCTATCAGGTCCTCTCTCTGTGATAACATCCTGTTTTGCCCCGGCAGCATCTTTGTGGAATTGAGGACGTTGCTGCACGAGAACAGGTATGTTGCTGGGTAAAGGAAGGTCCAATGCCGTAGCAGTGGAGTCGCTGATGACATTGCGGCGTAAGAATCGGTGTTCTGGGTTAGATCGGTTCCTGGGTCCTCTCTTTCTGGTTGTTTACGCTCCATGGTGTGGTGGCTACTCTCTTGACTCTCAATTTCTTGACTTATTCGTCTCACTTTCCCTTTTCTCTCACTTTCGTCTGTGTCACTCGTACCTCGTCTGTCTCTTATTTCTTTCAGTTTCTGTCTGACCCTTTGTCTCTTTCAGTCTGTTCCTTATCGCTTTTGGTCTCTCTGTCTGTCCCTCTCTTCTATCTTTACTATTTTTCAGTCTATATTTACTACTTCCCTTCTTGTCTCCTTTGTTCTGTTTTTACCAAATCTCTTTAGTCAATGTTTTCAATTTCTCTTATCTCTTTCAGTCTTTGTCTATAGCTTATCTATTTCAATCTGATGTTTCCTATTTCTCTTATCTCTTTCAATCGATTGCTTCCTAATTCTCTGTAAGTAAATCGCCATTGCACAATTAAAAATAACTTATATAATGGCCTGACTGAGATCTGGTTGACAACACGCGTAAACCGCCGCCTGGCAACGCCGATTTGTTGCAGTGGTTCCAGGTAATGTAACCGAGATATCTAGATCTTTAGAGGCTTTGCGATTCATGTGGCGCTACAGTGGAGTAACCTTTTTCACTTCCCGGAGACAATGCTCATCGTGACGACACTTTTAATGATGCCACCATTAGATCATCACCTAAATCGAAGAAGTGCCTATGACAAAAGTCTGGTTGCCAGTCTCGTTACCTCACCCCCTGCTATTGGCTAGCCAATACGATTGCCCTAGTGCAACCACACTTTGCAATTTTCCTAAAATTGCATTGCGCTTTGCACTAGTTGGATATGCTTGTCAATATGACAAATTACCCCATTGTCATTACTTCCACAAGTAGAGTGAGAGCAAATACTGTCATGGTGATATACTGTATACAGGGATTTCATCCCTCAATATGTCCTGACATATAGAGGAGTGACAAATAAAAAACCTTGAACCATAAAACACTGATTGGCTGGTTTAGATGATGATGTAAAAGTGATGTAATATCATGATGTGTTGTCATGAGTGTCATCTCCTGGAGGTGTCAGGGGTACGTGACCTCTGCTCGCTCGCTCTGCTCCCGCACAAATAAGCCATGGCCTACTTGTGTGCAATGCACAAGTTGTACTCAAGTTACATATATGTAAGATGCATACGTCTGTGCTTGATTAGCCGATTTGCTCGTCTACATATTATAGCATACATCTTCCATCTTCCTTTTCAATGGCATGTAATGTTTTTTTTTTTTTTGCCTAGTTGACCTTCAACTTGTCTATAGTAATGTATACAGTGGCCGAAGAAATAAAAATGCACATGGGTGTAAGAATTATTTTGGTTTTGCATAATTCAAGTTTAATGCTTTAAAAACTTTAAAGGCGCAATTTTAAAGTAATTTCACATAGCTAATTATTGTATGCCAAAAATATGAAGATTACAATATTGAGGGAGCAGAAAATGAACTACAGATACATTGAACAGTAAGCGGTATTGTGCAGTAACAGTAAGCAGTAAATGAGACTCTCACTACCCATTAAAGCAATGTAGGCCTATGGTTGAACAACTGTGTGAAAAGGCATTAACCAACCCATGAAGGACTGTTCTAAAGATTCAAGCGTACAGTTGCATTCATGTCGCTTGTGGAATATAACAAATCTTCAATGCCATTTTCAGCAAGTGACACTGGTGTGCCTTAAGTGCCTTATTTTGGCACATTACAAAAACAAATAGGCCTACTTTGTCACATTACTTTATTTAACCACCCCCACACTTTCTCAATCAATAAGATAGCCGTCATTCTAAGCAGGCCCTTTTCATGTTATTGCAAATAAAGACTTAAAGTGGTAAATAATACACAAGAGGAATGTTTCCAATGACATGTACATCTCTAAACATAGAATGTCCGGACAAAATATGTGTTGCCAATTCTGAGTACACATCTGCATTGCCATTCAAAACTCCATGATCACAGACCTATAGCTGTTTGTTTACCCCATTTTCTTGTACTCAACTTTACTCTTTGTTGACTAAAACACATCCTGCACTAGGCAATTACATTTGTGTAGATTTAACTAGTATTTGTATTTTGCTTTGATGCATCACATCATTTACACTTACAGTATTCCCTAGTTGATCACCAACCAAAGTAGTAATCCACATGATAGGAAAAAGAAAACACTGACTACAAAGGTTAAACTGACACATGGCTCTCAAATCACTAGAAGTATTTCAGAAATGTAAACCCCATTAGTGTGCATACATCAACCTCCCAAAACAATAACACGCTTAATAAAAACATGTACAGTATCAATACATTTCTAAAAGGCGTAGGAGCAAATGGTAAGCTCCATCCAAAGATAACATTCGTTTTATGCATGCTCAATCTACACCACTGATATACATCAGTTTTGAGATAAGTCATGAACCCTCCAAATTCCAGGCAGTTCATTGCTTGGCAAACCATTCAGTAGCACAATCATAAATCAATGACAAGGCCATCTCTCCTGTATCTGTATCTCTGTATCTGTATCTCCTGAGCAGCATCTTTACAGGAGCTGCTCAATCCTAGAAACAAAATAGTGGCCATTCCAATAATTATCTTGGTTAAAAATACACAGTATAAATAATAAATAAATTGTATTTTCCATTAAGTTTGCTTTCAAATGGTGATAGCAAACGTGTGATATCCATGTCACAGAATGTGTCCATTTACCACATTAGCTCTGCCCATAAACCTGCCTGTGATTATCACAGAACTGAAATGGCTCTGTCCCGAGTCACTCCACATACATTTTCAAGATAAATAGAAATATTTCATAAAATACAAATTCAAACTCGGTTATTGCTTTTAGCAGATTACCTTGTTAAGAAGGACCATTCCTGGGTCAAATAGCATTAGAAAAAGCATTTCACTGTTGGTTTAGCCTACTCACTGTACTCAGCTGCCAAATGGTTGAAGGTTCACCACATTATGAATGCCAGGCTAAGAACAATTTCACCCCTTTCCAACCTATTTTTGTATAGTATTTGGTCCTCACTAATGTACATACAGTATATGATAAAATAGCACAATTGATTTGTGTGCAGTTAAGAAACCTTTATTTATTTTTACCATTACATAACAATAATAATATATAGAGTAAGATTTTTATTATAACAAAAATGATAAAAATGATGAATATAGCTTGGTAATGGTAACATTTCAGGAATAGAAAGCCTACAGTTTGTATTAGCTTGGAGCCTCCATTGATGATATTGCTGGAAGACAGTTTTCTGAAAAAAATTTAGATATCATGAACATTAGTGAGGACCAATTATAGACTGGTAAGTGTCCCCCCCACTAATAAATTCCTGTCTGGCACTCTGTGTAGATTTAAACAATTTTTAAAAGTATTAACAAGTGCCATTTAGCCCAAAAGTGAATAACAACCACACAAACTGGGACTCAAATACACCAGGTTAAACATAACCCACTGGTGATATGGCAAAGACTGGCGTTTTGCATGTACTGTATAGAAACAAATATTTACAGTGCGTGTGTGCGCACCATGCACCCACGCACCCAGACATTCCGTCCAGTCTTAGTTATTTGCACAATGAGGTGTGTGCGCGCGCAGATGGACACATGTAACAGTGCCTCCTGTTTCTCAATGTTTCCATAGAAAACATATTGCTTCTTTCAGTGCCCTGAAGACACCAGACTATCAACTATGTTTACAGTCAACCACCACTTTGCCTTTCTCTTTGCAAGAGACACAAAGCAAACTTGTCCTGATTATGTTCTGATTCTGATTCTACCTGCATACTGAAAGAGATGCCAGGTAGAGAGGAATACATACATGACCTTTGTGCAAAAAACAACTACAAACAGCCCTTTAAAAAAAATGGAACACAGTCCGTGTTTCTACTTTTTGCTCTGGATTTTTTTCTCTTTGTCCTCCTGTTTGTGCAAGCGTGCTTCAGTTCCACATTGTGACTGACTAGAAATACAGTCATGAAGGAAGGAGGGACGGAAAGAAAGGAGTTGACTTGAGGGTGAACTGGGGAAAAAAGGAGAATGGGTTTGCAGGTATCGCAGTCCAGGGTGTAGTTACTCTGCTTCCATTTTCTATCTGGAGATCAGGGAACTAGACTGTGACTGGCTGGAGGAGGTGGCGCTGAGTTGAGAGAAACCACTGTGGCTTGACTCCAGGCTGGTCATTGAGCCCCTAAGGACAGATGGGGAAAATGTTACCTTGTTAGCCAAAACTTGGATCTACAAAGTTTGCCAGTGAACCACTAGGCTCTATGCACAGAGTAATGTTACCTACAGTACTTCCGGGACCTTCCCTACTAGCGATGGTACCAGTGATAATAATTAAGCTTCTGTTCAATTTAGTGTACAGTGGATCTTAAACATTTTAATTTCAAGGATCCCCATACAACTCTCAGGGAGTTACACACCTGTATAGCGGCATGTGGAACTCACTAAGGACAATTTGAGACCCACTGTGTAGGAGTGTTCTCAGTGAGAACATGCCTAATAGCAGCACGCTGACTGCGTTGGACCAGAATGGAACAGAGCCTTCATTAGAATCATTGATCGGTACCACCTGTGAAGGAAGGAAGGGGCCCAAGTTCTTTCCAAAGTACAAAATGGTGTGTGTGTGCGCGCGCATAGTCTCTCTACTCTAATGTGTGCATTTGTTCTGTGCACAGCCTATGCTCTATCCAACCCAGTGATCAGGGAGCAGATTGAGAACCATGCAGCCACATTGAAATAGAAGAGAACCATTCACTCTGTTAGACAGTCAAGGTTCAGGATCGAATAGAATATGGAGACCAAGCCAAACACCGCATGGTGAGAGTGGATGCCAAAATGCATGTTTGCATTATTGTATGTTCCAGCGTGGTTTACTAAAACACTTGTAGGCAAAGATGCTGAGGGGCAAAATGTAGGTATTGTTAAATGCCAATGTAAAATGAAGGCATGACCTACTTCCCTTGTCAAAAGCAACTGAGCCATTTTTATATAATGAGATAAATTAAAAAAAAAAAAAAAAAAAACACATTTAGCTGATTAAAGGGTGACTTCACATTTTCTTTTTTTTTTAATGAATCTTCTATTTTGATGAGGACATGAACATTAGATAGAAACTCTGGTGCATAGATTATGACTCAAAATATTTGAAAACAAGCAGAATGATACAACAATTTCGGTCTCAAAGATACCATTATCCATATAATATATAGTAAACACTATACCCTAGAATCTGGTTTCAGTGTTTGTAAACATGCCTTCATTAAAAGGTAAGCACATTTATTGTTCATCCTGGATTTCAAACACTTTAACCACATAAACCCTAACGTCTCTATTTGGGGATGAATATTTTGAGAAATAGCACATGTTAGATGTGTTAATTTCAACCAAAAATGATTCCACCGGATCTGCCTCAGTTTTTAGTATGTGTGTCTGGTTTTGCATTCCATTTTAGATGATACATTATTAGTGCCAATGCTAGGGAGCTAGCATGAGACCAATCACAATCACCAAACAATCAGAAAAGACCTCTGAACATCTGCCTTTGATCAAAACCACCTAGAGCACCGTAGATTTAACACAAAAGATAGTTGGCCTGTAAACAAGAAGTGAATGGCAGTGTGCATCTGTGAAACTGGTCAAGGAGTGCTGAAGAAGGAATGACCAAGCAAAGAAATTAAAATGGGATTACGATCTTGTTTTATATCATTAAAATGCTGAGAAGCAGAGGCCGCCGGATGGTTGGATTTTATATGGTGGAATTGAACCTATTAAGCATTTTACTATGTCATAAATATACCTTAGAGATGTTGGGTGGGATATAATAAAAACTTCCCCTATTCTGTGTTTCCTGGCAATGGACAATAGATTAACCTGATGAAACAAAACTTGATGACATGTTGACAAGTTGTTTCACCATGTTAATGATGTTTTTCAGACCTTTTCTTTTTTTTTTTTTAGTTATTTTTATTATTTCCATACAAGATCTCTAAGGTGTATTAATGACATTATAATGTTGAGAAAGGGGTTTTGACTTCTGACTTCATTCATTTATCAATACCCTTATTCAATACTGTGCTATTCAGCAATGTTAAAATACCCTCCGGTTATGAATGACTTACATGATGGCACTCACTGTTTGTAATAGTGCTAAAACAGCAAGGTTGGTTTGTTAGGTTGGTAGTACAAATTAGATTAGATGGACACACACCATTGACTCAAACCACCAACTACATTTAGGTTATTAGGCATGCAAGCAATTTGGTTTAGCCAGCGAGTGATAGTAGGACCACTGTGAGGACCTTATTTTCCAATGCAAGCAAGGTGCGTTGAGGAAAGCATTAAGAAAGGCTATGACAGGCTCTTAGCTGATGCTAATGAGCATGAGCATGAGAAAACATCTCCTTTCCTGACGTGCCAATGAAATTAGAAGCCAAAAGCAGCAGTGATGCTAAACTAAAGCTAACAGGAACAAAATGGGGCAAAACACTGGCCACTTACAAACTCTGCACATCACAGCAAGCCGTTCTTCACAGGAAGAGACCGAGAGAAGGAGGGGTTGGTGAGTGAAGAACAGGAGAGGATTGAAAAGAAAAAGCTTGTGCTAAATTAAAAAAATCTTAAGGGGGTGAAAGTTCCGATTTTATAGAAGAGGGTTTATGGACAATTCATGATAGTTGTGAACTTCATGTCATTTTGCAGATTTAATTAATCAAAATAGTGAAACTTTATAATGGCACTATGTGGTATATTGTAACGACGGCCGATACTGAAACAAGAAGTGAGAAATGAAGAGTCAAAGAAGCCATAAAAGTCATAACGTTAACAATAAAAAACACCTCCCCATAGTGAACAAATATCTTGTGGCTTATATTAGATATGAAGATGTAGATATCTTTTCTCTGTTGTCAAACACAAATAAACAGTTACCAACCTGAAGTCGTCCGACCCAAGCACCTCTGTGTAGTACATGACTTTGCACTTGTGCGAGGAGACCTGCAGGGTGGCCAACACTTCGTCCATGCGGGGGAGGTGGTGGCAGCGCAGGCCGTCATGTTATGAAACTTCCACTGCAGGATGTAGAAACCTGGCCACCGTGTTACGTGGGAGCCCTGTGGACACAGGGCGTTCTTGCCATTAGGCAGACTAGGCAGTTGTGTAGACTTGGGCTAATTCAGATGAAGAATAATTTTAACTCTTGGGAGTGTAAAAATGAAACCAAATGGACCCGCAAGGTCCATTTGGTTTCATTTTACGCTCTCAAAGAGTTACATCTGGTTAACTAACCTTCCGTCATTTAGCCTGAGGACCACCAAGATCACTGGTTGAAACACTGCTCTAAAATGTTGGGTCTAGTTGGGTTCAGGCAGAGTTTGAGAACTCTACCATAATAATTCCAAGACCATCCCTTTTTTCCAATGTTGACACTCAAGTTAACGACATAAGCTAAAATAAGGTCATTAAAAACATTACCTTTAAAGATGGATTAATGCTCTTAAATCTTGTGAATGACCGAGATGGTTATACTCGAGTTGTTCTCAAGATGCCTTCACCAAATATTCATCCCAGTATATGGATGGCAGGGTTTATGTGGTTAAGCACTTAACGTTTTGGCATGGATTGTGTTCAAATTAAGTTACCTTTCTGGTTACCGTTTACAACGTAGATGAGATAAGAACTTTTTAGTAGCTTAATATTATATTAGTACTAGTAATGTATGTATTAGTAATAATGTATTATATTTTAATGTGAAATAAAACATGTTTTCTTCTACACTCTCAAGTTACAGTAATTAAAGCACTGGGCGTATGCATTTGCAGTGCCGTAGAATAAACTACCCCCTCAAAGTCCGTCCCTACCTGATGATAGAAGTCCTGCTTACAATCTACATCTATCATCTACCGTATATTCCCCAACCTTTAAGGTTCCCTGAAGGTCCTGTTTGATTGGCCTGTATGTCTATTCTCAGTTTTTTTATTTTATGTTGTAAGCCACCAGTCCCATCTGCGAGTCACCTGAAGCCGAACCACACACACACACACACACACACACACACACACACACACACACACCACACACACCACACACACACACACACACACACACTTTACCTGAACACTCTCACCCTCCTTACAGCTGAGCGCGACTCCACCATGCTGTAATCCTGGCCCAGAGTCCATGACCTCTCAATAAGCTGGACATTGTTTCCTCCCGGGGAGCTGACCCCTCCTAGGGGTCCCTGCGTAGTGGCTGTGGGGCCCGCTTGAGTGGTAGATATTGAACACCACATCCCCTTTGCACACGTCGAAGTCCCAGGTGATCACTGAAGACGCATCGATGATCTCTATCAGAAGCTGGGTGTGGAAGGAAGAATTATATTACCGGTATATATTAACATTTCATTGAAAGGATAAAGTCCCAAAGTGGGCATAGGAGGCAAGAAGGTAAGACTGTTAGCACATTCACTGTCATTGATCGATGGAATATTCCATTGTTTCACATCCAACTATTCACTGCTGCCATTGAAGAAATATTCCATTAATTCTTTCACCACCGATTGCCAGGCTATCGATGAATTATTTTCCCAGATTGCGGTTTTTGATCAAGAAACCTAACTAAAGGGTTGCTGATTGTAGTTATAAAATGTATGCGTTTGAGTGAAGTGATAATGACTGTGCAAAGTTTTTATACAGGCGTTGTTTATTTCCATTTAACAGCCTCAGATTCCTTTGAAAATAAGCTTTGAAATACCGGCATGCACCAAAAAGTCTGTGGCAGAGTAGAATCATTATTATTTAATACCTTGACAGTCAATGTGTAAAGAGAGAAATGAGATGTGAGCAAGGGGAGTAATGTGTTTTTTTTTATTTGTTTTAGGCTTTTCTGCCTTTATTGAAGAGGGGGAGAGAGAGACCGGGAGAGACATGCAGCAAAGGTCCTCATAAACGGGACTTGAACATGCAACACGCCATCAGGACAGCGCCTATATGTATGTATGCATTGTGCCTGGGCCTAACGAAAGATTAACAATGTGAGAGAGAGAACAGAACAGTGAAATAGGAACATCTGTCTGAGAGGTCACTAGCTCATTAACCTGAAATAAAACAGATTTCCAGCAGAGTGAACTCATATGGCGTGCAGTAGCATGGACCATTATGGATTGCATAATGCTACCTATACATCACCGAGGGCAGCTTGCGAAGGAGGGGGCCGTGGTGGGTTCATGCCCAGGAACCATGCATGCATCTATGTACATGTTAAAGATGCAAGGTCCCATTTCTCTTAAGAGCAGGGTAAGAACATGACATGTTAAATCTAATGATAGTTACATACTAAATCCACTAGGGGGCAGTGAAAGACCTCAAAAATAAACTGAAGCACAGGCCAAACCAGAGGCCACTATTGCAGCCACTGTTGTATTTTACCACCCTACACATAGTGATTTTACCACCCCTACACATAGTGAATCCCTTCACAGTTTGAGACCCCTATTCGGGAGGCGTGTTGTGTGTTGGGTCAGACCTCATGTGGTGCTCCCTTGAAGACGCTGGCGGTTTGGTAGATGGTCTCGGTCCACAGGCGGACGTCCTCGTTCTCCAGCTCCTCAGCTGTACGGTACAATGACTTGGGAACCAGGCCACCCTCTGGCACCTCACACTGCAAAAGCATGCACAAAGATATTCTAAAGATGGTTGGTGTGCTACACCTTGTGTGCGTCCCTCAACAAAATCTAGATCTGAATCAGAATCATGTACCGTATACCAGTGTGTGACGGATGTAAGTGATGTTACTGCAACACACCAACATTGGACCTTTCTTGTGTCTTGTAATTATCCAATGAGAATCAGCATTTGACAAATAGCTACCGACACGTCTTTGCTTGGACAATAAACTGCTCTTGATGGCCTCAACCCCAGCAGCAGTATAGTATAACATAGCCAAAGAGATGAATTCTGAAGGCTGTGGAAATCAGACTCTGTGCCAACCATTTGACTCATTGCTGTGCTAGTTGGAGCTATGAGGCACTTTTACATGTGGAAAGAGGCTGAGTTTCCAACTGCCTGGTAGCCTGGTGGAATTCTCTGGAAAATAGTCCTGGTGCTACAGAAGAGCTTGTCTCACATAAAAATCTTAATGTGAGGGGGGTGGAGGTATTGTCACTTGTCTAATTTTGCTTGTAGTACTAAAAAAGTTCTACAAAAGAAAAAAAAGGTACGTTTTTCATAAAAAAAACATGAAAAATACTATCAATACTATCAAAATGAATCTTATCAATTCAAGCTTTTGAGTAGGAATGAATCGATCTTGGCTGTTCCGACTAGATAACTACTTCTCTGACCATGAAACATGGAATTAGCTTAAGTAGTAGTAGTGAAAAAAATAGTTAAATTACTAATGTAAAAAAATCTTTATGAAGAGTAATGCGATTGTTACCTTGTTATCTAACACACACACTCACCATGCACTCTCTCCCCCCAGGAAGTCAGGAATGATCTCCTTGTCGATGTAATCCACCATTCCTCCAGGGCCCTGGTAGTCATTACCTGCGTAGATCAAAAACTTCTTGCGGGTGTTCTCATCGATGAACGGACTCACCTGGCATGGAAGACGGACAGAGAGATTATGTTAACCCCCTTATGGCCCTTGAGGTTGTGACACTTTAAATGATTCATGGCCTATTGCCCTTGATGCATTTGACGCATATACTGTATTGGCTTCCCATGATTGAGGCATTAATTTTAGGTGTGGCATTATTTTAGCATGATTTTGCTAAAATCATCGGGCGCCTGTGCGCAGCCAGTCTGTATGCTCATCGCTGATCAACAATCGGTGTGTCATTACGGCATATTTATGCATATTGATTTGACAGATTTATGATGATTAACACCTGTGTAAACATCTGCCACCATTTCCTGGGACTGTGACCCAATGAACCGGAAGTCCTCTGTACTGTGTGATGGTTTTGCAGCCATGTTTGGCGATCGTCCACATTATTACCACCTACTGTATATTACATAGGTCATAGTGGAAAAAGCAACCGATGAAATATTTGGAATTATAGACTTCATTTTATTGAGATTAACTCGATAAACCTTTCTTTAGTATTTGATAATTTGGCCAGTATTTGACCTGATTTTCTAGGTAGTTTTGATACCGCTCTATTCCTTCGCTTTGCTTCCTTCGCTGAGCACCTGGGTCTCACACATTGCTGTCATACTAAGTCGTACCCCAGCTATTTTGGATACATTGATGATATTCTGGAGTTGAGCTCACTACATTGTGTGCACGCATCTCCCCCTGGGTCTCACCAAGGAGAATTGAAAAAGGAGTTGTCGCGAAGGCACCCACGGGGGAGTCCACATTGGTTCATGGGAGGAAACAGACATGCTCAGTACATTCCAGAAGTTTGACCTTCCAAACCATGATGCCATGGCTCTTGGATGGTTTGAACTTCCTGGAATGTACTGAGCATGTCTGTTTCCTCCCATGAACCAATGTGGACTCCCCCGTGGTGCCTTCGCGACAACTCCTTTTCATTCTCCTTGGTGAGACCCAGGAAGGAGATGCGTGCACACAATGTAGTGAGCTCAACTCTCAGAATATCCTCAATGTATCCAAAATAGCTGGGTACGACTTAGTATGACAGCAATGTGTGAGACCCAGTGCTCAGCGAAGGAAGGAAGGAATAGAGCGGTATCAAAACTACCTATAAAATTAGGTCAAATACTGGCCAAATATCAAATATTAAAGAAAGGTTTATCGAGTTAATCTCAATAAAATACAGTCTATAATTCCAAATATTTCATCGGTTGCTTTTTCCACTATGACCTATGTAATATACAGTAGTGGCAATAATGTGGACATCGCCAAACATGGCTGCAAAACCATCACACAGTACAGAGGACTTCCGGTTCATTGGGTCACAGTTCCCAGGAAATGGTGGCAGATGTTTACACAGGTGTTAATCATCATAAATCTGTCAAATCAATATGCATAAATATGCCGTAATGAAACACCGATTGTTGATCAGCGATGAGCATACAGACTGGCTGCGCACAGGCGCCCGATGATTTTAGCAAAATCATGCTAAAATAATGCCACACCTAAAATTAATGCCTCAATCATTGGGAAGCCAATACAGTATATGCGTCAAATGCATCAAGGGCAATAAGGCCATGAATCATTTAAAGTGTCACAACCATCAAGGGCCATAAGGGGGTTAACATAATCTCTCTGTCCGTCTTCCATGCCAGGTGAGTCCGTTCATCGATGAGAACACCCGCAAGAAGTTTTTGATCTACGCAGGTAATGACTACCAGGGCCCTGGAGGAATGGTGGATTACATCGACAAGGAGATCATTCCTGACTTCCTTGGGGAGAGTGCATGGTGAGTGTGTGTGTTAGATAACAAGGTAACAATCGCATTACTCTTCATAAAGATTTTTTTACATTAGTAATTTACTATTTTTTCACTACTACTACTTAAGCTAATTCCATGTTTCATGGTCAGAGAAGTAGTTATCTAGTCGGAACAGCCAAGATCGATTCATTCCTACTCAAAAGCTTGAATTGATAAGATTCATTTGATAGTATTGATAGTATTTTTCATGTTTTTTTTATGAAAAACGTACCTTTTTTTTTCTTTTGTAGTACTTTTTTAGTACTACAAGCAAAATTAGACAAGTGACAATACCTCCACCCCCCCTCACATTAAGATTTTTATGTGAGACAAGCTCTTCTGTAGCACCAGGACTATTTTCCAGAGAATTCCACCAGGCTACCAGGCAGTTGAAACTCAGCCTCTTTCCACATGTAAAAGTGCCTCATAGCTCCAACTAGCACAGCAATGAGTCAAATGGTTGGCACAGAGTCTGATTTCCACAGCCTTCAGAATTCATCTCTTTGGCTATGTTTATACTATACTGCTGCTGGGTTGAGGCCATCAAGAGCAGTTTATTGTCCAAGCAAAGACGTGTCGGTAGCTATTTGTCAAATGCTGATTCTCATTGGATAATTACAAGACACAAGAAAGGTCCAATGTTGGTGTGTTGCAGTAACATCACTTACATCCGTCACACACTGGTATACGGTACATGATTCTGATTCAGATCTAGATTTTGTTGAGGGACGCACAAGGTGTAGCACACCAACCATTTTTAGAATATCTTTGTGCATGCTTTTGCAGTGTGAGGTGCCAGAGGTGGCCTGGTTCCCAAGTCATTGTACCGTACAGCTGAGGAGCTGGAGAACGAGGACGTCCGCCTGTGGACCGAGACCATCTACCAAACCGCCAGCGTCTTCAAGGAGCACCACATGAGTCTGACCCAACACACAACACGCCTCCCGAATAGGGGTCTCAAACTGTGAAGGGATTCACTATGTGTAGGGGTGGTAAAATCACTATGTGTAGGGGGTAAAATACAACAGTGGCTGCAATAGTGGCCTCTGGTTTGGCCTGTGCTTCAGTTTATTTTTGAGGTCTTTCACTGCCCCCTAGTGGATTTAGTATGTAACTATCATTAGATTTAACATGTCATGTTCTTACCCTGCTCTTAAGAGAAATGGACCTTGCATCTTTAACATGTACATAGATGCATGCATGGTTCCTGGGCATGAACCCACCACGGCCCCCTCCTTCGCAAGCTGCCCTCGGTGATGTATAGGTAGCATTATGCAATCCATAATGTCCATGCTACTGCACGCCATATGAGTTCACTCTGCTGGAAATCTGTTTTATTTCAGGTTAATGAGCTAGTGACCTCTCAGACAGATGTTCCTATTTCACTGTTCTGTTCTCTCTCTCACATTGTTAATCTTTCGTTAGGCCCAGCACATGCCACATACATATAGGCGCTGTCCTGATGGCGTGTTGCATGTTCAAGTCCCGTTTATGAGGACCTTTGCTGCATGTCTCTCCCTCTCTCTCTCCCCCTCTTCAATAAAGGCAGAAAAGCCTAAAACAAATAAAAAAAAAACACATTACTCCCCCTTGCTCACATCTCATTTCTCTCTTTACACATTGACTGTCAAGGTATTAAATAATAAATGATTCTACTCTGCCACAGACTTTTTGGTGCATGCCGGTATTTCAAAGCTTATTTTCAAAGGAATCTGAGGCTGTTAAATGGAAATAAACAACGCCTGTATAAAACTTTGCACAGTCATTATCACTTCACTCAAACGCATACATTTTATAACTACAATCAGCAACCCTTTAGTTAGGTTTCTTGATCAAAACCGCAATCTGGGAAAATAATTCATCGATAGCCTGGCAATCGGTGGTGAAAGAATTAATGAATATTTCTTCAATGGCAGTGAATAGTTGGATGTGAAACAATGGAATATTCCATCGATCAATGACAGTGAATGTGCTAACAGTCTTACCTTCTTGCCTCCTATGCCCACTTTGGGACTTTATCCTTTCAATGAAATGTTAATATATACCGGTAATATAATTCTTCTTCCACACCCAGCTTCTGATAGAGATCATCGATGCGTCTTCAGTGATCACCTGGGACTTCGACGTGTGCAAAGGGGATGTGGTGTTCAATATCTACCACTCCAAGCGGGCCCCACAGCCACTACGCAAGGACCCCCTAGGAGGGTCAGCTCCCCGGAGGAAACAATGTCCAGCTTATTGAGAGGTCATGGACTCTGGGCCAGGATTACAGCATGGTGGAGTCGCCGCTCAGCTGTAAGGAGGTGAGAGTGTTCAGGTAAGTGTGTGTGTGTGTGTGTGTGTGTGTGGTGTGTGTGTTGTGTGTGTGTGTGGTGTGTGTGTGTGTGTGTGGTGTGTTCGGCTTCAGGTGACTCGCAGATGGGACCTGGTGGCTTACAACATAAAATAAAAACTAACTTGAGAATAGACACTACAGGCCAATCAAACAGGACCTTCAGGGAACCTTAAAGGTTGGGAATATACGGTAGATGATAGATGTAGATTGTAAGCAGGACTTCTATCATCAGGTAGGGACGGACTATGACGGGGTAGTTTATTCTACAGGCACTGGCAAATGCATACCCCAGTGCTTTAATTACTGTAACTTGAGAGTGTAGAAGAAAACATGTTTTATTTCACATTAAATATAATACATATACTAATACATACATATACTAGTACTAATATAATACTTAAGCTACTAAAAAGTTCTTATCTCATCTACGTTGTAAACGGTAACCAGAAAGGTAACTTAATTTGAACACAATCCATGCCAAAACGTTAAGTGCTTAACCACATAAACCCTGCCATCCATATACTGGGATGAATATTTGGTGAAGGCATCTTGAGAACAACTCGAGTATAACCATCTCGGTCATTCACAAGATTTAAGAGCATTAATCCATCTTTAAAGGTAATGTTTTTAATGACCTTTTTTAGCTTATGTCGTTAACTTGAGTGTCAACATTGGAAAAAGGGATGGTCTTGGAATTATTATGGTAGAGTTTCTCAAACTCTGCCTGAACCCAACTAGACCCAACATTTTAGAGCAGTGTTTCAACCAGTGATCCTTGGTGGTCCTCAGGCTAAATGACGGAAGGTTAGTTAACCAGATGTAACTCTTTGAGAGCGTAAAATGAAACCAAATGGACCCTTGCGGGTCCATTTGGTTTCATTTTTACACTCCCAAGAGTTAAAAATATTCATCATCTGAATTAGCCCAAGTCTACACAACTGCCTAGTCTGCCTAATGGCAAGAACGCCCCTGTGTCCACAGGGCTCCCACGTAACACGGTGGCCAGGTTTCTACATCCTGCAGTGAAGTTTCATAACATGACGGCCTGCGCTGCCACCAACCTCCCCCGCATGGACGAAGTGTTTGGCCACCCTGCAGGTCTCCTCGCACAAGTGCAAAGTCATGTACTACACAGAGGTGCTTGGGTCGGACGACTTCAGGTTGGTAACTGTTTATTTGTGTTTGACAAACAGAGAAAAGATATCTACATCTTCATATCTAATATAAGCCACAAGATATTTGTTCACTATGGGGAGGTGTTTTTTTATTGTTAACGTTATGACTTTTATGGCTTCTTTGACTCTTCATTTCTCACTTCTTGTTTCAGTATCGGCCGTCAATACAATATACCACATAGTGCCATTATAAAGTTTCACATATTTTGATTAATTAAATCTGCAAAATGACATGAAGTTCACAACTATCATGAATTGTCCATAAACCCTCTTCTATAAAATCGGAACTTTCACCCCCCTTAAGATTTTTTTTAATTTAGCACAAGCTTTTTCTTTTCAATCCTCTCCTGTTCCTTCACTCACCAACCCCTCCTTCTCTCGGTCTCTTCCTGTGAAGAACGGCTTGCTGTGATGTGCAGAGTTTGTAAGTGGCCCAGTGTTTTGCCCCATTTTGTTCCTGTTAGCTTTAGTTTAGCATCACTGCTGCTTTTGGCTTCTAATTTCATTGGCACGTCAGGAAAGGAGATGTTTTCTCATGCTCATGCTCATTAGCATCAGCTAAGAGCCTGTCATAGCCTTTCTTAATGCTTTCCTCAACGCACCTTGCTTGCATTGGAAAATAAGGTCCTCACAGTGGTCCTATTCCACTCGCTGGCTAAACCAAATTGCTTGCATGCCTAATAACCTAAATGTAGTTGGTGGTTTGAGTCAATGGTGTGTGTCCATCTAATCTAATTTGTACTACCAACCTAACAAACCCCACCTTGCTGTTTTAGCACTATTACAAACAGTGAGTGCCATCATGTAAGTCATTCATTGACATTGCTGAATAGCACAGTATTGAATAAGGGTATTGATAAATGAATGAAGTCAGAAGTCAAAACCCCTTTCTCAACATTATAATGTCATTAATACACCTTAGAGATCTTGTATGGAAATAATAAAAATAACTAAAAAAAAAAAAGAAAAGGTCTGAAAAACATCATTAACATGGTGAAACAACTTGTCAACATGTCATCAAGTTTTGTTTCATCAGGTTAATCTATTGTCCATTGCCAGGAAACACAGAATAGGGAAGTTTTTATTATATCCACCCAACATCTCTAAGGTATATTTATGACATAGTAAAATGCTTAATAGGTTCAATTCCACCATATAAAATCCAACCATCCGGCGGCCTCTGCTTCTCAGCATTTTAATGATATAAAACAAGATCGTAATCCCATTTTAATTTCTTTGCTTGGTCATTCCTTCTTCAGCACTCCTTGACCAGTTTCACAGATGCACACTGCCATTCACTTCTTGTTTACAGGCCAACTGTCTTTTGTGTTAAATCTACGGTGCTCTAGGTGGTTTTGATCAAAGGCAGATGTTCAGAGGTCTTTTCTGATTGTTTGGTGATTGTGATTGGTCTCATGCTAGCTCCCTAGCATTGGCACTAATAATGTATCATCTAAAATGGAATGCAAAACCAGACACACATACTAAAACTGAGGCAGATCCGGTGGAATCATTTTTGGTTGAAATTAACACATCTAACATGTGCTATTTTCTCAAAATATTCATCCCCAAATAGAGACGTTAGGGTTTATGTGGTTAAAGTGTTTGAAATCCAGGATGAACAATAAATGTGCTTACCTTTTAATGAAGGCATGTTTACAAACACTGAAACCAGATTCTAGGTATAGTGTTTACTATATATTATATGGATAATGGTATCTTTGAGACCGAAATTGTTGTATCATTCTGCTTGTTTTCAAATATTTTGAGTCATAATCTATGCACCAGAGTTTCTATCTAATGTTCATGTCCTCATCAAAATAGAAGATTCATTAAAAAAAAAAGAAAATGTGAAGTCACCCTTTAATCAGCTAAATGTGTTTTTTTTTTTTATTTTATCTCATTATATAAAAATGGCTCAGTTGCTTTTGACAAGGGAAGTAGGTCATGCCTTCATTTTACATTGGCATTTAACAATACCTACATTTTGCCCCTCAGCATCTTTGCCTACAAGTGTTTTAGTAAACCCACGCTGGAACATACAATAATGCAAACATGCATTTTGGCATCCACTCTCACCCCATGCCGGTGTTTGGCTTGGTCTCCATATTCTATTCGATCCTGAACCTTGACTGTCTAACAGAGTGAATGGTTCTCTTCTATTTCAATGTGGCTGCATGGTTCTCAATCTGCTCCCTGATCACTGGGTTGGATAGAGCATAGGCTGTGCACAGAACAAATGCACACATTAGAGTAGAGAGACTATGCGCGCGCACACACACACCATTTTGTACTTTGGAAAGAACTTGGGCCCCTTCCTTCCTTCACAGGTGGTACCGATCAATGATTCTAATGAAGGCTCTGTTCCATTCTGGTCCAACGCAGTCAGCGTGCTGCTATTAGGCATGTTCTCACTGAGAACACTCCTACACAGTGGGTCTCAAATTGTCCTTAGTGAGTTCCACATGCCGCTATACAGGTGTGTAACTCCCTGAGAGTTGTATGGGGATCCTTGAAATTAAAATGTTAAGATCCACTGTACACTAAATTGAACAGAAGCTTAATTATTATCACTGGTACCATCGCTAGTAGGGAAGGGTCCCGGAAGTACTGTAGGTAACATTACTCTGTGCATAGAGCCTAGTGGTTCACTGGCAAACTTTGTAGATCCAAGTTTTGGCTAACAAGGTAACATTTTCCCCATCTGTCCTTAGGGGCTCAATGACCAGCCTGGAGTCAAGCCACAGTGGTTTCTCTCAACTCAGCGCCACCTCCTCCAGCCAGTCACAGTCTAGTTCCCTGATCTCCAGATAGAAAATGGAAGCAGAGTAACTGCACCCTGGACTGTGATACCTGCAAACCCATTCTCCTTTTTTCCCCCAGTTCACCCTCAAGTCAACTCCTTTCTTTCCGTCCCTCCTTCCTTCTTATGACTGTATTTCTAGTCAGTCACAATGTGGAACTGAAGCACGCTTGCACAAACAGGAGGACAAAGAGAAACAAATCCCGAGCAAAAAGTAGAAACACGGACTGTGTACCATTTTTTTTTAAAGGGCTGTTTGTAGTTGTTTTTTGCACAAAGGTCATGTATTCCTCTCTTACCTGGCATCTCTTTCAGTATGCAGGTAGAATCAGAACATAATCAGGACAAGTTTGCTTTGTGTCTCTTGCCAAGAGAAAGGCAAAGTGGTGGTTGACTGTAAACATAGTTGATAGTCTGGTGTCTTCAGGGCACTGAAAGAAGCAATATGTTCTTCTATGGAAACATTGAGAAACAGGAGGCACTGTTACATGTGTCCATCTGCGCGCGCACACACCTCATTGTGCAAATAACTAAGACTGGACGGAATGTCTGGGTGCGTGGGTGCATGGTGCGCACACACGCACTGTAAATATTTGTTTCTATACAGTACATGCAAAACGCCAGTCTTTGCCATATCACCAGTGGGTTATGTTTAACCTGGTGTATTTGAGTCCCAGTTTGTGTGGTTGTTATTCACTTTTGGGCTAAATGGCACTTGTTAATACTTTTAAAAATTGTTTAAATCTACACAGAGTGCCAGACAGGAATTTATTAGTGGGGGGGACACTTACCAGTCTATAATTGGTCCTCACTAATGTTCATGATATCTAAATATTTTTTCAGAAAACTGTCTTCCAGCAATATCATCAATGGAGGCTCCAAGCTAATACAAACTGTAGGCTTTCTATTCCTGAAATGTTACCATTACCAAGCTATAATTCATCATTTATCATTTTTGTTATAATAAAAATCTTACTCTATATATTATTATTGTTATGTAATGGTAAAATAAATAAAGGTTTCTTAACTGCACACAAATCAATTGTGCTATTTTATCATATACTGTATGTACATTAGTGAGGACCAAATACTATACAAAAATAGGTTGGAAAGGGGTGAAATTGTTCTTAGCCTGGCATTCATAATGTGGTGAACCTTCAACCATTTGGCAGCTGAGTACAGTGAGTAGGCTAAAACCAACAGTGAAATGCTTTTTCTAATGCTATTTGACCCAGGAATGGTCCTTCTTAACAAGGTAATCTGCTAAAAGCAATAAACCGAGTTTGAATTTGTATTTTATGAAATATTTCTATTTATCTTGAAAATGTATGTGGAGTGACTCGGGACAGAGCCATTTCAGTTCTGTGATAATCACAGGCAGGTTTATGGGCAGAGCTAATGTGGTAAATGGACACATTCTGTGACATGGATATCACACGTTTGCTATCACCATTTGAAAGCAAACTTAATGGAAAATACAATTTATTTATTATATACTGTGTATTTTTAACCAAGATAATTATTGGAATGGCCACTATTTTGTTTCTAGGATTGAGCAGCTCCTGTAAAGATGCTGCTCAGGAGATACAGATACAGAGATACAGATACAGAGATGGCCTTGTCATTGATTTATGATTGTGCTACTGAATGGTTTGCCAAGCAATGAACTGCCTGGAATTTGGAGGGTTCATGACTTAATCAAAACTGATGTATATCAGTGGTGTAGATTGAGCATGCATAAACGAATGTTATCTTTGGATGGAGCTTACCATTTGCTCCTACGCCTTTTAGAAATGTATTGATACTGTACATGTTTTTATTAAGCGTGTTATTGTTTTGGGAGGTTGATGTATGCACACTAATGGGGTTTACATTTCTGAAATACTTCTAGTGATTTGAGAGCCATGTGTCAGTTTAAACCTTTGTAGTCAGTGTTTTCTTTTTCCTATCATGTGGATTACTACTTTGGTTGGTGATCCACTAGGGAATACTGTAAGTGTAAATGATGTGATGCATCAAAGCAAAATACAAATACTAGTTAAATCTACACAAATGTAATTGCCTAGTGCAGGATGTGTTTTAGTCAACAAAGAGTAAAGTTGAGTACAAGAAAATGGGGTAAACAAACAGCTATAGTCTGTGATCATGGAGTTTTGAATGGCAATGCAGATGTGTACTCAGAATTGGCAACACATATTTTGTCCGGACATTCTATGTTTAGAGATGTACATGTCATTGGAAACATTCCTCTTGTGTATTATTTACCACTTTAAGTCTTTATTTGCAATAACATGAAAAGGGCCTGCTTAGAATGACGGCTATCTTATTGATTGAGAAAGTGTGAGGGTGGTTAAATAAAGTAATGTGACAAAGTAGGCCTATTTGTTTTTGTAATGTGCCAAAATAAGGCACTTAAGGCACACCAGTGTCACTTGCTGAAAATGGCATTGAAGATTTGTTATATTCCACAAGCGACATGAATGCAACTGTACGCTTGAATCTTTAGAACAGTCCTTCATGGGTTGGTTAATGCCTTTTCACACAGTTGTTCAACCCATAGGCCTACATTGCATTAATGGGTAGTGAGAGTCTCATTTACTGCTTACTGTTACTGCACAATACCGCTTACTGTTCAATGTATCTGTAGTTCATTTTCTGCTCCCTCAATATTGTAATCTTTTGGCATACAATAATTAGCTATGTGAAATTACTTTAAAATTGCGCCTTTAAAGTTTTTAAAGCATTAAACTTGAATTATGCAAAACCAAAATAATTCTTACACCCATGTGCATTTTTATTTCTTCGGCCACTGTATACATTACTATAGACAAGTTGAAGGTCAACTAGGCAAAAAAAAAAAAAACATTACATGCCATTGAAAAGGAAGATGGAAGATGTATGCTATAATATGTAGACGAGCAAATCGGCTAATCAAGCACAGACGTATGCATCTTACATATATGTAACTTGAGTACAACTTGTGCATTGCACACAAGTAGGCCATGGCTTATTTGTGCGGGAGCAGAGCGAGCGAGCAGAGGTCACGTACCCCTGACACCTCCAGGAGATGACACTCATGACAACACATCATGATATTACATCACTTTTACATCATCATCTAAACCAGCCAATCAGTGTTTTTATGGTTCAAGGTTTTTTATTTGTCACTCCTCTATATGTCAGGACATTGAGGGATGAAATCCCTGTATACAGTACATCACCATGACAGTATTTTCTCTCACTCTACTTGTGGAAGTAATGACAATGGGGTAATTTGTCATATTGACAAGCATATCCAACTAGTGCAAAGCGCAATGCAATTTTAGGAAAATTGCAAAGTGTGGTTGCACTAGGGCAATCGTATTGGCTAGCCAATAGCAGGGGGTGAGGTAACGAGACTGGCAACCAGACTTTTGTCATAGGCACTTCTTCGATTTAGGTGATGATCTAATGGTGGCATCATTAAAAGTGTCGTCACGATGAGCATTGTCTCCGGGAAGTGAAAAAAGGTTACTCCACTGTAGCGCCACATGAATCGCAAAGCCTCTAAAGATCTAGATATCTCGGTTACATTACCTGGAACCACTGCAACAAATCGGCGTTGCCAGGCGGCGGTTTACGCGTGTTGTCAACCAGATCTCAGTCAGGCCATTATATAAGTTATTTTTAATTGTGCAATGGCGATTTACTTACAGAGAATTAGGAAGCAATCGATTGAAAGAGATAAGAGAAATAGGAAACATCAGATTGAAATAGATAAGCTATAGACAAAGACTGAAAGAGATAAGAGAAATTGAAAACATTGACTAAAGAGATTTGGTAAAAACAGAACAAAGGAGACAAGAAGGGAAGTAGTAAATATAGACTGAAAAATAGTAAAGATAGAAGAGAGGGACAGACAGAGAGACCAAAAGCGATAAGGAACAGACTGAAAGAGACAAAGGGTCAGACAGAAACTGAAAGAAATAAGAGACAGACGAGGTACGAGTGACACAGACGAAAGTGAGAGAAAAGGGAAAGTGAGACGAATAAGTCAAGAAATTGAGAGTCAAGAGAGTAGCCACCACACCATGGAGCGTAAACAACCCAGAAAGAGAGGACCCAGGAACCGATCTAACCCAGAACACCGATTCTTACGCCGCAATGTCATCAGCGACTCCACTGCTACGGCATTGGACCTTCCTTTACCCAGCAACATACCTGTTCTCGTGCAGCAACGTCCTCAATTCCACAAAGATGCTGCCGGGGCAAAACAGGATGTTATCACAGAGAGAGGACCTGATAGAGGACCTGATGTCCTGGTAGAGGACCCTGCAAGGGGCACCAATGATCAAGGAGACAGACAAGAAGAAACGATAGTGGAAACAGTCACCAATGAACAGCAGGCCATTATAGGGCAAGACATCTGTGATGGAGATGTGGAGGAACACTCAGCACCTGCTTTAACTGTAGAGGTGGGTCAGTCCAGATCAGAGGGCAGCACAGATGAGGTGACCGTACAGCACGAGGGAGAGGAAAGAGAGAGGCAGGACAAAGAGAAGGACTCTGCCCGTCTACAGGTAGAGGTAGAAACCAAAGAACATCAGAAAAAAGTTGAGGAAGAGATTGAGGAGGCTAAGACCAAAGCGGTGGAACATCGCCAGATGGGCGCTTCCTGAAATTTGACATAGAAATTGGTCGCGGTTCGTTCAAGTCTGTCTATAGGGGAGTGGACACTCGGGATAACTTAGAGGTTGCGTGGTGTGAGATGCACGATCATAAGCTGTCCAAGGCAGACAGACAACGATTCAAAGAGGAGGCAGAAATGTTGAAGCGACTACAGCATACAAACATTGTCCGTTTCTGTGACTCTTGGGAGGACCCCAGAGTCACGGGCAAGAAGTGCATTGTGCTGGTCACTGAACTCATGACTTCTGGTACACTCAAAACATACCTGAGACGGTTCAAGGTAATGAAGATTAAACCACTGCGTAAATGGAGTCTACAGATCCTTAAGGGGCTACACTTCCTGCACACTCGGGATCCTCCTATCATCCACAGGGATCTTAAGTGTGACAACATTTTCATTACAGGTCCCTCAGGATCTGTCAAGATAGGTGACCTCGGATTGGCCACACTCAAGCGTGCATCGTTCGCCAAGAGTGTCATAGGCACCCCTGAGTTCATGGCACCTGAAATGTATGAAGAGAAGTATGACGAGTCAGTGGATGTGTATGCCTTTGGAATGTGCTTGCTGGAGATGGCCACCTCCGAGTTTCCTTACCAAGAGTGTGAGAATGCTGCACAGATCTACCGCAAAGTCACCAGCGGGGTGAAGCCATTTAGTTTGGACAAAGTGGCCTTTCCTGAGTTGAAAGAGATCATTGAGGGATGCATTTGCCAAAACAAAAATGAAAGGTACTCAATCAAGGACCTCCTGGACCATGCCTTCTTCCAAGAGGAGACAGGGTTGCGTGTGGAACTGGCAGAGGAGGATGATGGAGAGATGGAGGCCATCACGCTGCGGCTCAGGATTCAGGATCCTGATAAGCTGAAGGGTAGTTACAATGTCAGTGAGGCCATAGAATTCTCCTTTGATCTAGGCAAGCACTTGCCGGAAGATGTTGCACAGGAAATGGTGGAGGGTGGCTATATGTGTGAAGGTGATCATAAGACCATAGCCAAGGCCATAAAGGACAGGGTAGCCCTCATTTGTCGTAAGAAGAGAGCAGAGGCAGAACAGGAAACCCGCTGAACAGCAAGGTCAGTTTCCACCATTACAACAGCCAGGCCCACCACCTAGCACCGAAGCCTCACAAATTGTGCAGCCACCAGCATCCTATATTCCGCCTCAGCTGAGCCAACCACATGCTCAACAGATGGCTCCTCAGCCCACATCCCAGATGTGCATTCAGACTCCCATGTCTAACACTAATCAACTGGTCCATCCCATAACACAGTCCTATGACCCTGTCCAAACTTCAGCTACAGGACAGGCCCCAAGCATGGACCCCATCCACCCACAACAGTTGGCAGAGTCCAGTCTTGGCGATCAGAAGCAGCACATAGACAGACCCCCAATTTCCTATATTTTCCCAGAGCTCCAAACTGCTCAGACTATCTCTCTGGCCAATCAGCAGGCGTCTTACACTCATGCACAAACAGAGCTGATACCACAACCACTGTCCTCAGCATCCATGCCTGCCACCAGTGATCACAGCTCACCCTTACAGTGTTGTCACCAGACGGTCAACTCCCAGGCTGCACCATCTGCCACAATTCCGTCCACCATCTCTCCTACAGCTCAGCATTCATTGGCCTCTATGCCTCCTGTGTCCGGACCTCTCAGTGGTACTACTGTCACAATTTCTCATGCAACCCCTGCTACACCCAGTAGTACCACTTGGGTGATGTCTACTCCAAAGCAGCAGTCCGACACCATTGACGTTGCACAGCTTGCCAACCCCCAGTGTCAGCCTGTTCTCAATTCCATCCCTGCCACTCAGGTTGTTCCTGGGCAGCAACCACCATTGTCTACCAGCCAGAACCAGCTCGAAGAGCCTGAGGACGCTGAAAATAAGGACCCTGGTATAGATGACATTCACATTTTGGAGAAGAAACTCCAATCACTTTTTAAGGACCAGAGTTCTGCCGCCGCCAGCACTTCTTCAGCAGAACCCTCTCAAAATGCTGGCACGCCCATTCCCTCTCCTGGGACTATTTCCTCTCCACTTCCAATCAATCCCAGCTCAGGGAAAAGAGTATCATTGGAGCATCTTCAGCCTTAACTGCTACTCACCCTCCCCAGGGTGATGCCAAGCCAGGGCTTCTGACTGAGGTCAGCAGTTCTATGCAGAGTGCCACCCTAACACAATCACAGCCTGTAGCACAGTATCTACAGGTCCAAGTGGAGCAACCAGCTGGAACCTCTGTATTGATACCACCTGGGGAAAGTTGCCAGTCAGATACAGCCCCGGAAGTTGCTTGTCAGATGCCTCAGGTCTCAGTGATGGCTATGAGGGGAATTCTGCATTAGGATGCCGACGTGAGGGCCATCAGCGGCGGTCCATACGCAGCCGCTCGAGACATGACAAGTCTGGCAAGGCTAAGCTCAATGTTCTCAATATTTCTAAGGGAGATGGAGTCGCAGAGTGCCAGTTGGAAACACACAACATGAAGATGGTGACCTTCAAATTTGATCTTGATGGTGATAATCCAGTAGAAATTGCACAGGTCATGGTTGAGAATGATTTCCTCTTGGAGAGTGAGAGGAATTACTTCATTGAGGAGGTCCGCAAAGTCATAGAAATGGCTCATGAGATAAGAGAGAGCATGAAAGAAGGCTTCTCTCAGAAGAGTGATCAGCAACAATCCGAGGCAACTCCTACAGGCATCGCACACAGCATTCCAGCCCAGGTGTTTCACTCAGCCGGACGTCAGTTCATAGTCAGCCCTGTTGTAGATTCGCACCTCCGAAATGGTCCCCCTACTGCTAATACTTCATTTGCCATGACTTTACAGGTCACATCCGCCAGCCCTACCTTCACACTGCCGATTGTATCTGTCACCTCCATGTCAAGCTCCCCTTTCTACCCAGCAACTGGCAGGGTTATCCCTACATCATCCCCACCATCTGCACCCGTCACTGCGGACCTGAGCCCACAGTCACAGCCTTGTCACCAAATAGCCCCCTCCCAGGAACCACCTGTCACAACCCCTTCAACTTCAGCCCATATCCTACAACAATCACAGGCCTCTATACCTGTGTCTGGCCCTTTGCTGAGCAGTGCTGCTGTTTGCACCAGTATAACTGAGACTTCCTTTTCAGAGCAGGTTGGCACAGGCGCTGTTGCCCAATACACCACCTCTTATTGTCAGCCTCCTCAACCTCCCCAACCACCACTTTCTACCAACCAGAATCAGTCAATCCCCCGTCCCAAGCCCAGTTAGTGGAGCCGGAGGGCGCTGAAACCTCTGGTAAGGATCCTATTCATGCTCTTGATAAGAAGCTCCAATCCCTTTTTAAAGCACAAAGTGCCACGCCAATACATCCACCTGAGGGCAGCCCCTCTTTAACACAGACACAGCCTGGATCTCAGCAACAACAGAACTCTGGGAGTACTGACAAAACAGCGCCAGTGCAGCAGCCAATGGGAACATCTGTTCCCTCTGTGGAAGGTGACTACTTGACTACTTCCCCGCCTCCTGAAGCAGCACTGACACCCCCAACCAATCTGGGTCATTTGAATCAAGTTCTTACTACTTCAACAGGTGTCAGTAGGCTGGGGCGCTTCCAGGTCTCTGTTGCTAGTGATGCCAGCAGTGTCCCAGATCCATCCACATCCTCTCTCTCCAGTCCAGAGGATACATCCCATTCGTCAACGTCCGTGTCCAAAGGAGTCCAGGGAAGTGAGACTATAGACAGAGCTTGCCCTATTTCCACTCCCACCACTGGAGCATTCCAGGGCTCCACCAGTGCTCACAGCAATACAGAGCCCAACTTCAAAGTGGGACGTTTCTCAGTAACGTCAACTTCAGCTGTTAGTATTCCCTTAATACCTCCACTCACTGGTTCATCTCTGTCCCAGCAACCACTTGGTATTTTGGATACTGAATTGAGTAGCTCTCTAAACCCAGAAAAAGTTCAGGGATGCAATCAAGCTCCTCCTGTTACCAATAACCCCAGAAGCATTACCCCAGACCAGTGTACTATAGTCACATCTCCAGCATCCCCTTCATTGTCCTCACCCTCTAGTCTGGCAAACACCCTCCATCAGTCAACACCGGTGTCCAATGGAGTGTGGGAAGGTGACATTATAGATGGTGTTTGCCATGATTCCACCACTCCTCCCACTCAGCGTACTACCACCGGGAGCGTCCAGGTGAGCAAAGGAAGCATCGAGCCCAACTTCAAAGTGGGACGTTTCTCGGTAATGTTGACACCATCCGGTTTTAATCATGTCAGTACTCCCCCCTCTGAGCTTCTAGCTCCTTTCCCCGGGCCAGTGGCTAATTTGGATACCCAGGTGAGAGCTCTGAACCCAGAAGTTGTCCAGGAATACGACCAAGTTCCTCCTCCTATAGCAGGCTTCAGTGGGACAGGAAGCTTCCACGTATCTGTCACTACAGATGATGCCAGCATCAGCATCCCAGAACCATACAGGACATCTTCATCCTCATCTTTGTGGTCTTCTCTCTCCAGTATGGAGGACACCCTCTATCCACCAACTCTGTATAAAGACGTACAGGAGGTAAAACTATAGACAGAGTCTCCTCTATTTCCCCTATGCCTCCCACTCAGCCTACCACCACTGGACGGTTCCAGGTGTCCGCGTGTGTTAACGGTGGCGATGAAATGAACCATAAATTGGGCCATCTTGCAGTAAATATGACTTCAGCTGTTTTAAATGAGTTTTGTACACAGTCAGAGCATATACCTTCATATGACGGACAAGCTCAGGTTCAGCAATTGAGTAATTCAGAGGCCCAATTGAGTAGTGCTCTGAATCCAGAAAATGTTCAGAGATGTAAACAAGTTACCCCTCCCGCAACAGGCGTCAGCAGTTGGTCGCTTCCAGGTCGTTGTTGCTCCTGATGGGGCCAGCAGTATTCCAGACCCATCAAATGCAGTATCCTCTCTATTGGTCACATCCTCCTCTTCATCGTCACCTCTCTCTAGTCCGGAAAATACCCCCCACCAGCCAAGCCCAATGTCCAAAAGAGTGGCTGGAGTTTCTGCTACTCATCTCAATCAGCCTACCACCAGTGGACGGTTCCAGGTGTCCATGAGTATTAACACCAGCACCAAACCCAAATGCAACGTGGGTCATCTGTCAGTAATGGGGCCTCAAGTCACAGCAGCTGTTTCTAGTCCCTCCCAGAGCTCCAGTGTGCAGAATGGTCCCTTGTCAGCTCCCTCGGATCCTTGCAACCATTGTCCCTCATATATCAGCAGCAGTGATGAAGACGGCAGCAAATCAGGTCCCGAGGATGAGGTCTTTCACAGAGAGGTCAGTCACCTCAGAGAGAAACACTTGGTAGAGATTCAGACCCTTCAGGCTCGTCAAAAGGAGGAGAGAAATGCCCTGTGCTCACGGTTTGGTAAACCTCCCTTTGCTGTTCTCTCTCCTGTTGTGTCCATGTCCACTGGCCGACGCAGGCCTAAAAGAAAAGCCAACAAAACATCTCGCAGTAGAGTGCAACCATGCGCTATCCACACAGGTGGTGCAGCCAGCGCCAGAGAACGATTGAAGTCAAGGTCAGAATCACGTTAACTTTGGTTCCCAACATGAAGTTGTTTTTGTCCCTCATGTCAAAAGGTATCGTACATTCGCACTTGGATGGTTAGAGTGGTGAGATTACATACAAAGTCAAGGCAAAGACGAGAAGTTGCGCAAACACGCACCTTGAGGGGCACCCCCAGAGGCATAAGGTAACAAACACAGGGTGCTGGATTTTTCCTTTTTTGCAAAGGGTGCCAGGTTTAGAAGTTGTATAATCTGTTATTTTTTAAGGGTCCCGACTCATATTTTCTCATCCCTAAAAGTATTTGGATCTCAGGAACTGCAGAACCAAAATGACCAAACTTACTGTCACTACTTGGGTTACAAAATCCAAAAATCACGTGGCCTAATTTTTTACTACTACCAATTATACTACCAATTTTGAGCATTACCTAGACCAAACTGTCAGAAAAAATAGTTCAACATGATACGCCTTTAAATGGTGCACGTGTACAGTTACTATGTCCTAGGTAGTCTGTATTATCCTGGGATATTATGTCACTAGAGTCGCACCACAAATACACAAAAGTCATATAGCCTATTTAGCTACACAGCTGTTTAGCATTTTTTTTTTATTCGCTTAAAGCCGGGAGGTTATCACTATACTTTTGCCTCTGTCCGTGTGTCTAATGCTCTGATCTCAGTGAACCGTTGGACTAATCAGTATCAAACTTTGCTGGAGGGGCCCATATAAAAAATACATGCAATCTATTCCAAAGTTAGAGTTACACTTGTTTGTGTATGTTGCAGAGATATGCCAATGTCCCATAGAAAAATATTCCGGGGCAGTGCAAACCCTGGCCTGACATCCATAAAAAGTATTTCAATTCCACTTTAAGTTGGTTTGAATGTTTCATAGGCCTCACGGCAATGGACTACTGTTTAGGAAAAATTGCACTTGCTCCAAATGCACACGATGAATGTAAAACAAGAGATTCTTTAGTCTTCCTCAGAGTGGAGTTTATTTAATAAACTTGTATATTGTGCACAATATAGTATAGTTGATGCGGGTTGCAAACACCTCCTCAGACGAATGCAAGACACATTAAAAGAACAAACAGTGAAACAGTTGCTAATATAATTGGGAACCCAACCCTCTAAGGAGGGACTAACATGGAAGAGAACATACAATGTGATAATAGATGTCTTGTCAGACAGAGAATACTTCCTCAGTGCATGCTAGACACCTGGGAGATAAGGCCTATACTCCCTATTCCGTCCATGGATGATAGGACTCTGGGACCCAAGGACGTATAGCGTTCTCAACAAATGAATAATAGTGCCTGTATGTTTCTCTACCGATAAGGCCTGGCACAGCTAATGAGGGAGAACAAAGAAGCCTTATACAAAATGTGCAATATGTGAAAAGAATTAAAGAAGACACACAAAGCATAACATGACATGTTGCTTATAAAATTCACTATTCCCTAACACTATATACAGTATACAATTAGTAAAGTACCAGCGAACCAAGCAGCTCAACCCAGGTCATTGAATCACATAACCTTGACTTCATCAGAGACGTGCCTAGCCCTAGAGCATAATGTCCCCAATATTTTCTTATTTTGATAATGGCTATATCAGAGACCAGATCAACAATTATAGACATTCAAATAATCACTTCTATAGTCAAAAGCAGGAATTGGAGGTAAAAGGGAAAAGAGAAACACACAACGTGGGAAGATGGGGCGGGTGCAAGAATCATTTTTACAGAGGTCGCTTTCAAATTGCAGCCAACTGTAGGCGCCCTTTGAGAGGTTTTGAAAGAGTTAAGGGATTTGCATGTCTTTGTACCTGTTGGTAGGGCATTCCACACTTTGTGGCATAAGAGCTAAATTAATTCATTCCCTTGTTTGCGTGAACTCAACACTGCACATTTGTTGAACTTGTGTTGTGGACTTCGTTGACAGTAGGGAAGTATTTAGATATAGTTAGGCTACATACTCTACCTGTAGGTATTTTGATGGTCTATCGATTATTGTGTACCAGACCCATTGCAATATGCTGTCGTCAATCCTAAACCCACCCAGTCTGTCATAGTGGGCAGGTGGGTTCAAAGAGCAGTGTTGGGAATATTACTTTACCTTGTTAATATATTACTTATTAATTATTACCTTCATTTTAAAGCAATATATTATATTACAATATATGGTCTGAGCAAGTGTAATATATTAATATTACTATTACATATTACTTAAAAAAAGTAAAAAAAAAAAAAAAAAAAAAAAACTATAGTTAAATATTTAGTTTCACTATTAATCAAATATCACTTAGGCCAGTGGCATACATACAATAAATAAAGCAAGCGCACTTGGCTATCTGACAAATCCATTTGAAATCAACTTGAAAAAACGTAAGTATAGTAAATCTAACTTCTGCAGTTGTCAAGATAATTTCACAAGAACACTTGAGACAGATTGACAGAAAGTAATATTGAAAGTAATGCAGTAATGCAGAAAGAAAAGTATAATATATTAGATTTTTTTGTTAGGTAATATATTTATATTACAAGTTACTGCATTTTGGTAATATATTATGTAATATATTAAGTTACGTAGTGCACATGTCCCAACACTGTCAAAGAGTAAGGCCAAGTAATTCCGAATCAGCAAGTGCTTTTTGTAATTTTCATGTCATGCCAGTAACTGCTTTTAGAACAAAACAAAACAATAGCACAAATTAAAACCTCGCCCTGCAACTGGGCACAATTTCCACCTCTCTAATTGAAGCAGTCAATATATGTATCCTCAATATAATTAATCGCTATTGTCTCTAGGTTATGTCCCTTCTTATGTTATGTTATGTTAATGTAATTTAAGCATGCCTTAATACACCCACTCTTAAAGAAACTCAGTCTTGATCCTCTTCTCATTAATTACAGATCAATTTTAAACTGTCCTTCATGTCCAAAGGTTAATTCTTCTCAGCTCCCCACTCAATGTCCAGCAGGAATTTATAAAAATTCCAATCTGGTTCTACAGCAATCCGAGACAGCCTTGGTTAAAGTTAGCAACCTTTTGATAACACTTTGCTGGGATCCTGAAGTCCTGGAACCCCCTCCATCACCTGAGTGCAGCGTTCCAACACAGTCGACCACAAAACCCTGTTGAGCTGGTTGGAGTCATGAGTAACCAGTTGAGCTTATATATGTATGTATGTATGTATAATATATATATATATATATAATATATATATATATATATATATATATATATATATAAATATATATATATAATATATATATATATATATATATATATATATATATATATATATATATACACACACACACAAAGAATACAGTATATATATGTATTCTCTTGAGATGAACAAAAGTTGAAAAAACATGTCCCACACATATTTTCATAAATGTAATACACTTGCACATTATTTTGACATTACTTTAATTATTATTAGTTTTTATTATGCCATCTAAATTGGGTAAAAAAGTAGGCTCTGCACCCCAAAATGCATGTATTTAGCCTGTCCTCAGCAAGTGGTCATAATTTCAAACTGCTAAAAAAGTGACTAATATTGTCACAGCCACATGAATATTCATTCTAAATGAACATAAATGTTATCAACTGAGCAAACAATATACACAGTAAATTTTTATTCATATTTTCCATTAAATATCTCATTTCAAATGTGTGTCCTCAGTCTCTGTCAACTCTGTCACGTTTTTATGAAGTCTTAAATTATTCGGAAAATAAAATTGAGAGTTTTATCCTGAAGATTCATATTCCATGTCCTGTTTATATTTGTTGCAACAGTGGAGCACCAGGTCCAACAAACATTCAGCTGTTTGATATTTTAAACAAACGATGATAATATTAAATGCACTTCATGCCTCCATTATAACATAACTGAGGACTTTATATTATTATTGAAATGATCAAATTAAAATAAAAGACATTTTAGTGTGTCTGACGGAGTTGACAAAAATCAGTGATGAAGTGAATGTCCCATTTTAGAAAAAAAAAATGTCAGAATGACTTAGAAAACAGTAGGCTAATGCTGTTAGGTCAGAAAGTAGAGTTGAGATTTCGTGAGGAAATGTGCGTGCCAGTCCCAATAATACCCACTAGATGGCAGTGTACACTGACACAAACTATGGGCAAAAAGACACGCACGCACGCACGCACGCACACACAGACACAAATTCAATTCAATTTTAAATTCATGGGCTTTATTGGCATGAGAAAACGGGCTACGTTTACGTTGCCAAAATCATAGTATATCAACTATGCTTTGGCAGTATATTAATACAAAAGTCATGAACATTTGTAAATCTTCAACAAATCAATTACTATATCCCAAGTAAATCCTTCTATTATCACAGCAGTTCACATGTTGCTGCAGTGCTGGCACATTATTGTACTTCGTCCCATAGATATGGGAAGTCTCTGTCTCGCGCACGCGCGCGCGCGCGCGCGCGCGCGCGCACACACACACACACACACACACACACACACACACACACACACACACACACACACACACACACACACTCCGCCCCCTTTGGCACGTCACATTAGTAAACACGGAAGCTGGGAGATTGGATTGCACGCATGGATTGAAGCAGGGTTTTAGAAGATCCAAGTATCTTCAACACAGTGTCGTCCTGTCACATTTATCATGTCTGTTTAACATGTCTCTTCTTTCAGCCGACGAAGAGTTGGTCAAGCAATGGGAAAGGTGAGAAGAGAGTTGTTTTTGTGTAAGCATAGTCTAGTTGTCTAGGGCATGCATGCATAGCCTACAAACAAAACTTCTACAACTTGTCTGTGTTTAAGACAGCTTGCTGTCTATTAATGAGGTGTTTTTTACTTTAGTTTTAGCTGTAGGCTAGTGAAAGTTGACTTCTCGCCCCTAAAGTTGCCTCCAGCACTTTGAATAGACAACTGTTAAAGGCAGCTTATTGGTCAGTGATGTCAGTTTTTTTCTAATGCTGATGCAATTCTTTACCAGAATTGAAACATACAGGCAGCATAGACAGGCAGCAGCCTCACCCATGTAATTCCATCTAGTTCTGTGCGCGCGCGTGTGTGTGGTTGCGTGCGTGCGTGCGTGTGTGTGGTGCCCATTTCTGTTCCACACCGACCCGGTGCTCACTATTTTAGTGCTCACATACACATAGTACCCACTCTTCCAAGGTTCCTAGTTTTCCCCGAGCACATTTGCTCAGTTAGTATGCATACCAACCAACCAAGTAAGTCTTTGTGCATGCTTTTTGCTTTGTTTGTTTTTTCATCAAGCCGATTATACATGTCTACAAAATTCTGTTTGTTCAAGATTATGTTATATCAGTGGTTATCAAAGCATACTATGTGGAGGGCCCCCAAAATTATATTTATTTGGCCACTGACCCCCTATCAATCCCCTTTTACATTACAGAAGGAAATATTTTCAAGAGAGAGAAAGAAGAAATCCAGGGCTGTATAAACAAGCAGATTGCATCTTTATGGAGAAATGCCAATCCACCACTGTGTTGTTATGCATGGGTGAATGAATGAACGTTTTTTTTTATTATGCAGCTCAGGACATTTACAGACTACAATAGAGTTCAACTACAACAGAGCTGATACTGTAACTGTGAATCCACAAACTATTTATTAAAAATATATAAAAAAACAAACAAGTATTCACTTTTGTGATGCATGTCCACTCCTGTTGCATGTGCAGTGAGCAGAACACATTAAAGAAGCAGCTAGTGGAAGAGGACAACGAAGACTGCAGAGGAGTCCAGAGTTCTCTGGTCTACAAAGAATTGGTGGGGTGGACCTGTCCTTCATCAAAGGGGATGATGTCAATGCCTGCGCCCAGCTTGTGGTGCTGAGCTACCCTGACCTGGAGGTTAGTGAGGCCTGGTCACTTGCTAAAGCCTCAATGCTAACTAGTATGTCAAACGATTGTGTGTTAGAGTTCAAGCCTGCCGTACGCTGCCATGCTGGTGTGTCAGAGAGGTAGAAACTTCATATCAAGATTTAATATCATAATATGAACATAACTTGCCAATTTGCCCATTGTGCGCAACTTTGGACGGCGCCGTTAACACAGGCTTGAAATGTCAAGCTCCATCCATCTATTCCATCCATTTCCTGGCAAAGGGGTCGCACATTTCAAAATGATTTTGTTTTATGCTTCGGTCCGCAGTCATCGGTGGTCAGTTGGTGGACAGCTTATTAAAAACATTGAACATCGATCAGCTGTTTAGTTGATGATGTAATGATGATGCAACGAAGATATCTTTTTATTATGGATCCCTCCTGATTATCTGTCAGCTGAGCAAGGACTGTTTACAAATTGTTGCTCAACTCTTTAGCCACTTTACCGCTATGTGGCTTATTTCTACCATATATGCAGATATACTGTATATATTCTAGTGTAATGATTGGGGATGCCAGAATGGGATATAAAAGCAGGCTGCCGACATGGGACTGACTGTAATCAAGGCACTTGTGTTTGTCAAGACAATCCAGAAAGGGATAAGAAACAGGTCAGCTTAATTTCTATGGGCTTTTATTGATGTGATAGTGGATATGTCATCAGGCAGCATGTTGTCATGATATAAGGGTTTTATATAAAAATACACAAAAGTGGAAATGCTAATTTTGTGCATGCATTGTCAGGTATAGCCATATAATGACCACAGTGTGGTCTGAAAGCGTGAAAAACATAATTTCCAACTGAACTGGGTCTTTAAGTGTTCTCATGAATATTATCTTCTGGAGGTGCCGGCGGTACTTGCCTTTACCAAAAGGCTCAGCACCTATCCAACCCGTACAAGTGTTGTTTCCAAAAATCTGGGTTCCTCTCAATTTACACGAGTGTGATTTTTATAAAATATTCTTGTACTGTAATGCAGGCAGCCTTACAGACTCATTTTCCTCTGTGTATCATGGGTGCTGCTGCTGGGCTCTGCAGTCCTTCATAATTAATGAGTTTTCTCAGCATACTTTGTTGGTATGTGATTCATTTCCATGGTAATATACTGTAAAACAAACTTTAATGAAATTTACTGTGGAAAAGGATTTCCAAATATGTGATTTGTTCTGAGGCTCTGTTTAATCTACTCTACCTCTGCCACAGAGGTCCATTTGCAACACATTTACAAATGTTACACTATACTATAGTCTATTATATGCAATGCTGTTGAATTAAAAACCTAGATATCAGCACAATGTTCAGTTCATATTTAGTTTTCCACATTTTTTTGGCTTGCTCTCAGTCTTTTCATGGAAAGTAACATTTTATTTAGTGCATTTTTCAAACATATACATGCACAATGTTCTGAGGTTAAATATATTTAACAAATGAACATTTTTGACACATGCCAGAAGCCTTGGACTTGGACACAACAACAGTATCAATCTCACAGTATGTAACCTATTTGAATGCTGCTGCACAGCAATGCCAATACAGTCTCATTTAGGATGTGAAAAAAAGTCGGAAATCGACACGATTGTCGACACGTGCTGACGTCGACACAAAAAAGTACGAGTCGAAAATCGCCTCTTTTTTCTTTTTTTTATATTAATGATTTTTATTTTGTATTCTTTGCAATTTCTTGTTCAAAAACGTCACAACGTTACTGTTTTCAAGGGAAGAGAATTGCTTATTTCGGGTATTAGGCTACTATCAGTCACTGTAGTGAGACCATGTATATGCTGCGCGCGTCTGTGCCGCCGCGTCCGTCCTCCTGCCCTCCTCCTGCGCTCTGCCCCCGAGTAGGAGGAGGAGGCGGCGGCAGCGGCCCTCGTCTGCAGCCGCCGGAATGCGTCTCTTCCTCCTTCTCCCTGCGTCTGTCCCGCGAGTTCGGCTTTCCCCGAGGGGAGGCGGCAGCGGCTCTGGCCTAGCGCACCCGCCGCAATGATTGACTTTTATTTCGCCGAGCAGGCGCCTCTGTCGAGGCCGAAATGGAGCGTTACGTATGGGAGAAAGCTATCTCTCCTGCACAAGACCGAGGTCTCACATGAGAGAGAGAGAGAGAGAGAGAGAGAGAGAGAGAGAGAGAGAGAGAGAGAGAGAGAGAGAGAGAGAGAGAGAGAGAAGAGAGAGAGAGAGAGAGAGAGAGAGAGAGAGAGAGAGAGAGAGAGAGAGAGAGAGAGAGAGAGAGAGAGAGAGAGAGAGAGAGAGAGAGAGAGAGAGAGAGAGAGACGCGCGTGCTGCTGTTAATAGAACAAGCCTATATTATTTGTACTTATCTTGTCCAGTGTTCTGTTTCACGTTGTTTGGCCATGTCTAACAGCAGACGCAGGGAAAAGCAAAGATGCAGGGAATCCGTCGCAAGGAAAGAGGAAAACTCCTCTATCAAGTCGATTAGGCTACTAATGAATGTGGAATTCCAGGTGCGGGTGCGTGTCTGTTGTCTGTTGCGTGGTGCGCTCTGCTCTCCTGCGCCCTGCTCTGCCATGCGCTTTGCTTTGAGAACATGCCTGATCATTGTGGAGCGCAGTATGGAACGTTCTCCTCAGATATGCATATTTTGGTTATATATTGCTATTGCTATATATTAGATTATATATTGCTCGATTTCGCGGTCCCGCTTATTTTATCTTGCACCTCTCCCTCCTGCAGGCATTTTCATGCCGCCCGCGCTGCAACATTTTGCGTTAGGTCCCGCCGGCGCCGCGGGCTAAAATAAATAAATAAAAAAATCGACGACAAATCGAAAATGGGCCCGACACGTCGACATTCCAAATATGTTCGATTAACATCCCTAGTCTCATTAGACAGAGATGACAAGGTCAAATGTTGTCTTTCTAGAAATGGTCTTTTAAAATCTGTACCATAAAATCTTTTATGGTAAAGATCCATTCTTAATCTAAGTCACCCATTCCATTTGTTCTATACCTGATGTTACCTACTCCACTTTGTGTCTTGTGGCACATAAGGCCACAGAGGTCACAGAGTGCTTCACTTTTCACGGACAACTGAACCTTAACTTTGCAGTCCTCAATCCTCTAAACTGTTCATATACAATAATTGCCCATTGTTTCTTCCATCCACCCCTTGCTTCCCAGGTGATGTATGAGGACACAAAGATGGTTAAACTCACTGCCCCTTACATCGCTGGCTTCTTGGCTTTCAGAGAGACCCCATACCTCCTGGAGGCCCTGCAACGTCTAGAGAAGAGCCAGCCTGAACTTCTGCCTCAGGTCTGCTAACAGCATGGAGAGGGCCCTGCAGAAAGCGCAGATAGCATACCAACACTTACTCACTTTGTGATGTGATGTGAGCTTGGATCAGTATTCCCAGTATTAAAGTATAAAATGTTAATATGTCAGACTGTAATGTTGTATATACTGTAGTGTATGTATATTGGAGTTATTAGTCATAATCTGCACTGTGCATTATTTTTTTTGACAATTATTCACCATTTTAAATTTGGAATCGTGGTGGCACTAGTAGACTGTCTTGGTTCTGTCTTGCTTTTTTGTCATGCTTTTATACTCGTTTAGACAGTATCTCAACAAATTGTAAAATTGGCATAAAGCTAGAGCACTAGGCGGCGAGCGCTATAGTTCATCATCCAGACTGTGGATAGGATACCTTCCCTTGCTCCCTTACTTCATCCCATATAGAAAAAAAATCTATAGAATGCATATGTCCATTCATAGAAATACTGTGCTTTCTATGTCAGTGTCAGACACAGTTTGAACTAGTAATCAGTCATTGTTGAATATACGGTTTCCACAGAAATGCCATCGGACATTGCGCTAATGACCTATTTATACTACTGTATTTGTTCTACTACATCCATATATCATACATTTCTCATTCTGTAATTTGTCCTTTCATAGGTGGTGTTAGTAGACGGAAATGGTCTCTTCCACTACAGAGGTGAGTGTAGCTGTTAATATGTTTTTCAATGAGTGTAGGTTTGTATTCCTGGTGACATCCTCCTTTTTAATTTCTCTGTTTCTAACTGTTTATCGTTTTGGATTTGGACTATTGATGGGTGTCTTTTGTTTGGTTCTGTTACAATCAACAATGTTTATGTGTGGCTGTGCTTGAAGGGACTTTGGTCCCTTAATCATTAAGGGACCAAAGTCCCTTAATGATTGTCTGTATTTCTGTATTTTCCCTTAATCATTAAAGGGACCAAAGTCCCCTAATGATTAAGGAAAATACAGACAAATACATTAACTCCTTAGATTTACCATGACTTTTGGAGTGATTTATTATTATGTTGTCAGCTTATCTCTCCAAAGTCGTTTTAGGCTTTGTTTTATTAACAAGCTCATTAACTTAAAAGTTGTGACTTGCTTAGATGTTAGGGCCGTGAGGAGCTGGACCGAAGTGGTCTTACAACAGAATGCTATTTATGTAACCTTCCAGAGTTTGGCCTTGCTTGCCATCTTGGAGTCCTGTCAGAACTGCCCTGTATAGGCGTGGCCAAGAACCTACTGCTGGTACAGGGTGTGACCAGGAGTGAGGAGCACCAGTCACAGGTGAGATCGTCTGTACTGCAGTAAACAATTTACCTTTGTTGCCCATACCCACCGTCCCGTCGTCCACAAACAAAGGACTGAAATGAGTCTATGTATGTGCCTGTGCACAAGCATGTGCATGTGTGTTCATTCATGTGTTACTGTTTGTTAGTTTTTTGTTACAAGCCAAGCCTTCTCTCAGTAATGTGGGGTTTGAATACAAATCAACTTGGAACAAATGCCTGTTTAGTCAAAGCATACCTGTGGGAAGCAAAATTTGGGTTTCATTAATATGCAAATGTTCATTTCGTTGCAGTCTGCAGCCTCAATGACCTGTCAGGGACAGGAAGAAAAACAAGTTGAAGTTAATTGTGTGTTATGAACAGATGTCTGGCGGCTGTAGATACGACAGCAGGCTCCGAAAATTAACTTTGGCCCATTCTTGTTTAGCACATTGTCCGGCAGAGTAGCACATACTCAGGGCTCTCTCTGTGGTGTTCTCGTTGCTGCCTGCAGACAAGGATGAAAGAAGTTTGTACTGTGAAGGAAGGCAGTCGCACACTTGACTTGTGGCTGTGGTTCAGGTGTAGTGCAGTTCGTCCAGTGATCTGTGGGTCGGCGGTTCGAATCTCAGTTCCTCCAGTGTCTACATGTCCAAGTGTCCTTGGGCAAGACACTGAACCAATGAGTTGGCTGGTGTGAGATTGCCACCATTGGTGTGTGAATGTGGGAAGTGAGGATGCTGGCCTCAACTGTTTGCCGCTTTACCTCTCAATGTATGAATGAATGTACCATTGTAAAGCGCTTTGAGCACTTAGTTGGAAAAGAGCCTTGATGCAAGAATAATTCAGTGTAAGGCTACTGACATATTGACATGGCATGTTGTATTTGGGGTACTGATGGACACAGCATCTGAACGACCATTATAGCAACATTCAGCAATGTTCATAACACAAGTTAGCCTTGTTGAAACCTATGGAGGAAAATTATGTCGATTGTGCGACCTATGGTTGACATAGCTGAAAGCGTAAAGTGGGCTATTGTGATGCCACCATTATCTAGGAATTAGTACGTGTAGTACAAAGTTTCCCAGCATTTGGGCGCTACTCCCCCACAAATTTTGGAATCCAATCTTAAAAATGTGACAGATTTGTATTAATAACATGGCAGAGAGAAACTGTTTTGCAAAGAAAATAGCAGGAAACGTCAGGTGGTCATGGGCTTGGTTAATTTGGGATAATGAAAAGTACATTTCGACAGTTGAGAATCCTAATGGGAATGTGCAAAGTGTCACAGCAAACTTTGCAAGACAATCTTATTCTCAGGCCAATCAGGATTGAATATGAAACATCCGAAGGATGGACCACATTATGGGGGTCCATGTAGGAGCAATATAAAAAAGTATTTGTAAAAAGCTACCTCTTTTGATACTATTATAATAGGCCAAAAAAACTGAAAACATGATGTTTCTGGACTGGCCTTCAAGAATTGTGTGCACAGTTTCAAGCCGATTGGCTCAATGGCTCTGGATATCGGTGCTCACAGTGGGTGGTAGTCAGACAGGACCACAAAAAAGGAAAATGCTGGCATTTTCTCTTGGCTTGTGAGTCGGTGGAGTTATAAGTAAAGACGTGACTTGGCTTGTTACAGCACTGATCTGAAATTTGTTAAGTGCATAGTGGGAATGTATGTGTCATGTTTCATGGAAATCACACTCTGTGTTCAGGAAGCCAATCTTAGCTAATCAGGATGGAGCATAAAAAACGGAAAGACTTTTGTTTTCCTTTAAGACTGTGTACTGAATTGCGTGATGTTTGGATAAAATGTGGTGAGGTTATAAAAGACCCATGTGAAGAATGCCATCAAGGAAGAAGTTTGGCTGTCATCAAGCCAACAGTGCCAGAGATTAGCTGTATACAGACGGATGGAGGGACGGACAGGGTGCATACCCTCTCCCTGCGCTTTTGGCCCAGTGGGGAGTAGACAATGATAAAGTGGGATGGTGTCTTTGAACTCTTCCATTTAAATGCACAAAATATGATCCTTTCTAGAGGATGTTTGCACATCATCCATTCACACAAGATAATGATGTATGTGTTCCATAAGACCAATGACAGCATGTTAGTAAAATGTTATGTGTAGTGTGAATGGGTATCTACTGTATATTCCTCAACGCTGGATGATTTTGATTTTGATAAATTGTTGTTACATCAGTATGAGACATCGAGGCATCATGTTGCGCTTAAGAACTCAGACACATTGTTTCATTGTTTCCAGAGTTATAAATGCTTTGGCTTTGGGTTTCAGCCTTTAAATGAATCAATGGAACACAATATCTTGAATCTTCTCCACATTACTATTCTCCTCTCAAGAGACTTCCCTGCAATTTGTCTGCATGCATGCATGTGCATGTGTGCGACTGACACATTGGTAGTAGCTATAGGATTTGCTTGTTTTGTTGTGAAATTAGTTTTTACATAACTATGTAACATGAGGCATATCAGTTTCCCGGGCACTATCACAAGGTTAATCACTTAGAAATAAGATTAACTAGTTCTTAATAGCTTTATACATAAAGCTCTAATCTGGGACAGCTCCAAGCAGCATCACCATGTGATCCTCTGAAATATTTTTTACCTATTTTTTTTCTCTCTCCAAATCTTAATTTGGAACAAACCCAGAAAATGAGTGTGTTGGTTCCCATTCCCAATATGTGCCCCATAAGCCCTCTAGCAAGTCATTTGAATGGGTTTTGGTCACTATTTGGGTGTCCTAAAAATCGTGGTGTTACTTTCCACTTGAATCCCCTCCTTCACTGTGTGTGTGTGTTGTGTGGTGTGTGTGTGTGTGTGTGTGTGTGTGTGTGTGTGTGTGTGTGTGTGTGTGTGTGTGTGTGTGTGTGTGGCGTGTGCGTGTGCGCGCTGCGTGTGTGTGCGCGCGTGCGTGTGTTTCCTCCCATGTATGCAGTGATATTTCTGTAACCATTCCAGCCTCACACATGGTTGTACGAAAATGTTATGAAATGATCTGATTATCATGTTGCTATCCCTCTTCAATTAGAAGTTCAACTGAAGTGTTTTTCTTGGATTTTCTCTGTTTTCTTAAAAGGTTTACCTGCAGAAATCTTAAAAAGTGTCTGAAGACCCTGAACTGCTTTTTTTCCTTGCATACAAGGTCCTCTTTTCCCATGTAGCAATGTTGTTAGATCCCCCCAGAGACCCACAGTCTTCTCACTGAGTAAAGGGTCAAGCCACTGGGTCTCTATCTCTGTCCCTCTAATGCAGTGGTTTTCAAACAGTGGTCCGGGCACCACCATGGTCCTTGAAGAGTGCCAGGTGGTCCCCAGCTAAATGATGGAAAGATGGTTAACCAGATGTAACTCTTTGAGAGCATAACACAAAACATGTTACACTCAAGAGTTAAAATATTCATCATCCGAAATAGCCCAAGTCTACATAACTAGGAAATGTAGAAGATTAATGGTCATTTTGATGTATGTTTTTGTATGTTTGACTGTCTTGTTTCTGCCTGGTATAGTGGACAAAAACAAAAGTTTTGGGGGTTTGTGTGTGGGTGAAAATGTCCTCAAAGGGTGGTCCATGGCTCAAATACTGAATAAATGGTGGGCCCTGGTGTCAAAAAGGTTGAAAACCACTGCTGTAACGCTTTCTTTCAGCACCTATGTCTTTGTTTTTGTTTTTTTGTCTCTTCCCTGTCAATCACATTGTTAATGCACAGCTCACAAAGCCCAGACCCTGCAGCCAAAATCTTCTGGCCCACACACACTCTTTAAATCTTGTTTGTGCTGAAAACTGAAATGGTATTTGTGACAGCAATTGTGTGTACAGTATGTGGAAGGCTTCTGGCTGACAGTGACAATGTGCACATCAGCCATGGCCCCAGGTCCCTGTGGCCGCTTCTGGCACTGCTGGCCTGCAGTCTCCCTAGTGACTCCTCCTGTGTTGTAATCAGTCATAGAAGTGCAGACATCGCATCCATCATGGAGGCTAAGCTGCCTTCATCTTCTTGGCCCATAACGCACAGCACACCTGTGAATGCCAGTCTGGTGTGGTGCAATCGACATTGCAATGTGCCTTTGGATGTGGAGAAGACAAGCTTTAGTTTCTACTGCTAAAAAAGACTCTTTCTCAAGCCATGTCCAAAACAAACATTAAAGTCCGAAAGCTTGGCTGCAAACATATAAAATCATAAGTGCTCTGAACAAACTCTCATGCAATTGGCCCATAAAGAAAACAAAAACATGTAATGGAGGGGCTAGCTTAATTAAAAATAAGTTCATGATATCTCAGAGTTACTTAGATGACAAGTGTAAGTGAGGAGAAGAACGATTTTCAAGTATGTTGTAGTAAGTGAGCCCACTGTCCAGAGACACTGGGCTAAAACACTGCTAAAATCTAAAATATCTAAAGTGATAAAGCTATGAATACGCAATGACATTCTGGTATGGTCATTTAAACTGCAAAACATTTTTATATATTATATATATAAAAATATATATATTTATTAGTCTACTCTACATGGTAGTACAATACAGCATATCTTCCACTTTTTTTGTGCGGTACTGTAGATGTTTTGTTTCCCATCTAGGGTTTGACTTTCGAATGCTAACAGTTAACACAACTTAATGGATTGTAACTTTAAGCCAGTGTCTTCAGATGGTGGATGTCCGTCTGTTATGACAGTAC
>CM076973.1:15805231-15846861 GCA_039105355.1 Benthosema pterotum | reverse complement strand
CACAATCGTCAGCTGTGGCAGATCTTTAAACCCAGTCCACAAATGAAGAGGACTTGGATTCAGTACGATCTCAGGTTGCGAAATCTGTATATCCAGTTTTCACCTAGAATGTCTTGGCCTGGTCTCACAGAGAAAGTAAATGACTTCTGCACATGCAATTAATTTACCAAAACCAGGACACTTTGAGTCTAAAATGAGCAGAAGGGACTGGGTATAGGTTACATTAGGGTATAGATGACGTATAGGTGCTTAGAAGGCAAAAGCATCAGTTTGGGCCATTTAGATAGATAACGATGTAGCAAATACAAACTTTAATTAATTCAATTCAACATGAACAAACGGATGAAAAACGATTCGCCTCCCAGGCATTACAGTTATTAGCATACTGTTAGTGTGGGGGTGGGTGTGGGAAAACTGAAATCATTAATAGAGGTGAGAACTGACCTGATGTCAGTGTTATCATCCTGATGCCTCGCCACGGGAGAGACAAACATATTGAGTTGACTAGAATTCAAATAGACTCCCCAAAGGTAATTTCCAAAGTGAGGCGGCCATCTGTTCAGCAATATTGAGGTAATTAACTGTACATGAAAGAAGCCGATAAGCACACAACGGTGAAATCTATATGAATTATGAGAGAACTATATTGCAAATTGATAACATGACTCAGGAAGCTGCAAAGCTGTATCATAATCTCCAAACGAATACATTTATCTGACATTATGTGAGGGAATGTATGTTTGTTGTTAAAATGGCAATCATTTTCATTATTTGTCTGCTTCTTTCAGCTTAATCCATTAAGACCCTTGAGGCCCATCCTACAAAAACGAGTCTAATCTAAATAAAACAAATGTTTTTCATGTGGATGTATGTATTTATTCTCAAAATATCTAATGTCAGGGAGAAACAAGAAGATTTTAGTTTAAATTTGTTCACTGTGTATATATACAATGTACGTGCTCTATATACAGTATATATATATATATATATATATATATATATATATATATATATATATATATATATATATATATATATATATATATATATATATAAACACACACACACAGTATATATATATGTGTGTGTGTTGTTGATATATATTCAAAGTTCACATTTTTTGAATAGCCAGCGAGGAAGCGCCCACTAGTCAATGTCCGTGTGCGTGCCACATCTCATTATGCTCTGGCCTGACAGTGTGTTGCATGTTCGAGTCCCGTTCATGATGACCTTTGCTGCATGTCTCTCCTCTACTCTCTCTCTCCCTCTTCTGTCAATTTTCACTTGAAACTATCAATACAGTGCTGAAAAAAGTCAAATAACTCATTATTATTATCCCACCACTACTGAGTTCAGAATCCGCAGATCAACCACTACAGAACTTGCCAGAGCATATCAAGTGACCAGTCGTCATAAAACATGAATGACATCAGGTCTGACTGACATTAATCTGACAAGAGGCCAATTTGAGACAAGACAGAGGTCAGATCAGAGATGGCTAAAAACCTCACCAGTACACTGTAAAAGAAATACCCGATCAGAAAAAGCTTGGCTGACATATTGTATGTCACAAATGGTCTTCATCAAATATTCATCATGTTCCTATATATCCTTTCAGGATTTTATTCCAGCCTTGGTGGTAATAAATAGATTACTGTATAAAGAGGAAGTAAAACCAAATCTCAAGGGTGGGGGTTGGGGCGGGTGGGTGACTGTGAAGTCTCCCAAGCTCTGCGCTGTTTGTACTTGGGAAGAATCAATTAAAAATTTACAGCTGCCACAGATCCATAATTATATGCATTTTTTCCTCCCCAAACTGTTGATACGCCAACATATGCATGTACTGTATGTGTCAGGGTGATAAATACTACATCAGTGGATGTTTAGGGCTGAAGTAGCCGCAGCGAATGGAATGAGTTATGGAATCAAGACTCGCCATTTTAATTGTGTCCGTCTGTCCGTCTTGACGATCTGACCTCTGAGAGAGTGAGTGTCCTGTCACTGGAACACTTCCTCCAAAGTCGCCGTCCCACCTGCTCTCTCGCTCTCCGTCTCTCCCTCCCTCCGTCTCGCTCCAATTCAAACTTGTGGGTTTGTTCAAGTGCTTGTGCAAGAACATAGATTATTGACCAGTGCTATTCTTTTTTATTTTTTATCATTTATTTCATCTTTAGCCTGCCTGTCTGTCTGTCTGCCAGTCAGGTACTGTAGCTGGGGTGCGATAGAGCCCTTCTGGCACCGTCAGAGAAAATCATTGATCCTCTGATATGCAGCCTCTCTCCTTGTGCTTTGCTTATAGGATTCACAAGCAGTCCTACAAAGACGTGATTGAAGGAGAGAGTCAAGTCAATCTGAGCTCACTTTTATACACACACACACACACACGCGCGCACGCACACACATCACATGTGGGTGTTTCGTCTTGGAACATCTAAGATTCTTCAAATGTGCTTTTAAAAAAAGTTTCTCTGCAACCACATCAGTGGGGGTGAAACTTATGGAAAGGCCTGCCAAAGCAGAAGCATCACAAGGGTGTGAGTGCACACACACACACACACACACACACACACACACACACACACAACACACCACACACACACACACACACACACACACACACACACACACACACACACACACACACACACACACACACACACACACACACACACGTCCTCCATCTTTTCTTGTTCTCCTCATTGCATTTTGTTATTAAAAAGCATCAATCAGTGTGATTGATGTGTGGTGTCAGTGGTGTCTACTGCTGACATCTGTTCAGGGGAAAGTTATGTTTTCTTAATGGAGGATCAATGGAGGGAAGCTTACTCACTCTCAGGTGGGAGTGCATGTATACAGTATTCATACTGTGTGTGTGTGTGTGTGTGTGTTGTGTGTGTGTGTGTGTGTGTGTGTGTGTGTGTGTGTGTGTGTGTGTGTGTGTTGTGTGTGGTGTGTGTGTGTGTGTGTAAAAGAGAGAGAGAGAGAGAGAGAGAGAGAGAGAGAGAGGAGAGAGAGAGAGAGAGAGAGAGAGAGAGAGAGAGAGAGGGTCCCTAGGGGGACCTTCTCATTGAGAGATTTCACCCTTGAGGCAAAAAAGAAGAAGAAGGAAAAAAACTCTTTGGGTGAAGAATTTCATACCTTTAAAATTACAACCTTTGAAATGTGAACGACTGATAGACAGCAGCTTTCATTCAAGCTCATGATGATGTCATTGTATGTCAAGGCTGGACTGCCATAACATGTCTTTGACTAAACTTGATGATAGTGTGTGTGTAAGCACATCGCTCCCATCTGCTGTATAAATGCTCATTTCATCTCCAAAGTGCATTGCTTGTAAGATAAGATCAAACATGTGTTGGCTTTACTCAAATCCTGCACTGAAAGCATGGGCGGGAAAACAAGACATCTTCTACAGCGCTTTTCAACCATCTTGATACTAGATTCAGTATTTCAGCCACGGACCACTTGACATTGGGCACCTCCGACAACAAACTAAAGAATTTTGTCTCTGTCCACAATTCTATATTCTATTTAGGAGAGACAACAGCAAATGTTCTACATCATTTAATTGTGTACAGACTTTGATTGAAATGTTGAATATTGTCACTCTTTGGAGTGAAAAATGAAACCAGATGAAATCTGTACAGGTCCATTTAGTTGATTGTACGATTTCAAAGAGTTCAGGATCTCTATGGGTCCATTTGGTTACCAACTCGGCCTGGTGACCACCTGGCTGGAACCTCCCCAAGGAGCAGTTGAAAACCACCATAGTAACTGTATAGGCCTACAAGGCTGTGTTGTGAAGGATCCGCAGTTATTCCATCAAGCCACCTCTAGAGGGCACATTATGTCTCAGCCTTTCCGTTTGCACCACAACACCAAACAATACAGAAATAGTGGAACAGTTAGCCGATAGCAGTATAGTGTCAGTCCCAAGCCTGAAGTGAGGAGAAGTATGACTGAGTTCATAAAAAATCTATCTATAAAACCATTGTCAAATGTGAGAAATTCAAATAAATGGGAAGGAAGCCTATAGCTTCTTTCCATACAGTAACTGGTGGTGAATTTGGTACTTCATCTCATCAGATTACACAGTCAGTATCCATTTGTAACTTTGAGAGGGTACAGATGTAAGCAAAATACATGTATAGGTGAAATTCGTCCTCCGCATTTACCCATCCTAGAAATAGAAGCCGTGAGCAGCCATTCTACAGCACTATACTCTCGGCTCAGAGAACAAGTTCAGTTTTAAGTCTTGCTCAGGGACCCACATCGACACATTGAATCCTACCTGTGACAAGCAGGATCTGAGGATCCCCAGGAGGGCTCACTAGTAACCATTCAGCTACTGTATGGCTTTGGTGTGCTGCTCACGTAATGTAGATCAGCCATTTTCTGTATTTAATGTACAGTATATTTTAAAAACAACTCTGGGAAAGGTGAATTTCACCCATTTTCAACATTTTAATATAGTATACCCTAGAGGTGCTGGGAAGACATGATAAACACGTTTCCCCATTCTGTGTTTCCTAGAAATGGAAGTCTGAAGAAAACACATCTCGATGTTAATGATTTCTTTAGATGCTTCTTTTTTCTAAGAGTGTACAAATGGATCCAAATGAACCTGTTAGGGTTCATTTGGTTGCATTTGTACGCTCTCAGAAAAAAATGGGTGGAATTCCCCTTTAATCCAGCAATGAATTTATATATAAAAATGTAGATACTGGATACTGTAGATGCTACAAAGTCCAAATTGTACTAAGCAACTGAATCATAATTATTCAAGTGTTGGGGTTGAGTGCATTGTCCAACCCTAGTTATACTGATGGTTATAAGTAAGGTATAGTGTTTTAGGTTTAGTATTAGTACACATGCGTATACTGTAGTTTGGAGCTTATCATGGGCCACCATAGAAGCCACCACCAAGTCAAAGTGGAGCAAGTTGTGGATTTACACAGGCAATATATTATCAGAGAGACAGGGATGGGAGAAAAGGGTGCAAGGAAGAAATATTATGTGCCCTTTGACCTCCCAGGAAGTGATTTATGTCAACTGCAACGGGCAATAAAGCTGAGTAAAGCAAAGTTTAGTGCACAGAGAGCCCTTTGCTCAGTTTAATTTCACAGTATGAACCAAGGACGATAGAAAGTAAGCATGTGTTTGTGTACTCATGTACTACAATTTTAAAGATACTGTACTTTTACCTTGCCGGAGTGTTCCGTTTTATTTTTCTTCTACTACACTACATATCAAAGGCAAATTATCACTACCATTATTTAAAAAACACTAGTTAGTAGTTACTTTTGGATTATTTTTATTATCATCATCATTACAACCCACACACACCTGGCCAAAGGAGCCATGCTGAGATATGGTGACTCTGAGCTTGTCCGTGACCTTGAGTACTTTTACTCTAAGTATATTTTAATGCATTGTTTGTACTTTTTGTATTTTCAAGCCAATATGACTTCAACTCGTAACAGAGTATATTTGCATTGTTGTGTCGACTTAAGGAAAACATGTGAGTAGCATCACTGGATTTCATAGCATGAACCAAGGACAGTGAAGATGATAAGCCCCCTCCCCTCCTCCTTCCCTTCAAGCCCATCATGTCCTTGAATAGGAAAAAGGACAGGCTGAGAATGGCTAACAAACAGAGAATTTGAGAAGCGCTACATCAAAGGAGCAGTGCCGCTACACAGCAGCTTACACCCTCCCACACTTTTAGGCTATACAAACACCAGCTTATAATATGTTCTCTGAAGTTTAGTACAATAACCTTAACTGACCCTCCGTACAGCAAACGTCTTAGTCAACTACAAGCTGGAGAAATTGCGAGCCAACTAACACATTAAAGCTTCTTCAAAAGTTGTCTTATTAATGATGGTTTCAAGGAATGGGAATGTAGCCTTTGTGGGGGAAAATGCAGTCTATCCGCCATGAGGAACTCGCTCTCACGACACTCGGATGAAAGTTGCTTCTACAAGTGATTTTTTGCAAGACCTTTGATTTAAGTTGAGGGAGTAGAACTTCACAAATCACGATGTGATGGTCAATTTAAATTACTGTTTTCCAGGCTGCCATGCATACTGTAGACTAGAGATCATGATATCAGAGAGTCCCAGTAGCAGATCAAGGGTTATTATGACTGCTATTAGATGCTATTATTGTTGTAATAATAGTCGTTGCCATTGTCATTGTTTATGTTTGTTGCTCATATCTGTCCCTCTCTCCCTCCCAGAGAGGCAGATGGTCGCCGACCCTTAATGCCGCTTCAGCATGGGGTTTCTTCATGTTATTAAATGTGTTTTTAAATGTGTTTTTCCTGTCTGATATTCCGCTTCGCACTTTTGACACATTTGCCAAAATCCCCAGAACTTGTTCAGGGAGAAATGTCTAGTTGTGCTGTTTCACAATAATATCTAATTGAAGAGTTGAGTTACTAGAAGGAAACACTATTATTTGTCTATAGCAGTGGTTTCAGCCCCAATATTTATTCAGCAATTGAGCAACAGACCACCATTTAATGACATTTTAGCCCCACAGACCCCAAAACTAAAAAAACAGCCAAACATACAGATCAAAATGACTATTAATCCTCTACATTCTCTAGTTGTGTAGGCTAGCTGGGGACCACCTGGAACCCTCTCAAGGACCACTGGTGGTCCCTGCGCAACCATTGGTCTATAGGCCTGAGCGAGTACTGGCGAATATGATAAACAATGGGCTAAAAGTGGGAGGAACAATTATTTTTATCTTCGGCCAAAAAGATAAAATAATTTCATTCCACCATCGCCAAATTTGTCAAATCAGGGGAGAAATGTCTTGTTGTGATGTTACACAATAAAAATAATTGAGTGGGTTACTAGATGCATATGTCCCAGTGCACACAATCTAAAGTAGCAGTATTAGAATCTTGAAGCATGCCAAGAGAAATGCAACAAGCACAGACAATGACGTCCTTTCTCACTGCTTTTCTATTGGTGAAAAGGAGAGTAGTTGGTCAAGAGGGAGTGGAAATGAGTGAGAAAGAAGAGGCAGATTAACGTGAGAATGAAGGAGGAGTGTATATTGTGTAAGTCTAAGTAAGTGTGTGTGTGTGTGTGTGTGTGTGTGTGTGTGTGTGTGTGTGTGTGTGTGTGTGTGTGTGTGTGTGTGTGTTGTGTGTGTGTGTGTGTGTGTGTGTGTGTGTGAGGGACAGATGATGGATACAAGATGTGTGAGCAGAGAGGAGAGCCCTAAGGCAAGATGAAAGGGGTTTAGGAGTCATATTGAGTTATTGGACTAAGACTTTAAGGAACATGATAATAACAGTAGAGATAGAAACGGGGCAACGGTCACCATCACGTCATCAAAGGGGGATTAATGTGTGTTTTTCACCTTAAAAGTCAAGATGGAAAAGGATTCTAATCTGCTTTTGGATGGCTGGTATTTTAGTAACATAGTGTGATTTTTATTTCGGGGGCCAATTATGTTGGACATGAAAATAAAGTCATATAGTGAACGGCGGTTCTGTCAAATATGAGGTCGCTGTAGTTGGTCACAAAAACTAAAAAGACTTTGTTTTAATCTTTACCTTACACTCTCCTGCCAACCAGAATCCACTATGCCGTGTTTGGTCAGAGGTGGTCACACCACATGTTGAAACCATTAAATGATGTCATGGTGGTACAATTTCCCACCAATGCCTGCATGTGTGAGAGGAAGTGATGTCATCAATTCAGCCTGAGCCTCCAGATGGCACTTTGATAGACCGTGAAAGATAGCATCTATTCTATAGTCCAAATGTAGGATGTCTGTGCACATGGGTGGGTGTGCATGTGTGCATGTGCCATGTGTGTGTATAATTTGTGAAACAGGTTGGTTCGTTAACTATATGTTGCTGGCCGTTCCCACCTTCATAAAATTGTATTAATATTGTGATAACATTGTTGAAAAAAAGTCTGAACAGTGAATACTAACTTTACCAATATGAGGTACTGTGAAATCATCATGATAGATTCACATAGAAAACCTAGAGCCCTGAAGAACAAATTTAGAACATAACTCAGAGAATCAATGCCACTTCCATCATGCTTGTTAATTCTGATTGCACGATCGTATCGTGTCATCGTAATATAACATTACATGTCATCGTAATATAACATTACGATGACATCATCGCCCGCTTGACACCGGAAGGGGGAGCAAAGCAAGGTTTTGCCAATGGTAAATTATTCTAAAGAAAACCTAGAGACTGATATTCATCACATTATATCAAGGTGTTATCAAGTTTCTTTGATAGTACTTGATAACATCTCAATACCATTTCTTTGATATCAAGTTTCTTTAGAAAATGGTTAACATTTAATTTTACACAAACATAAAAAAAAAACCTTTCAACCAGTGGTCCAGAGACCACCAGTCCATGAGAGGGTAGGTGGTCCTCAGGCTAAATGGAACGTTGGTAACTCTTTGAGAACGTAAAAATGAAACCAAATGGATCCATTTGGTTTCATTTTAGGCTCTCAACTGTTAAAATATTCATCATTTGAATTAGCCACACTACTATACAACTAGAGAATGTTGAATTTTGACTTGTTGACTTTGTTTGACTGTTTTATTTCACAAATCCAGCCAGGTATTGTGGACATAAGCAAAACATTTAGCTTTGGGGTCTGTGGGGCTAAGATGTGGTCAAATGATGCTCCGTGACTCAAATTCTGAATAAATAGTGGACCCTGGTATCAAAAAGGTTGAAAAACACTGTTCTATGCTTTGTCAGCTAACTGTGAGCCAAAGGTTTGTGCCTTCAGTATGAACATTATTTGTTAATAATGCCCCACACACAAAAAAAGGAAAGAGAGGCTGTGTGCAGCAATCAATGTTTTTTCCTCTCCCGCTCCACAGGGATTTGCACTGAGTGATCTGAAGTGGCACCCTGCTGCGCAAACCTGAGCGCTTTGACTCCACATAAAACCATTCAATCACAGAGCACCATGTTCTCCTAAAAAGCCCCTTATGAGATCATTACAGAGGATGAACAAACAGGCTTTAATGAGGAGAAACAGAGCAGTTTTCTTAGCTTCAGAATGAGAGGAGCGGGAGCGCGAACCAGAGGTATACAGAGAGACATGTACGTATCAGTGTTGCCTGCCTAGTAGCTGCTGAACTCGGCTACAGATTACATAGTAATTGACTGAAACTGGTCTTTTCAATCTAAAACAAGAAAGGGGCACTCAGCAGAGCTTATCTATCAGTCATTTTGATACTGAAGTGAAGATAATATATATAGATAATATGTATTATCTATATATATTATGAAGTGAAGATAATATATATATATATATATATATATATATATATATATATATATATATATATATATATATATATATATATATATATATATATATATATATATATATATATATATATATATATATATATAAAGAGGTTTATATACTGTAAGAGGTTATTTATTATTTCATGGACTGATGGTGGCAAGTGTGCCCTTTAGCATTGGAACAGAGATAAGCCATTTGCTCTTGGGAACTTGTCACTATTGTCAAATCCATCAGGACACTCATGGGCCCGACCCCGCCAACATCAAACAAACCAAGGGGCCCATTACAAATGAGCCCTAGTCTCAGTTCTCTTAACGACTCCGGACCAAAAACAACAAAAATCTCTCTCTCTCTCTCTCCTGCTCTCCCCCTCTCTCTAACATGCAACTTGGGACACGAAACCTGACACTGCCATATTGACAGTTCCTTCTGTTATTGCACAGAGGAAAACACAGTTTGGATAATGATGCTATCCATCAAATAGAAACGGTAACAAGGGGCAGCCCCTATGCAAAGTGATACCGCTATGCTTTGAAGGCCCCATAATGCACCTGCTTGTTTCCACAACAAAATAAGAAGCAGCTCACATTTGTAAGCCAAATGGTGCTTTTCCCACTTTGACTTAATGGCTGGCACTTTGACTTGGCCTATGGCCATACTCAAGTCATTAGACTAGTATTTCAATCTTTAAAAAGATAAAAGAAGGGGGGAAGGGAACATGGTAACAATCCACATTATACATTAAAGGGAATATATAGTATACATGGGCAACTGGAGGCCTGGGGGCCACGCATAGCCTCCACTTTCACTTAAATGGATTGTGACATTAATAATAATACAATAAATTGCACACAAAAAATAAACTTTTATCATTCAGTAGATTTTCTGTGGTCTGGGGTTTTCTAGCACAAACAAGTGCTCTGATTTTCCTGTGGAGTGTGATGTAAGAGCCAGCAAATCCCATATAAGAAGTTTTGCTTGTTTTTATTTCAGCTCAAAAGACTTTACAGACACAAAGAATCCCAGACCATAGAGCATCCACTGAATGTTCAAAGTTCAGGTTGTGTGGGTGTAATTGAGGTCGTAAAACCTAAAAAAAAAAAAAATCAAGAGTCAAAATATATTAAAGAGAACCAGGAGCTGGCATCATACCAGGGTCTCAACGCTTATCTGTTCCATCAGTCTTTCATCAGTTTTAGGGAGTAGTAGGACGTTTTGGATATGATATCGCCAGTGATGGGCAAGTTACTGGAAAATGTAGTAACCTACACTACTTGTTACTCTCGAAAAAATGCAGCTAAGCTACACAACAAGCTATCGCCAGAGATTTGTAGCAAGCAACACTACAAGCTACATGACAAAAGTAGCTTGATGTAGCTTGCTACATAATCACTACATAATATAAATATATATCTTAACTTAATGTACAACTTTCTAAATACTAATCATAATAATAAAACAATATGGGTAAAAATCATAATGATAATAATTTAGCGGAGGGTTTGAACATAGGATGGTGGCATGTTTAAGTTTTGGGATGTACAGTATATTAGAGGTTTTCTACCCATTAAAAATGAGTGGAATTTGAAAATGTGTGTGGGAAAATGTAGTAAGCTACAATCCTTGTTACTCGAAACAAGTAGTGTAGCTTCACTACAAGCTACTCGAAACAAGTAGTGTAGCTTCACTACAAGCTATTCCCAGAGCAAATGTAGTAACCTACACTACAAGTTACGGGAAAATGTAGTTAAGCTATGTAGCTTAGCTACTTGTAACAAGCTACTGCCCATCACTGGGTATCGCTCTCCACTGAGTTACACATAATTAATCTGAACAATATTTCTGGGTCACATAGAGGACATACATATAGTATATCCATATTTCATGTGTCACACCAAACAGGTTTTCCCATGTGGGATTTCACCGATGATGGCCTAATCTTCCACTTTAATAAAATTGAATTCAACCTCTGGTGGAGCTGTTCCTGGACACCACCTTGGTTCGGGACATCCACCATGAACTTGATGTTTGATGCTGAAGCCACCTGGCAGCAAAGCACTCGCCTGCTGTGGGACGGACTGTTGACCTCAAAGGCAGCTATAGAGGGAGTGGTCTAAAAACACAGCAGCTCAGCATCTCACAGGCTGGAAGTCAGCGATCAGAATGCATTCGGGCCATACCAAGAGCTTCCAGAAATTAACAGAATATAAAGAAGTGACCACTGTTTAGGTTGTCCGTTGTAGGCTCCTAAAATAAAAGCCTGGGCGAATGGCACAGGAAATGTGGCATAGGAGTGTTGAAGAAGAAGTTGGTGAACCATTTCCCACACTAGTTTGATCCACTCCAGTATGCAAAAGAAAAGCTTGCCTAGTGCCTACTTTCATACTAGAGCAGTGGTGTCAAACTCATTTGGGGTGGGGGCCGCATTGGACTTAATGTGACTTCATGGGGGCCGGAGCACCGCGGTGCAACCAGCCGCAGACCACATGCATGCGCGGCACACGCATGTTTATGTACACAGCCGTTACTTCTACACTACAGTATATCACACAAGTCATATTTATTATTAAGAATAGCTATTAATATATTGATGACTTTCATTATTGGTTTTATACTTGCAGCCTAGATTAAGACATTTGCTATGAAAGATGCTATTTTTATTTAGAGAGCATCAATAAACCATACGAAAATAGCATTTAAATTTCAAATACTAAATTTAAGTAAGCATGTAGTTAACTAAGAATAGTTCTCGGTTATACACCCTTGTACTGCTGAATTATAGTTCTCGGTTATACACCCTTGTACTGCTGAAGTATAGTTCTCGGTTATACACCCTTGTACTGCTGAAGTATAGTTCTCGGTTATACACCATTGTACTGCTGAAGTATAGTTCTCACTTTGCAGCGCCAGCAGCCTAGCCTCAGTAGCCTGGTAAAACAACTCCCCCTGCTGGACAACATGCATTCCATGCCGTTCAGAAGAGTAGAGCTCAAAAGCATTTCTTTAAAGGTAGGGGAAGTGATTTGAAATTCATGGTGTAGTACCAGCCTGGTGCACTAGGGGGCCCCCAACAGTAGCTACACTATGTGAACCTGCTGCTCGCTCCTGATTGGAGGAGAATTGGTGGCAACCTGGGGAACTTTTATTAGCTCCTCTGCTAACGTGGGGAGGGGAAACTCCATATGTGGTTTCCACACCTTATAATAGAGCATTTTAACAGAAAAAATTTTTTTTTGGGTGATATCTGACAAAAGTGAAATCACTTCCCCTACCTTTAAACGATCATAACTTTTGATAGGAATGTGCTAGAGACTTACTTTTTTATAGACTCAGACATTTTTGCTCTACAAGCCTGGGGCCGGATTAAATCATCTCGCGGGCCGGATCTGGCCCGCAGGCCTTGACTTTGACATATGTGTACTAGAGCATCACTGACTTCAGTGTGTCCTCCACAGACCTGCAGACAAACAGATACTGTCAGCCTTGTTTTGTTTTAGTTCGACCAAATATCCACTCTGCGCTGCACAAATGCAGGCCATTGTCATCACACACACACAAACGCACACACGCACACACACACACACGCACATAAAACATAAAACTGTTTTCATCAACCAGATTGACATGCTAGTACTGACAAGCAGTTCTGAACGCCTCCAGGATTGCCGACCTCTCAGCCAATGGAATAGTATTTGGCAGTAGCTCTCGCTGGTTGTGCCTGAGATCCTCTCCTCCCAGTTGTTTCACAAACTGACTGTGTGTGTGTGTGTGTGTGTGTGTGTGTGTGTGTGTGTGTGTGTGTGTGTGTGTGTGTGTGTGTGTGTGTGTGTGTGTGTGTGTGTGTGTGTGTGTGTGTCGTTCACACTGAGATGTCCTGTTTTTGATTCAAATAAGGAGATGGGAAATATAAATGTTCCCTCAATGGAAGAATAATTATAATAACAGACACAACTGTATGGCCAAATACATCAACCCTAAACCTACTCAAGACACTAAAGAGATCCATAGCTTCAACTGGACAGGGGCAGAGCCATGTGGATGAGTGAGGAGTCTGAGCACGTCATCACAGAGTTGTGAGCAGAGCTCACACCACGGCACCTTGTTCGGCCTCCTATATACAGTAGAACATCAAAGCACGGCTGAGAGCTTGTGACAGCAAAACAAATGGATTGATAACTGTTGACATCATGGTATAAGTTAACTTCATATCTACTATACCACTCAAAATCACCATTTTCAATCGCATCTTTTTCACTGGCCAGCTTATCCAATGTGCTTAATGCCCCAAATTGTACCTCCCCTTCCAGAGAACCCAAGAAAATGTCTTGAAAAGCAATGGAAATTAACGACTCGGAACACAATAGTTAAGCCTTAAAGAATTCTGGTTCCTACCTAAACTACTGCACATAAACTGACACAGAGGCAGTTATAGCGGATCCCCCCCCCCAGATAATAATAGTAATGTAGCTGGCAATTAATTGATTTAATGACTGCTTGTTATTGACTGACACTGTGTAAAATCTGACAATAATGAAACAAAGAACTAGAATTAATCAAACAAACGTGTAGACCTATCTCTAGAGTTACTTGTCATTATCATCTCATATACAGGTCTTAGAATAGCCCAGTAATGCATAAGAACATACATGTAATATCATATACTGTATACAGTATGTACCAGTAAGTCAGCTGCCTGTTCGGACATTTGAAACACCAATTGCAATATGTATGTCAGCAGAGGATTAGTCGGCCGTGCCATGCAGAAATTCTTCCAAATGGGAACATAAATGGGGTGTAACCACATGAAACACCAGACTGCCGGCTCAGTAGAAGCCATATCACAGCTCTGCCACTGCCAGTAAAGGATTCTTGGCAATTAACCGCATATACACAGTGAAATCCTGGGCATTAATTTATCCATTTGTGACTCTGATAGTGTAGAATATAACCAAATGGAGCTGTAAGGGTCCATTTGGTTACATATGGGTTATACACAAGATGTGAGGATTTGTCTGTGTCTGTGTCTCCTGTTGTTTTTCAGCCTCCCACACTGTATGTGCAGCTTAAAAGCCTAGGAACATTAAAGGGGCTGACCACCTGTCTCAGTCCCCTCTCTCAGGGCTGAATGAGACCACAGGAGATCCTCTTCCTCCAGCATGCCACCTGCTACTGCTACCTCCCTTTTAATGTCAGCTAGGCAACTCTTTTTAAATGCTCCATAATGGTACTTTGTGAGAGCGCCCAGTTTAGCATCAAGGCTGCTTGAAAACCGTGTGCCGCGGCTTGCTCTAACGGCAAAGGAATACCCTGTTCCATCATTTCAAAGACAACAACTAGAGATAGGAACTGGAAAATCATGTTTACTGTGAGTCTCCAATCATTAACCTATAAAGATTGTTCATCGTGGTTACGTTACTGTAAACATGGCAAGGCGTGGGATGCTTAAAGGAGCACTTCACCCATTTTCAATCCATATTGATTTGGGCTTCAGATGTGCATAACTTCAAGGTCAAGTCTTTTAGTAACTATGTACACTACAGTGTAAACATAACATAAACATTTCCACAATTCCACAGTGAGGTCATGGTAGTTTATGTAAGTTATAATTTGCGAGTTTTGCTCTTACAGAATTGCTTTACAAACACCTTTAGCTGAGAAAGAAAACAATAGGGTTCCTTTAGCTTTGTTGCTTGGACCCTCATAAAACAGTATCCTTTCCACTTGGCTGGTTTAAAAGAGTGAATCATAGTTCTCTATAATGTGGTCTGTATTTTTAAGAATACATTCCACATACAGGATATCAAAGTCAAAAGAAACTTTTTATGTGGTAAACATGAAGAGAAAAATACTCGACAGTAATGAAACATGAACTTTCATGGAAATGATGAGTCAAATCAAAACCATATCCGTAACTTACTGGAATACCAACTCAATATGCCAAACAACTTGTAGCCGATCTGCACCTTTAAATGTATGGTTCATGGATGAGGAATTAACTGCTTTGATAAATCATTATTCATCACTGATATTTTTCTGGATTGATATTGAATTATTCATTATATAATATTTTTATCTCATTTATTTATTTTTAATAATTTGCCCACAAACTGTATTACTCATCGTGACAGGGAGAGGCCAAGTACTTTGTCATGGGAAACATTAGGGAGTTGGTACTTGGGTCGAAGGACCAAGTTGAGGACATCTATGACAAAATAAAGTGCTGGGCTTGTGTAACCACAGAGCTTAGAAGTCTGATCTGTGGTGAGGGAAGAAGAGACGAAAAAATTCGGAGAAAAGTCAAAGCTCAGTTTATAGGAAGATCCGCCTCTGTCTGACTCTATCTGCCTCTCTTTGCTCAAGGCAAACCCTTTCATCTTTTGTTCCCACCCAAACAGCCATCCGTGACACTTTGGAGTCTATTTAACTGAAAAAAGAAGAGCAGTGATCTTTTTGGTATAACTAAATTACTGTAATGATGAGCAACAGAGATAATTTGAGAAGTCTGATCAGGTCAGCATACACTGCCCTTTTGATGGGCGTTAGTTTTTAAATCAAACCTAACTCAGCACAAACTGGAAAGACGGCGAATGAGAAACATGTCTCTAAGCTGTTATCCGTGTTAGGTTTAAGAAAGCAGTCGGAATGATATTATTATATCAAAGCACAATTTAGAAGGTAGATTAAAAGAAAATTTCTTGTCAAATAAATCACAAACTGTCATTAAACAAGGACACAGATTGTTTCTTTCCATTTTGGTCCAAGAAAAAAGTTATTTATCTTCCATTAGTTTCACTGCCATGTAGGCAATTGTCAGTAAATGAGAAATAACAGTAACATACATTAGAAAACATCTCTGAGCCAGGCCCAGAATGACCATCTGGTAGTTCTGGCACATCCCAGCATGACCAGGCTGTATTTGGGTTATTCGCAGGAAGTCTCCTTTAATGAAAGATACTATCTCTAAACTTACAATAATATCAACAACATGTTGGGAGTGCTGGCCTGGCCACTTCAATATCATGCCATGTGTTTATTGGATCAAACTAACAAGACACCGCTTTGCCCAATGAGTCACTTCAGCAAAATGAAGGAAACTACCCTGCTAATGCCATGTTGGTAAATGTAACAGTCTCATTATCAGAAAAAGGAAAACGGAGCTTTTGGTATCAGTGCTCTGAGACTCTGGAACAACATGCTAGAAGAGGAATCATCATCTTTTATTCAGCTTTATTTAATTCCCTTTTATTTCTTTGGACATTTATCATTTTCTATATTTGTTTGTTAAGCAAGTATATCTTACTTGCATGCATGAAATAAGTGCGGTCTGCATGGCCAAATATGGCCATGGCCAAATATGGTATGTGACAGACGCACAGACATTTTGTAAAAACAGTAAAAGCACTAAGAAAATCAGGGTCCTCCATTTTCAATTCATCAGAACATTTAAAGATGATATGTACAGATGCATTTACAGTAGGATTATTATTATTACTATGTTTTAAATCCTTAAAATGCATCAAGTGAATGAACCATTGTATTTAATGAAATTATGAAACATTACCTTTAAATGTCAGTTTTGTCTCTTACTTGTTGAGATCACTTAATGAAGCCCTCCATGCCACGAGGCACTAATGCAGCGTATGTTTATGTGTGGGTAAGGGTGTGTGCTCAGTGATCTCTCCAATAATGTGCCATGACATGTCTGGACCAACCTTTTTCTCCCAACCCTTTTTTTGGCTGTGACTGTGTGATTTATTCTATTACACTGATGCTTCCTAGGCTGGAGGTGCTCATCTGAGGCCCCTTCGCATCATCAAAGGCCGTGGAGCCAGTTCCCATGCTTGTTCCTAGGTCCTGCTATTAAATATAAGGAGATCAAGTTAAGTGATCAAAGACCGTTGGTCTCGAGGACTTAAGTGTTGCTCTACTTCATCAAAGGCCAGCAGGTCTTTTTTAACCCCCACTACCTGAAGGTAACGTAACACTTGCTGGTAATGGGGGAGCGTTGGCTTTCCTGTAAATACTGTATGTGTTCTCAATGGGAACCAATATGAAAGAGGATAATGTGACACAAAATGGCGGCATCTATTCTCACATGCTTTGAGACCAACAACGAAGGCACCTGTCTCTTTTATCTGCAGTAAACAATGCAAACAGACTTCAAAGCATATCTGACTGACACAAGGTCTTCCTCCGACCAAAAGTGTTTATCGAAACAGGCGAATATCAAACCACTTCAGGGCATTGTTTTGTCTGTAACCCACTTCCTCTAGCCCCAGGTTAGTTGTCCGGACATGTGTCACTGCAAACCACAACTTAGGGACTATCAGTTTCAGCTTCCTGACATTGATGTCACAGTTTTGTAACTTCATATAAGGCCAGGTCTTCAGGTAGGTTTAAATAGTCAAATATCAATGCTGCACATCATACTTAAAATACATAAAAATAAACAATAGAGATGCCCAGTATGAACATTTGTAAAACAACCAAAGGGGAAAAAGAAAGAAAAGACAAATTCCTTTGTCTTATTTGTTGTATTTGGGTAAAAAAAAAAAGAAAAAAAAGAACAAAGAAAAAATATATATTTACTTTGACAGCACTGTACAATTTCTTGGATTTGTTTATTGTTACTGTATAATTACTAAAATGTCTTTAAAACAAATTTCAAAAATATATTCATATTTATTCATTGGAAAATAAAATGGGATTAAGTCCCATTGGAACCCATTGGAAACAGAGATGTACAGTATGTGAAATCGGTGATCAACTAACTAGTGATAGACCGATTATCGGCCGCGGCCGATTATCGAATTCGATAATAATCGAAAAAAGAGCAGCCGATTATTTGTATTTATTATAAATGTTCAAAAATGGTACATCGACCACTTTCATTGAAGATCCGGTAGATTGTGGTGGTAAGGAGATGTATAGCTGTGTGTCTCTGACTCTATCACCTCATGTATTTATAGATTTATCCAAATTATCCAAAATGTATTTTCTCTTTTTCTTTTATGTCTGAAGCTCTGTGCCTGTACTTGAATTAAAAAAGATGCATGTGATGGAGGGGAAACTGAAACACTTTTGCTGCTTCCGCACTTTTATTCTATTAAAGTAAATAATAATCGTATCGGCTGATATCGGCTATCGGCCTTTTTGATGTTCCACTAATCGGTGATCGGAAACATCGGCCAAAAGTCTGATCGGTCGATCTCTACAACTAACTGACTGGAGGGGAGCTGTAGGCAACATGTTACTGTCACCTCACCTGTTCGTTGAGGAGTCTGACTGTTCGCAGATGAAAAAAAAAAACAGATTTCATACAGATTTCCTACCTCTTCCAAGACAATGGGAGGGGAGGCAGAAAACAGTGATGATTGTAAATCTAAAATGGGTGAGGGCCACCAATGATCCTATTGAATATTAAGAGCTTCATTGAGGTCTTCATGTACTCATTTCATCCAAAGCCTATAATCTGACTGGCACTGTGCTGTCAGTGAGACTTAATTGGGCCATATTATCTCCAATGACTATAGACAGCGGTGGAAGCATACCCATTATGCCAGTATAATGGCAGTGCCCATTATGCCAGTATGCCCATTGCCCAAGTGAACCTGCTATGTTGCAAATTTAGCATGTGCTCAGTAGTACCTGAAGAGATCTCTCTATAGATGCTGCCACTACCAACCTATGGTGTCGCTACAGACGAGGCAATGTCAGACGACTGACCATGGCCTATAATGACTGCATTAGACTGCTGCGGAGAGCTCCAAGACTTTCCGGTGCAAGGATGTTTGTTCAGTTCATGTGTAGGGCATCTGATTCACTAAATGACATCACTGTCATAATGGACTCTACATACAGGTTCCGTCTAGACTATAGCCGTTGTGCAAATGTTTGCACGTCAAACTGAACAATAGGGGTGGGAGTGAATGGTTTACCTCACAATACGCTATATTTAGGGTGCCATATTGGTTTACATTGCGATTCTTAATTATGTTGCTATTAAAAATCGTGATATACAGTATTGATATAGCGATTTTTTGTCCATCCCTACTGAACAATGTGGAATATATGCGTTATTGTAATTTTTAAATTGTTTATTTAATTATGTTGTGTAATTGTGATACGGATTTCCCTCTGCCTGAATTAAAGATTGAATTGGATTAAATACAGACTAGTAAACTAGATTAGCACTCGGTAGAGTGCATTCTTGCATGTTGTGCACAGGTAGGCCATGGCCTACTTGTGCGTGAGAGGAGCGGGCTAATACTCATGACTAGTTATAAAGGTGAAGGTCTCTTATTTACCTCACAATTACGTCACCATTACATCACCAGATTCATCAACCCCCCAACTGGCCAATTGTAATCCGCTGAGAGACGCCGACCACCGTCCACGCACCGAACTTTCACCCGCTCCACTCATGCAAGTAAAGAGACTGTCTTTGACAAGAATAAGACAGGAGAAATAACAGGAGAAAGTGGTTTAGTCAGCTGCGGCATTATAAGGCCACTGTAGCCACAGGGCATGCTATTTTTGAGGGTCGCACTAGCCATAGGTTAGAATACAGTCAGTGGTACATGCCCCTGTAGCGGGTGGTGAGGGTTGAGGTCAGGTCGTCTGTCAGGTTCCCTGAAACTCTCTACAGCGGCACCATCGATGGCCAGCCTAATGATGGTGCTTGTCTTTGTTTTTTTGCTGATGTTTAGGGAGGGATGTGGACTGGGGAGTCCTCGGATGAGCCTGTGCTCACCAAGATGGATTTTGATGTGTGGCTGCCAATTCTGAGTGTCTGGTGCCTGGCTTTGATTCCCGGCAGAAGCAGTGCCTTCGCTCCAATGAACCCCAACTGGTAGCATTTGCAGGTGGGAAGCCGGCAGGGGATTGTATTCTTGTCACTGCACTAGCTGGTTGCTCTGGGCCCATGTACAGCAGGCCCCCTCCCTCCTGAACATGTGCCCAGAACAACCGGCTAGTGCAACAGGGGAGATGTACTGAATAATGTGAACGTCCAAGCAGGTTATAGGCTCTCTCAGGGATGCTCCTCGATGAGAAGTGTCTCACAACCAATGTACACCCAGACATGAATCCGTTTTCCTGCACATACGGTATATACAGGTCTAGGTTTCCAGGCCATCACATGCATGAGAAGAAAGTGGGAGGTTAAATGTGGTATGTATGGGGAAATTGTCAAAGATAACAGTGTTAGTAATTACAAACAGCTTACCAAAACAGTAATAACTAGATCTGTGCCCCTTCAAGGCACAGGTCTCCACCGGCCCAGTTCACGTCACCCTGTGAGGGCAACAGTCACCCCCACAGGGTGACTGTGAGGGTGACGTAACAGTCACTGGTGGTGACTCACCATACTGGACTATACTGGACTTCACCCCTGTGGGTAACGTAACAGTTGCATGCACGGATGGACGGACGGCAGACATACGAACAGACAGACGGACAGGGGGTGAAACATAGTCACCACCTTACGGTGGAGACAATAATTAATGAATAACACTCAATGGAATTCATCCATTGCTGTGTTGTAAAATGTGTTAATGTTGAAATGGCAGCACTTTAGTAAATGTTTGGATTCTGAACTCTTGAATAATATGTATGTCTGTTTGTTGGGAGATTGACGACAATCATGACAAATCTAGGTGTAATGCACCATTCAAAATGTTACAACCAGAGCATGGTGACAATAAAGTGACCGATGGTGACATTGCATCACTTCTGGGAACTGACACCAGCCTATGGCTTTCATGTGGGTGACGTGTCCTCTGGTTCTCTCCAGGGTACGCCAGCTCGGCACCATGGTCCGGTTAGGGAGCTGCTGGCAAACAATACAAGAGGCCCGGTGCCATCTCCAGCTGCTTCCTCTCAACAAAGGCCTTTATTGAAGTGGATTCAATTTATTTATTCCTCTTTTACGAGGCTGACATGAAAGGCCAGGCTGTTTATGTGTGTTTATTGTGAATCGGGTATCCAATAGAAACCTTAAGGAAGACTCCCTCTGTGAATCAAAGGGCCAGCAACGCGTTTGATGCTTGACCAAAGTGGATGCAAGATGGTGCCGAGGCATATACAGTACTCCGTATTGGCATCAGCCGGTTTCCAGGAGTTCCTTGATTCTGACGACTTTCGGGATATTTCCAATAGCAGACTGCTTTTCATGTTTTACCTCTTACTCCTCATTTTGTCAGTTTTCTTTTTTTTTTAACAAACACAGATGGGAAATACTCATAATGACCTTAAAATGAGTCTCACTCCCATCATTGTTGCACCACCAAGTACCTCCACACTCAACTTGAAACACTTGGCCATTTCCCATGCACAGCACTACAGAGAATGGCAAAGCCTCACGTCTGCAGCTGATTAAAGGGAGAGATTAGGCCTGCCTGGAGTAACCGGGCCATGGTGGAGGTGTGGGTACTGCATGCGGAGAGATGGAATGAATAAAAGACGAGCACAAACTGAGTTTGGCCTGCATGATCGGTTTAAGCCTAAATTATACTTTGTCGTGCAACGGTGCCACGTGCCAGACGGTGCCTCAAATACACAACCTACAAGCTCACAATGCATCGTGTACACTACTCTGAGCTTGTGCATCTGTGTAAATGTTCAATTTGTGTGGAAAAAAACCCACTAATTTAGCCTTATCCACCATCAACCACAAATCTGAGCTCATGCACTGATAAAGATGCAACAAGCACATACAAAGAATGGGGAAAAGAACAATGCTGATCCATCAAGTTTACATAAGTTTGACCTCCAAGATTTCCAAGTTATATCTGCTTTGTTCTCCCTTTCATCATTAATCTCCTCCACTCAGAATCATGCCGGTGAACACTAACTACACAAGTGATATAATAAGTATTATGAGAAATGATATTCAAATACATACTTCAAATACAATACTATGGTTATTTCTCTCTCTCTCTGTATCTCAGGGAACCTCTTTTTCTGGACATTATCTCAACATATGCTGCAATTAAAATGCATATACATAAAACATACATTTGTTTGGACCTGTGTCGTAACTTGTAACCCCTCTCATCACTGTGGTCAGTACTAGGTGGTACAGCTGGCTGCAGCCTAAAAGATAACCACTAGTTGGCACTATTTGACTAAAGACGTATAGGAATTCACATGCATGCAGGGACTGTACAGAGTAGTCACTATTAGCCTTAGCCTATATGATCAACTATAATCTATTGGGTCACAATAATGTGTGCGTAATGAAGATTGCTAGTGCACTCGCAATTTCAGTCATGAAATACAATTGCCTATACCTCAGGATGGACGGAGAGAAATATCACTACATATCAAATGCAGATCTTAATCCTTGAGTTTTAGACATCCAATGATGTCACATTGACTCATATCGACGAATGATTTAGTGAAATTCAATAGGCATTAACGTTCCCTCCATCACATCCCTGCCATCAGGCTGTGACTTTCACTTTCTGCTCCCAATCAGGAGTTGCCTCACCATCTAGTGGCTGTGAATGAAACATGAACTTGTGGTTGGTGGAATTACAGTAACAACCCTCATGCATGTAAAAGTGTAGCGTAAAAGCAACATAATGTAATGTAACATAATGCAAAGTAATGCAATGCAACATACAGTATGGTACATATTTCGGTATATACAGACAAATAACTCCAAGCCACCCATTTGAAGTTCATCCATATAGCCCTAATGATGCTAATAAGGGTAATGACAAAGACAATCCTCTGTTCTCCTTTCATGTCTGCCAACAAACAAGAACAACATCTCCCCTCCTTAGGAAACACAACTTTTGGACTGATTTAGGCTTCTGAGGGTAGTTCAATTTGCTTTGAAAGTCTTGTTTCTTTTCTTTTTTCCTCTCCATCATAAGAGCGGGACTACTGGAGGGAGTGAGAGAATGCAGGAAAAGGATTGTTTGGACTCAGAAACATATTTCAAAGGCTTCCCCAAAAACAGCAAGCGAAATCTGAGATGAAGCCAACTAATAAAGCACCGCACACAAATAAATAATGCAACAAGAGGAAACAACATGAAAGACCTTTTCATCTCCATATAGAGGTGGAAAGATAAAGAAAGCAATGAGAACGAGGGGGCTCAGTTCTGTGGTTAATACAATATTCTGTTGGACTCGACTTGGAAACCATCAGATATCTGGTGCAATGAAGATGAAAATGTATTTTTGGATTCAGTCTTTCTGGTATATGCTCAATTAAAAACACAACGGCACAGCTTTAGTATGTCTGCTGAAAACGGAGGACTTGAGTAATGCAATCAACATGGTCTCTTTCCACTGTACCCCATGTTGATTTGTAACACAGTCACAAACATGTCTTCATACACACACGCAAGCACAAACACACACACACGCACACAAATGGAGGATGGAAGTTTTTTTCCTTTATATTATTTATTCTATGTAAAAATAGCAGTATACTATCGAATATCACTTTCATATCGACAACAGACCTGGAAGATAGTTCCCCGTTAATTTTCCCAAAATACGTTTCAACATTTTTTTTAAAGACCTTTTAAGCCACGGACAAAGCCAACTCTTATTGTGACAAATCATGACAATAAACACAAGAGGCCGATTAAATCATTAATATAATAATAAATAATAAAGAAAATAGAAGAAAATAAGGTCAGGGAGGGTACAACACTTTTTGAAAATATGCAGCAAACATGAATGAGGAATTCTCCAAAAGGTCGATCATCGTCATGGAACTTACTGTATGGATTACTCAATTTTCAAAGATCTACAACTTTTGAGTAGATGATTTTGGCATTGGGCTACTTTTTGATAATTGACATTGAAATTAATTTTGTGTAATGGGACATAAACAATTACTGATTGTTCAAATGAAGTGAAAGCTGGAAACAATCCTGGAGGAGATGACTGACTGGGTGCATGATAGACTGACTGCCCCCCCTCCCCATAACAGCTTGTAGATTTACAGTACAATTCAAGCACAACTTAATACAAGACTGACAACTGTGAACAGACAAACCAATAAAGCTTACAAATGTTTTCAATGGTATTCCAATTTGTTCATTTCATCAAGGGTGATTGGACATTAGCCTGACATTAGGTTGGCTTAGGTTGACCAATTAAAACTGAGACTTTCAGTGACAACTAGTCAGACAGTCAGAGACAAGCGCTATCTTAAGCCCCATTCGCACGGGATTAGTATTACCCCAGGACCTCAGGTAATATGGAATAATCACCGAGGACGTCTGTGTTTTTAATCCCGTGCGAATCGACCATGTCTGTGATTTGGCCTGTAATTATTACAGGCCAAATTACCTACCATAATTCAGCCAACACCGGGGTCCAGGGGTAATACTTATCCCGTGCGAATCGACCACCTCGGTGATTTGGGGTGTAATGGAGTTTTTTTTTGTTTTGTGTTTCGTATTACCTTTCGATTTGGGGTGTAGCGGACTATTTAGGACCCCGTAGTTTTGTTTAGTAGCCTATTTCCTCTTCCTATCGCGCGCATTTCCAACCACACAACCACAATGGATGCAGCATCGATGTTATTAGAAATTCTGGACAGCGTTTTGGGAGGCGCATCTCCCTACAGGAGATTGGGATCCACCAGAGGACCCAACAAAAGACGAAAACGAAAACTTCTGAGACTGAGGCTACGTTTACACGGAGACTATGTGAACAGAAGACGCAAAAGTGGCGTCGCGTCTTCACTTATTATTTCGCGTCTATACGAGCGTTCTCATGAGGAAATCTGTGTGCATACAGTGACGCAAAAGTGTGTAGAAATCCATTGGGCGCGCTGCCCTGTGCCCCCGCCGGGCGCACTTTGTCCGCGGCGGTGCTTCGCGACCGGCTCTGGGTCGGCCTGGAAGGGTCCGGCGTAGGGTTTAATACCGGGATCCCGGTTTCCCGGGACGCCCGGGTACAACTGACTGAAGTTCCAAACATCACTGATAATTAGACTATGCAGCGAGGGGGCTATGAACAGGAGCCCCGCGGGACACAATATTGGCGACACGTGGTCTAAATGCGAGCAGTCAAGACTCAGGACTATGGACCGCACGAATGCTGCATCCTCCTTCATTCATTTAATCAGATGCAGACCAGCTTATACAGCCTACAGTAGCAAAAATATGAACTTCTGAAGAGAACATTGAAATTCCCTATACTGCACGGACTTATTTTCCTCGCGACAGATTGTCCCTGTTCTACAACTTATTGTACATCACATGGCCACTCAGCAATGTGAAATAACTTACAACACAGGTAAAAAAAAAAAAAAAAAACACACACCAGCGCTCTCTCTGTCTGTCTCTCCCCCCCATGTCCACCGAGGCTATTGATATTACAATATTACAATATATACAAAATAAGTTATATAACCTGCATCCCGTGACTTGTTGTCATGTCAGACAGCGACTAAAACATGCGTAGTCAACAGCGCTTCGTTTGCATTGATGAACTGGAAACACAGCTGCAATCAATAGTAGGCTATTAAATGCCCATACCAAATATTTGTTCGTCAAGCCTCAATCATCGTATCTTACGCGATGTACAAGAGCACTTTTGAGGCGCGTTATTTCTTTACTTATAAAGATGTGATATTATAAATGATATGCAACTCCACTTCATCCGATGGTCTGGGGCGCAATGTGATCACGTTCACCGGCATCAGAATCAGAATTATTTTATTGTTTTCATAATGAATATAAATACTTTAATACTTCTTTTATATAATAAATACTTTCACATTTAATATAATATTAATAAACATATGGTAATGCAACTAACTATATAGTGTGTGTAGGTCTTCAGCCCTATTACATATGTCCGTAATTTCAAGTAAAACACAGACATCGCTTATCCAGTGCGAATCCGCCCTTGTGAAACACAGACGTCGGGGGGTAATTTCCAATTACCTGAGGTCCTGGGGTAATACTAATCCCGTGCGAATGGGGCTATCATAGATACAGTATATGATTGCTATAGCTGTGTTACACTGACATCATGTGGCCAATCACTGGTACTGTAGGAGGTGACTGAGCAGAAAACTGTTGGGTATCTGGCATCATAGATGTAAGAGCTCCATTATGGCAACAGATATAAGACTACTGAAATAGCACATAAGGTTTCCGGTTGCCTTCAGAATCAGGTCACTACTACAGTCATTTTTCCTTGGCTTACATAGTAATCTTGCTCACTGCATTCACAAAACCTTATTTTACACAGAATTGTGGGCACATAATGTGTGTTATAGTCTATATAGAATTGTCATTGATGCTTGATTTATTCTTTTAATGTATCAATGGATTCCTGCAGTTTACAGAATCTAGAGAGGCTAGGGTTTCTCTTATTCTGGAGAGGTGTTCCATACAGGAAGTCTTATATCTGTTGGTTTATACCATAGGGTTTATACCCCTAGAACAGTTGTATGTAATAAATTAACACGATTTGCCTTCGGGGTTCACATTTTTGTAATATGGTCCCAATCTATGGGTCCATGCTGGAACAGTGAATGCGCAGCTGCTTGAGGCGTCCTTCTGTTATGGCATTTATGAACAGAGCAAGTATGCACCGTAGTGAGCAAGTGAAGAAGTAAATAAAAAATGTAAAGTATAAAACAGGGTAATGCTGCTGCTGCTGCTGCTACTACTACTCGGCTCACTGACTGACTGACTGCTCTTGGCTCTGTGCCAGAGCCAAGAGCAGAGTGTGCAAATGCAAAACACATTGGGAAATGCACGGAAATGAAATCCTGGGTGTCGAGGCTAAGTAGGGCCTAGTTCTAATCTGGACCACAGCTCCACTGCTTCTTATGGACCAGAGCTAAGTAGGGCCTCGAGTGCCCATGATCTTACATACCCTACATGTATTCCAATGCAAATATACTGTCATGTAGCCAGTGGGTGTCCCCGACAAGCCCTAAACGGTGGCTTAGGAGCACTAACAATCACCACAGGGCATATTTCAATGCTAAAAAAGACACAGGCCCAACACGTGCAGTGCAATTGAATGATATACCTGTTCTGGAAATAATGCCTTAGGCTACATAACATTTTCGGTGGTTTGGGCCTGGGGCCTGCGTGGGGGCGTGGCATCACCACCACAACAACAACACCACCACCACCACCACAGGAATCATGCTGCTTCAAAACAGAAAACTTTTAGTCCCGATAGGTTCCCTCAATACTCTACGCTCACTCTGTAGCTCCGAGATGAGGTCACGAGTCGAGCTTCGAAATCGCCGTTCAGACACGGCGCATGGTTTCCACAATACACGATTCTTACCTGTTTCTGCACATGTAATCCAAACAGTGAAGGACCCTACGAACGTATAACTAGGTTAACATTATGTACGGAAGAGAAAATCCAACCCGAAACTTGAACAGAGCACTTATATCTCTGCTTTTGTCAGACAGTTTTATGTTTTCGTCGCCGCACATTACTGCCCCCTCTGGTCAGATTCTATGCATGGATTGCAATGCAACATATGGGAACGATCTGGCCAGAGGGGGCAGTAATGTGCGGCAACATGGCGACGAAAACATAAAACTGTCTGACAAAAGCAGAGATATAAGTGCTCTGTTCAAGTTTCGGGTTGGATTTTCTCTTCCGTACATAATGTTAACCTAGTTATACGTGCGTAGGGTCCTTCACTGTTTGGACTACATGTGCAGAAACAGGTAAGAATCGTGTATTGTGGAAACCATGCGCCGTGTCTGAACGGCGATTCCGAAGCCCGACTCGTGACCTCATCTCGGAGCTACAGAATGAGCGTAGAGTATTGAGGGAACGTATCGGGGCTAGAAAACTTTTAGTCTACTCACCAAAACTGCAGGCGGCCAGGCGCAGCTGTACGGGAGGCTGGGTGGACTGTTCTTTTTTCGTGGACATGGTGGCCTGGGTGGCAGGCGGCATAGGCCATGAGCTACCTTCTGTCCAGCGCGAAGCGAATAAACTCCGTGGGGTACCTCCTAGGCTACTTTCTTGCAGGTGAGGTGATTCATCTTTGTGTCAGAGAACGGAAGCTCGCATTTTCAATAACGCAACGTCCTGCTTCTTCCTGCATGAGGTGCCATGAATTAGGCCGCATTCATACTGAAGAAACTCGTGAAATTTGAACAAAAAAAACAAGTTTGTTCAAATTGGCCATCTTGAAACCAGCTCCAGTCATTTCCTATGGGGATTACATGGTTTTGAAGAAACTTCCTGTTTCCTGTTTCAAAATGGAGAATGGAAGAAAACTACACGAGGTTTCATGTAGTTTTCTACATGAAGTGAATTTGTTGTAGTTGTGCTTGAATTTTACTGTAGTGTAATTCACCAAGCTTTTATCCGTTTTGTTGCAGTGTAGGCCAACTTGACATGTAGGCTACTGTAAGAATTTCATATTTCCCTAGTCAAAAAATCCTATAGGATTTTATAAAAGTCCAATGGAAAAGTCCTATCAGATTTTGGAACAAATCCTATTGGATTTCCAATAGGAATCCAATAGGATTCCTATAGGATCTTATAGGATTGTATAGGAATCCGGATTTTCTTATTCCTTTACGATCCTATAAGATCCTATTTTTGGGGAAATCCTATAGGATTCTCTTGGAATCCAAAATCTGATAGGACTTTTTTTATTGGAATCCTATAAGATTTTTTGACTAGGGTTCATTTATTCATTCACTATTGCATGGACCAGGGGCATGGACCCCCTCCGCCGCTCAGATAATTTCTCAAAATTATGTCTTCTTTACAACACAAGTGGACAAGAGAACTACAAGGCAAACATGGGGATCGAGGGATGAGGCATTGATGAGGCATTAATTGGTTGTTTGGTTGGTTGGTTGGGTTGATTGATTGATTTTTTTATTGATTAATTGATTGATTGGTTGGTTGGTTGGTTGGTTGATTGATATAGACATTTCAGCAGTCATGTTTTTACTGTAACCTACTACAGCGATGCTAAACGTGCCCGTACGTACGATCAGTTCATCCCGATTCCAGTAGATCTGCAGGAGGGGTGAAAATCTAACTACTGAACTATACAGTCCAAGATTTATGCAGCGATGCCAGCGAACATGATCAATTGATCGAAAGAATAGAAACACCAGGCTATAGCCTATCAACTTTATCACTCTCCCTACACACACGCACACGCACACGCACGCACACGCACACGCACACACACACACACACACACACACACACACACACACACACACACACACACGCACACGCACACGCACACACACACACACACACACACACACACTTGGGGAAAGGGAGAAAGCTACAGCCGGGGCGCGCAAGGGGGCGTGTTATGTTGAATGAGAGGAGATTAACGTCGCCTAATTGCGTGCGTCTTTTTCCGTCAGCCTCCCTCCTGACGCACCTGCTCCGGTCCTCCTCCTCCTCCTCTCTGATGAATGAACGAGGGGGGACCGTCTGATCGTGTCCACATCTCACACACATGCAGCCACAACGGTCGACAGAAATGGATTATTGAGCAGCAAGCAGAAGAAGGGAGCCGTGTATTTCGGCAGCCTCTATTGTGATCCTCAGCCCCTCCCGGTGTTTACGAAGTTGTTTCACAGGCAGGACCGGACGGTCGCGACGGGACTGGACGGGACGGGACGGCGCGCCCTGCGCAGCGCTCACCGCCAAGTGATTAGCCAAGAGCGTCTCCGTTACTCGGTAAGGTCTTAGAGCGCTGTCTGTCATTGGTATTTATGTAAAGACCAGACACAACACACCCAAACAGATTAAAACAAGGTTTGTTATGTCAGATTTTGACCCATGGACCACCAGCCTGACTATTAGAGCAACCTGGGGACCACCACTATTAGGGTGGTCCATATTATAGACCCACCCCACATAGTCTTTGTGAGGTTCATGCAACATTACATTGTTTTAGAATGATAGTCCAAAAAAAATAATGCCCCAATTGTAGACCCATGTTGTAAATGTTGAGTAGGGGTCTCCAGCATATTGAAACTGCCGGATGTTAACTTGCATATGTTGAGCAATTTTCATTATTTACATAATATGTCACCATATCCTTAACAACCTACACAAGGCAAAAAGTCTCATCATTATGTTTGTAGCATGTGATATATGTGTGTGTGGGGGGGGGGGTCATGATGGTGAATCTATTTCGTTAGTTTTGCAAAAAACAAACAAACACTCGGCCATAGCATTGTGCTGACTAGGCACATTTTTGATGACTGGTATTGCCATTTTTAGCCCAATGACCCCTTTTTTTTTTAGCAAAACTAATGCTTGGAATAGATCATGAAAACCAACTAGTTATACATTACGTGCTACATAAAGCGTGATGAAATTTTGACATTTTTTATTTTGCCTTCTATAGGTTGTGTTAATGGTCACATATTATGCCAATTATGAATATTGCTCAACATATGCAAGTTAACATCTGGCAGTTTCTACACACTGGAGACCCATACTCAACATTTCAAATGTAAAACCTCAGTGTACTCAACATGCCTGGGTTCACCTTCTGGCAAATGGACCATGATGCAGATGCTTAACAATAATGTAACTCAAGATATAAATATCTCTTAGGGTCTATTACTTGGTTGGTCCATAATTTAGCCCGGGGCCACCTGAAACCTTCTCAGGGACCACTGGTGGTCCCCGGATCAGTGTTGGATAATCACTGATCTATTGCTACTTATTAGACAAACGTTTGTACTGGTTGATTCCTGGGGCGTTGTTAACAGTGGTTGCGAGCATAACTGTTCTGCATAGTAGGTTACTTTGCCACTTACAGTAACAGTAGGCTGTGTGGTGGTTGGTTTATCATATCATTTGTGCATCCCTCCCATCCATCCTGACCTACAGCCTGCATTTCAACACTGTAGGGGAGTGTAGAATAATGCAATGAAGAGGACTCATGCATTTAATATAGACAGAGTACTAACTACAACTCTTGATGAGTTTTTATACCTATCATTATAGATTGTGCAAAAGTTCTAATGTTTTTAATATGGGCTAGTACTGAGACTAGATCTTACAACCCAGACTTCAACACCTTATTCTGTTCTTCTGTGAAGCAAAAACAACTCATTTGTTTCCATATACTGTGCAACCAGTCAACCACTGGTATGTGATTGATGAGTGCAATAATAGAGTATAATGTTTGTGTGAAAATTAAAAATACAAAAACAAAGATGAATGAAAACATATACACATTCTTACAAACTGACAAAATGACATAAAAAGAACAATTACAAACCTATAACTGAGACTAAGTTGGTAAAACATAATAAAGTTTACCGGTAAATAAAATAATCATTTTTTTTTTTTTTTTTTTTTTTTTTTCAAACAAAATCTTACTTTTGTTAGATTGTGATATGCATATTGTTTCCCAGTAAGCCTATGTGCAATAGTAATCTCTTTTGCTCAGGACAGTGTAGTATATTTGCTGTATCATTCATACTGTACCTCAGTCAACCTCATGGAAGACTGAACACAGTCTAACCTGTCTGGCAAGTTGATGAACGTTGCCACAATCTCTGTTCTGTTCACTTCAGCTGTGCCTTTTATTTGTTTGATTACATCATCCAACATGCCTAGTATCCTACAGTCACGTTTGTTTAGATGTTTAGATGTTTAGTCTACTTGCCAACCCATAGACCCATTATGAACCCAGACATGTTGAGTACACCAAGGTTTTATGTTAAAAACATTGAGTATGGCTCCCTAGCAGGGACCAGATTATAACTTGCATGTGTTGAGCAATTTTCCTTATTGGCATAATATGTAAAAAAAAAAAAAAACTTCAACCAATAGAAGCAAGAAAGTCATTGCTTTATGTAGCATGTGATGAGTGTTTTCAGAGCAAAACTAATGCTTGGAATGGATTCAACATCATGAAAACCCCCTAGTCAGACATATCATATGCCACAAAAGCATGATGAAATTTTGCATTTTTTCCCCTTCCATAGGTTGTTAATGGCATGGTTACGATATATATTATGCCAATTATGCTGGACACACACACACAGTTGTAACAAAACCTTGGTGTACTCAACAATGCCTGGGTTCACGTTCTGGCAAATTGACTAGTTAGCTTGTTTCCAAATGAAACAGCTGCTGTATCGTACATAGATGCAGTTGTGTGCACACCGTAGGTTACTGCATGTCTACCTACTGCGCTGCAAGCATTTGACTGTGAGTAATCTTATCGCTATACAGTAGTATGTATTCTGCATGTGCACGTGATTCATGTATAGACATACTGTAAATACAATGCAGACACCCAGCAGCATTGAAACAGAGAGGAATTTGAGGCTGCCTGCATTCTGCGGGACTACCCCCCCCCCCCCCCAACATGCTTTACTAATTCATGATGTTATTCTTAGATTGTGCTACATTTTTAATGATGCATATTTGTCAAGTTTAATACGGGGCGAAAACTCAGGGTGTGTCTGTGGCGTCATTGTCGTACAACAGTCTCACGTTTACTCCATCCCAGCATACACACATACGGTACCGTCTCTAGGCTACATATACACAGATGCACGTATACTACAGGTAACTGTAACACTGGCCTCCCAGTGGTTCGGTTCTTGTATTCTTGTATTTGATTTACTAAGGATAACGTTAGGAATTATACTTTTGCAGTTAGGCATAGTTTTACTGAGCTTACGTTTAGGAACAAGGTTAAGTTTAGCCATATAGTTTTGCTGAAGTTACAGTTAGGACTGCCTGGTGGTGACTGTGACCTATGTTGTGGGATTTGACCCCTGGGATGGGCCTGGTGGCACGGGGATGCCGGAAGGGTACTAATCTGCAAATTCTGGCCTCTCAGATTGAGTTTTATATTGTTATACTGTATAAAGATTATGGTGGCACCTCGCCATTTTGAACTGGGACTCAGCCTTCAGTGGCTCATCCTGGAGCCCATCCTGAGGGAGGTTTGAGCATTTTGGATCAAGCGTTCTTGTATTCATAGAAACATTCACACATGGATATGTGTGTAAGCACACATTGTGAGGTCATTTGTAATTCCTTTGCATAGCATATTGAATATACAGTACATTATACTCATAGACATATACAGTGTGTTTAGACACCCACACATACTGTCAAGCCCTGCAGCCATACACACAGTATATCAATGAGACTTTCCTTACGGTCAGAGCTCCTACCAGCCAGTTCATTCCAAGTACTCTACTGTATAAGGTAGAAGGTGAATTAGGTATGATGACGTAAGTAGTCAGACTTTATTGGTATAAGAAAAATGACATACATGAAATAATGTATATTTTTTATATTTCAAATACATTTGGATGAGTTCAAAATCTTGACAGGCATTGGTTAAGAAAACATTTATTATTATTTATTTCCAGACCGAGGCATGGAGGTGTATTAACCAGTTTAACATGTTATCCTCCAAATGTGGGGGCAAAAGTTGCACTTGTAATAGTATGGGTTCCATTATTGATTTATTTGTACCAATTGTATCTACTTTTATGGATAGATTGTTGTCTTACTTACCGGTATACTGCAATCTAAATGATAGAAAACAGACACATTGAGTGTAATTACTAATTATTGCAATACCCTGACTTACCGGTACTGACAATTCAGTATTTTGAATGCTACCTTTAGTGTTACTGTAAGTGCCGTTGGCCTTGATGCTATTTTAGTGCAGACCCTTTCACACCAATGACAATGGCAGATCTTCTTTGGACATTGCAGTTCTGGTTAGTTCTAATCTACTCTACTGTATGGACGCTTGTCCATACAGTAGAAGGTAGTAGATTTTAAGACTTTTGTTGTTTTGTTGTGACAATTGCCTTTTAAATTCTCAGTGAATCCAATCATGTATTTAAAAATCTGATCACCATTTTGTCTGCTTTTTCAGCATCCACAATAATTTGTCTCTCTTCAGTCATCCGAATAGCAAGTAGTTGGAGTTCATTTATTTATTTTGTGATTAAATAACATAGTACTGCTGTCAGTGCTGTCTGAGAGTGTGCCGGTTTGCATCCACAGTTGAGTACACTAAAAGTTGTGACAGTTAGATTATCCGCAGACTCCGCACTACTTAGCCGGTGAGACTGTTGAGACGGTCTCAACTAAAAGTTGGGGGAGTTCTGTCCACAGACTCCATACTACTTAGCCGTTCGCCTGTTTTATTGAATATTTATGAGTAGGGCATCCTCTGAGTATATGCTCTTGAACATGATGTTCTGCAACATCAAAATAGCGTTAGTATTTTATTTTGTATACCATGTCACATGACTGCATTTTATTACTGTTTAATTAAAGCTTTACAATAACAACAGTCAATAACCCAAGGTAAATTAGTAATTTGATAAATAACTCATGCATATGCATGCCACATACGCAGAGGCTCAAACACACAGGCATGCATGCACACACAGTGCCTACAATGTATTATTATGTACTTACCGGTACTCTGGAATATCTCATGGTTAATTTACATCCTGCAATATCATGTGTTATTAATCCACATGACTGTGTTTACATGAAGACTTACATGGCAGACTGACACGTGGTTTACAATGTGTCACATGATGACACACCTTTCAATTCAAAGGGCTTTATTGGCATGAGAAAACATACAAAAATTGTTTGTCAATGTTCTGGCCCAATGGCCAGTGTGACAACAGACACATCATCAATGTGACTGCAGAACACATACACCAGTGTAACAGTAAACAACACACATACACACACACACACACACACACACACACACACACACACACACACACACACACACACACACACACACACGCTCTCGTCATCACAAGTAAGATGTGCAAACACAAGAGCAAACACAGCTCTTAAATTTACGTTAAAACTAGAGCGCTGCCCTTGGGGCCTCTACAGCAGTGCCCACTGGGCACTGGCCTATGTGGAACGATGCAAGTTGGAAATGCATGTCCCACCCAGTTATGTGCTGTCCCTTTTATGCCCATATATGGAGTTCTTTGTCAGGCATGCCCAGCTTGTGGAGTTCTGGGTCAGGCATGGAGTGTGTAACACGCAGGCTGACAGACAGACATGTTCTGCCTGTCTTCCATAGTAAGGGCTTATTGCGTTTGCAATCCACATCAGTGTGATTACTCAACAAGAACAGCGCACAGACACACATCGTCAATGTACTGTACCATCCAGTGTCAATCAATTATAGACAATCCAGAGAAATGTCCCCGGCTCATTAGGTCATGCCGACTGGCAAGTGTACGTATGTCAGAGAGAGAGAGAGAGGGGGGAGGGGGAGAGAGAGTGAGTGTTGAGGAGATAGCTAATTGGATTGAGTTGCCTGCCCACAGAAGATCTAACAAATAATCCTTGCAAGTAGGAGAGACAAAGCTAGACGGCTGGGGGGAGGGAAGAGATGTAGATTAGAATGATGTAGTTTATGCAAAGTTGTGTTTCCTTTCTTTCTAACCTGTACATTGGGTAAAACATAAATTTCCAGCACTACAGTGTGGGTCAATAATTCCCACAATGTCCTTCATGTATAAAATCCCAAAAATATGATTTTCCCACTTTTTGACCACATCTGTAGTCATTATGACCATACCCAGCAATGTATGCCAATTTTTCCTATTTTCATATTTTTAAATCAAAAGTCCATAAAAATCATATTTTAATTACTTCCTAAAATATGTATACAGGTGCCGGTATATGTTGTGTATAGGTTAGAAATAATCACCTGGCGTCCTTCCCCGTCTCTCTGATACTTTGTTTACAAATGAAAATGCACGTGTGTGACGTGTGGGTCTCATGAGACAGAAGTGACGCGGGATCCCAACCCATCATAGAGTATAAAAGGATAGAGTAGGGGTTGGCAACCCAAGTTGTAGAAAGAGCCATTTTCGACCAAAAAATGAATTTGAAATATATCTGGAGCCGCAACTTCATTCCAAGTTTTTACAATAACCATAGAGAACCAGCACTGTAAACCTAAAATAAAAACTCAGTTTTTTGATTTGGACACCAAAATCTGGTGTCCAAAATGCGTTAGTGCTACGAAGTGTTCAATGCTAAACTCCAGGGGCATGGAGTTTGCTATTCATAAATCCATGTGTTCGCCTGCAGTTCACACTCTAACCACTCGAGCCAAATGCTTCAACATTGGAGACGACATTGGAGTATTTTTTATTGTTTTTTTTGTTTGTGTTTGATTTTCGTCAGACTTTTGGCCTTCTCTAGGTTGTCCTCAGATGCCCCCAATGCAATAGCCTATGTGGCTTCAGCCTGTTTTATTTTATTTTATTTTGATGCCCTTTGAAATCTTAACTATGTTACCACAATGCAGACGAACAAACTAAGCTAAGTAGCCTACCGTCATGTGACTGTTCCTCACTGTTAGATGAATATAACACGTGCAATGGGGACATCTCTAAGCACGTGAGATGAGGAATCTTGGGATGATAAAATATGTATTTGGTACAACTAAACAACAAATATCTGCAGGATGAAAGACTGTCTAATTCATCTCTCTCTCTCTCTCTCTCTCTCTCTCTCTCTCTCTCTCTCTCTCTCTCTCTCTCTCTCTCTCTCATCTCTTATGATATAGTAAATATACAATTTCCACAAATACGTGCCAGTGCATTTCTGATTGTACACACACACACACACACACACACACACACACACACACACACACACACACACACACACACACACACACACACACACACACACACGTGCGCGCGCTCACACACACACACACACACACACACACACACACACACACACACACACACACACACACACACACACACACTCCTTCAGCACCTTGTTGATGGCATGGGAGGTCAGTACAGCATGTAGGGATTTTTTTGCTAGCGATATAAGAAGCATGGCTGGACTGTAGGGCTTAATGAGGTCAGATCAACTTAGGGAATATCAGACTGCTGCAGCCACTCCAAGGAACAGCATGTCTGTCTGTCTGTTCACATGTATCTCTGTCTGTCTGTTTAAAGTACCAACAGGTGACAAAGTGGCACTGTTGAGCTTCACACTATGCACACTGCACAGGTGCATGATGGAAGCTGAGTTTTAACAGCCGTTACAAGAGCAAGAGCATTTCTCTATCTCTACCTTTCCGGAAGCGGGCCGGCTTGTCAGAAATGGCCTGGACACCCTGGTTTCACGCATCTTGTGATTCTCATGCTCTATATGCTAGAAATATGTCAACAATACAAAAACAAGTTAATACAAAACAGAAAAATCTAACCTGTGTGAAGTGAAGGACACTTATCATCATAGATCATCATACATCAGCTAGTGCCCCTCAAAAAGTACAAAGCACTCCATCTATACTGTATGTCCAAAAATCAGAAATGACCCTTTAAACTGCCCGTTATGAGCCAAGTTGAGTTCAGTGAGTTCAGTTATATACTGTAGGCTTCATTTCTCAGGTTCACTATGACATGGGGAATTGGTTAATTAACAACCATAAAAAGGACTCTGCATCCAAGTGCCCAGCTGAAGGAACATAAGGTTTGCACACTGGTAAATATTAAACTCCACATAAACTCCACATAAGTGGAGCAGCTTATTACCAGTGTGGGCGGCCTTATTCTTATTTCAATTAACACCCAGGAGTGATGACATTGGTTATTGTATACGTAGCCTCGACAGCCAGGCTTTCATTTTCGTTTGCGTTGCGCAAAAACGGAAGTGGACTAATTTGTTACCCACAGTGGCCTAGAGGGAGGAGTCAATCTTCTGGCGTGAGCATCGCTTCAAATCATGTGACGTAGCACAGCAGTGGAAGGGCGGGGGAGGGGCCGAGGATGACGACAGATCAGCTTATCCGCCGTGTGGATCCCACGGCACCCCGCCCCCTAGGCCAAAATCATTTCAGGTCAGGCCAGGCTATTGTGTACGTTGAGGGTGGATATGTACACATTTAATGTGTATACTATACTGTAGTGTTTTGTTTTTTGGAAGTGGCATCAAAGTTCATTTGAGGGCAATTGAGAGTCAGGCATATTTGAGGTGGTTAACATGCCTCAACTCAGCCAGAGTGTTACGCTGAACCACTTTCTCATTCTTCCTGTGACAATGCAAAATGTTATTCTTCTTGTGACTATGCAAAATGTGACTATGCAAAAACTCAATTGTGATTTAAGGGCTTTGACCAATATGACCACCCAAAACTACATCAAGGAGACCTTAAGGCTAGCTTCGACACTGGTGACCACAAGTCCTTCTGGAACGTCTTGAAATACCTTGGTGCCCCAACCAAAGTAATCACTGCTATGCACTCCTCAAGCAGCTACGGTATATCAGGGGCAGGGCGCAGAAAGCTGTGTACATGTGAATGGTCAATGCTCTGAGTGTTTCCCCATGATCAGTGGTCAAACAGGTCTGTGTAATCGCCTCAGAACACCTGACCATGTCATTTGATGTCAAGAGTCTGTTAGTGGGTCCCAGGGGTGCCACTCAGTAATTAACACTCTAAAGGACGTTGATTTCGCTGATGACACCACCCTGTATAGCAAGACTGCCAGTCAGCTTAGTGAAGCCCTCAGTATGTTCCATAAGGAGACCAAAAAGATTGGACTGAAGATAAGCTGGTCCAGGACCAAACATATACTTTACATGCTATTTGACAGCAGCCCTAATCCAGCGAAGCGTCAGTTCATTGAGGCACGGAGGGCAGAAGGTTTATTTAATTCCCCTTATTTTCAATCAGTAATTCATTCTGTTCCTTTAAATCTGCAGTCTCTCCATGTCAACTCCCCTCACTCTCATTGGCTGTCCCCATGTCAACTCCCCTCACTGTCATTGGCTGTCAGCTAGTCAGTCACACCCACATTCAATCATGTGCTCTATATAAGCAGTCTCTCTCTCCTCTCTCTCTCTCTCTCTCTCTCCCTGCTAAGCTGACTCTGTCCTGTTGATCAGATGTGTTCAAATTTCCTCCCCCTCCCCGGCCTCCTCCCTGTGGCACCAGTTCAGAGTCCATGAGTCTCTGATTAATCATGATTTAAGGGTTGTAACTATTGTGGTATCTAATTCTGTTATGGTATCCATGTTTACTGTGGACTATGGTATTTTCTGTATCCATGTAGTTCATGCATTTTTGGATAAATGTTGTAATGTCTCATGTCAGTCTGCACTGGATACAATGCTCATGTGTTAATGTCTTGTATTTTACTGTAGCTAGGCTCTGCTCAGTGGGGTTGTTGGTATCTCAGGCTGTGTCTTGATACACAGATAATCAGAGATATCAAATGTGATATCAGACCTATGACTCAGTTCATAGATCGTCTGATATCACATGAGCAAGAGCCATGCCGCCATACAAACATGCAAAAGCTTTGCAATAAATGGTCTATGGTCAATCTTATTCTGAGCCGAAGTGTGTCAATGAATTCACTTTGTTCATACCTTTAAATATCTTGGCTTGACAGTATACAACACCGGTGACCTCAAAATAGAGGTCGATGACGTTGTGCCCTAGCAGCCTCTGACAGTCTGACATATAGTCCGTATGGAGGCCATTGCAGCGATACTGACACTTCCAATGAGAAAAACCTTTCTGCAATGCCTCTGTCATCTCCGTCCTCGTGTACATCTCTGTGACATGGCTGCTGAACAACACTCTGGTGGTCTGGCTTGTTGGGTTTGACTCCAGAGTCCTCAGGAGGATTGAAGGCATGTTGTGGAGCCAGCATGTCACACCGTGGGCATTAAGAGAGAAAAACCCAATAGCTCTCAGCATCTCGTCTTGCAGCAATGCAGAGAGTGCTCTCCGACTATCAGAGAAACATCCATCATCATGGCCTTCAATCGCTAGCATTTAAGGCAGTTGGACTAGATAAAATAGCCACCTAGCCTATGACAGACCCAAATGGAGATGCCTGGTTGCTATGATTGGCTCTATGTACCCTGAAGTGCAATAGGAAACTCAAGGAGAGTCATAGATGTGGAGTGAATTAAGGAGATGCAGCAGGCCAAACATAGCATAGCATAGCAATATTCTATCACATTGTGATAGAATATAGAATCACCATGAAGAAAATATCATCTCAGCCTGAAGTTTTGGAAATGTGGAATTAAGCAAAACCATTGAAAAAGACATGCACGCACAATGGGATAGTCCTACATGCCATCCACTTAGCCAAGAGACACAAGTCATCATCAAGTAGGACGGTACTGACGTTCTTTTGTTGCTCTTGCAGCTTCCACTCTAAGGCACAAAGGCCATATTGTTCAGGCAAAGAAGATTGGTGCTAATCAATACATTCTACAACAAAATTAAATAAAGATCTATGGTGAAAGCTTTGTTCCATTGCAGTGCTTTCCAGCCTGAACTGTGATGCAATAAAACAACTGTTTCTTTTTCGTTTCTTTTCTATTCTTACTGTAGTGGGAAACAATGCTTTCACAAAAAAATCAGAAGCACTTGGATGGACTTTGTTTGGACATTAAATCCCCAGGAGTCATTGCATTGTAGCTAAATGCAATGCATCAGGGGTGGACTGACAGTCTGGCATACAGGGCATTTTCCCGGTGGGCCGACCCCCCCGGGGGCCGTTAATGTCGTGTTTTAATTTTAAAAAAAAATCTGCACAAAACCGGCCCACGAATCAGTGCTGGCGGCCCTCTGTCCTCTTCAAATGAGACTGCCTATTGCAGGGTTTTTATAGTTAACTAAAACTAACTAACTAATTTTAGTTAGCCCGAGCCCCAGAGCCCCTTATGTCTTAAATTCTCATGGGGGCTCAGGCCCCGGAGCCCCCACAAAGATTCAGAGGGCCGCTCTGAGACAAAATTGCCCGGTACGTTTTGAGCTCCCAGTCCACCCCTGCAATGCATTGATTTTGTATGGCCATAAGGAGAATGAGAAAAAGGTTCAAAGTAGTGTAACCACCTTAGCAATGCAGCCTCTGAATTGCCCCAAGATTCATTAGCAGGGATTAAAGTTCTCAGTACTGGGTACTGATTTCAGTCCTGAGGATTTCACAGGGGTCATTTAATTAGCTCAGTGCTTATTTGCAAAAGATCATTTTCAGTCTCAAGATTTTTTTTACTTTAATCCCTGCATTAGGCAGCATGTACCCAGACAGAGTAATGTGCCAAACTTACTGTAGATCAAACCATACTCATATAGTATTGGCAGTGTTGTTCAAATGAAACACTAAAATAGTGTCTGTTTGGAATTTACAGCATATTGGCTAACTACTTCTTATATAATGACATTTTCTTTCCCCCTCTATCATGGGGACATTTGGTTCTCACAGATAATAAAAAAACATTATCTCATGCACATGTGCACACG
>CM076973.1:15800231-15802731 GCA_039105355.1 Benthosema pterotum | reverse complement strand
CAGGTACAAGGCTCTGTGTTTGTCTCTGAACAAGTGCAAGTGTGGGGATTTACTGTATGCAGAGAGGGAGAGAGAGAGAGAGAGAGAGAGAGAGAGAGAAAGTGAGGCAGACAGGGGCGGATGTAACATTTCCCAATTGGGGGGGAAACAGAAAATGATATGGGGCGACCTCATCGCCTGTGTCGCTTCGCGCCACGGTCGATGAAGTCGCACCCATATCATTTTCTGTTACAGGACTTTTATTAGTCAAGTAAAGCATCAATAACAACATCAGTTGTTGTTGAAGTTACAACAGACACACAGCAGGCATACAGCTAAAGGTCCGACTCAGAGAGTTTTCTGTTTTCAATGATGAAATGCTGTTGGTTTAGTGGTGACACAGCTGTAGTTAGTATAGCAGCAGTAGTGTTTCAAATCATTTTAAATATAAGCAATTTGAAATATCTTGGGTTGTTTTGCATGCCATTGTGTTTGGTGGGGGACTGGGCATTTAGGGGGGCATTGCCCCCCCGTGCCCATGCCTAGATCCACCCCTGGAGGCAGATATTCATCATTGGCATCCATGGAGTGTGTGTGCACAGTTTGTCATCGACTTGGCCAATGGTGCTGGAGATCAGCTGTATGTACGACGTGGACTGACGGACGCACACACACACAGAGACAGAATACAAAACATATTCTTTTCCTGTGCCTTTGGCCTGGTGGAGACAATGATGATGAATGATTTGTCAGACATATAGAGGGAGGGTGATGGATCCAATAAACACAAGTGTCAATGTCTAAAACTAAAACAAATGAAACACATATTTTTGGTCGACATTGTTGACAGACATTTGTCTTGTGAGTATAAAACAGCTTTTAATCTGGCTCAGCAGGAATGACGTGCTAACTCTCTGAGACAACCTGCAGTATGCACCCCTGCCACACACACACACACACACACACACACACACACACACACACACACACACACACACACACACACACACACACACACACACACACACACACACACACACACACATTCTAATCCTATTATTCTGCTGTGAGTGGAGTGTGTGTGCATGTGTCTTCACACATTAGTGTGAGCATGTGCCTCAGAGTATGATGCAAAAGTTGTGACATCCTCACTATACACTGCTACACTTCCTGAGATTGAGTTACAATCCGTATTTTTCATGAACGCCCATCTCTCCACTGACACTTGTGTCCTCCACGCACATGTCATGATGATATTATTAGCGAATATTGCTTTCACATCTTTCACCCTGCTTGGGGGTGGGGGTGCTATATGCGAACAAGAGTGCTTGAGTGAGGCTTACTCTGTAAGTGGTGCTGCAGCCCCATTAGCAGGCGTGTGTGTGTGTGTGTGTGTGTGTGTGTGTGTGTGTGTGTGTGTGTGTGTGTGCGTGCGCGTGCGTGTGTGTGTGTGTGTGTACCGGAGCGCTGGGTGCTTGCACGTCCATGCATGTCCATCTGTGTCACTGTTTTAGTTGGCAGGCTTTGTATTAAGCTCCACAACAACACTTTATAGTCTTGTCTGAAGCATAATGGAAACAGCAATAAACAGTAAAAACAAGTGAGAAATCAGATTTTCCCACAATTTCAATTCAGTACCAGTTACAATTACTGTATATCATCGCTGTGTAGATTAAAAAAAACAACAAACAAACAAACAAAACGAAACGAAATTAAAAATATAAATTTCTTTATAGATTTGTATTATTGTGAGAATATTGGCTTCCAATATCGCATTGCAACTTTTCAGGGATCTAAAGCCTGTCATTTCTATTGTCCATTGATGATGTCAGTGCTGGAGGGGTTTCTGAACAGCCCACAGCCCACTTACAGTATGAGAGAGACCGAGTAGAAAATAATTGTATTTTAATTATATTGTTATGTTTATCATGAACATTAGTGAGGCAGCACATCACACTGCACTTTATACTGAATAACAGGCTCAATATGGCAGTTTGTCACGTTCAGTAGATCCTGTAATATTTTGTGGCCAGATGTAATTTCCTTTATTAGGACTGTAGTAGACAATAAAAAGAAATCACTTTGTAAACAAAAATTGTAAACAAATACCGGTTTGTATTTAGGGCCATGTTCGAATTCACTGCACCCTGTCAAAATCAGCTAAAATCCCTAAAACAAAAGAAAGCAGCAAAAGAACGATTAACACGCATCTTTATTTGAGACCTAAAACATCAACATTGGTTGAAAAAAGCTGTCCTTTAAGTAACACGTATTCCACCATATTTTTATTTTTATATAATTAAATGTTATCTTATAATATGTGATATGTTAATGGCTATGCCTGTGCTGAAACACTTGTCAGGTCACCATGCTACCATCCATGACAGGCCAATATGTATTCTACACCCCAGCAAACCTTCTGGCTCTGTACCACTGTAATCTGAGAAGCAGGGGTGAGAGAGGGAGGCAAATGGAAAAAGGCAGATACGAGAAGAGAGGGAGGAGGGTCTATTGTCGGTTG
>CM076973.1:15787731-15797731 GCA_039105355.1 Benthosema pterotum | reverse complement strand
TTCTGACATCTGCATAGAATCCATACTTGGGGGCAAATAACTCTGTATAGGCACAAACGGGACACAGAATTAATAACTGCATGGGACATGCATTTTCAACTTGCAAATTGCAATATGCATATGAGACATAATTCATGGATTTCCCCCTCCGTCTTCTTAAAGCATCCTGCTGGAATTCTTCTGTACTTATTATCGTAAATGATTGTTGACACTTGACCTTTGACCTTTTCCAGGTAAATGGAGGAGCGGGATAGAAGTCGCTCTCCGTCGCGCAGGACCAGCCGGGTGGAGCAGGTGGTGGGCCGATGGCTGAGGAGATCTCGAGACCTTGGCAGCAGGTCTCACTCACTCACAAGGTCTATGGAACTGTAGTATTATACTATTAAAGCACATATGCAAAGGCTAACATGAAATTAGGTAGCATATCACATAGAGTTGTAAACAGCATTCTACAATTTCTACTCGATAAATAAAACGAATATAGTTTTATTGTTCTCTATTTGATGGATGATTGGTTCACAGTTTACTTATGATCCTTTTTGACTATTTTAACGTGTTTACGATTTTAGATTTTCATGATGTTTTCATGATCTACAAGTGGGGTTTTCCACCTTTTTCATACCAGGGCCCACTATTTATTCTGCATTTTAGCCACGCACCATTTGATGTTGAGTTTAGTCTCTTGGACCCAAAACTAAGGATTTTGAAGTTTGTGTCCACAATTTAGGAGAGATAACTGGCAAAAAGTTGGTGAAAATAACAATTCTTTTACATTTTCTAAATGTGTAGATTCTTGAAAATTAAGTAATTCCGATGTTTAAATATAACTTTTGAGACTACCGTAGTGTAAAATGATACCAAATGGACCCGTAAGTTGGTATCATTTACGATCTGAAGAGTTACAGATCTATAAGGGTCCATTTGGTTACCAACTGTCCATCATTTAGCTGGGGACCACCTGGTATCCTCTCAGGACCACCGGTGCCCCCGGACCACTGGTTGAAAACAAGATCATAGCACATCTCAAAGTGACAAGTGAGTGTTATTTTTGAACAGCCAAAGTAATGGCTTTAAGTGGTTTCCCGGTTATATGGGTCAAAGCTTTCCCGGTTTTAATGGGTAAAACATTAAATAAACTCAGTCACTGCCTGTCTTCCCCTTCCTGTCAATGCATCTTTCTATTGACATGCATTCAATGCACTCATAAATAATGTTGTCTGACGTACCGATCGGCTCTGCAGAGAGAGGGTCACGGCGGACGGGAAGACGGTGGAGTCTGGCGTCTGCGACCAGAGGAACTACCCTTTCCGTTTCACTGTTCAGATCCAGCGGGAACCTGCAGGCCCCACCACCCATGGCTTCACTCTGTCACTGGAGACCCCCATCCTGGTGCAGGACGTCACCCCAGGTAGGAAACGGTTCAAAGATTACAGACAAGTAAATGTTCCCCACAAGCCAACATGGCAGTGAACCCATTGCTATTACTTAGCAGCAAAAGAAAAAAGAAAACGGCAACAATTAATATGGCACAGATACTTTCTCATGGTCCTACGTCCGGACAAAACCCACGTCAGGTCGGGAGCTGTCGTAGGATTTGTCCTTGCCTGTTTTTCTGTCCTAAACAAGCGGAGCAGCATTGTCTGAACTGCAGAAAGGTATCTAAAGTTATCTATTCACTCCTAATAGCTATTAAACCTAATAAATGATACAGATGAAAAATATATAGGTTTGAAAAGGCATATTATGCGAGATTACATCCCTGATCCCGGTGGGGTGAATATAAAATTAAAGCCACTTTTATTTGCAGTGACAAATACATGCACAGCCTGACTATTTAAAATGATATTATATGCTACGTGCGCTCTTCCTAAAAATGCATGGATTTAATCCTACACTACAGAATACAAACCTGTAGCCTATTCCATTTACTGCGATGTAATAAAAAAAAAAGTGGTCCGAGGACCACCAGTGGTTCTTGAGAGGGTTCCAGGTGGTCCCCAGGCTAAGTTGGTTAACCAGATGAAAAGTTGGTTTAGCCAGATGTAACTCCTGAGAGTGTAAACTAAAAATAAAACCGAATGGACCCTTGCGGGTCCAAATACCATGCTATTATTTTACTTACTTAATAAACAACGGCAACTTGCGTGTGTCGTGTGAAACAGAGAGGGGGGTGCCGCGGCAAGCAGCGCAATCGGTGCAAAGTTTTTATTCATTCATGCCTAATCCTGATGAAAAAAAGATTTAAATAAAAGCCACTTTTATTTGCACTATTATTTGCAGTGACAATACATGCACAGCCTGACTATTTAAAATGGTATTATATGCTACGTTAGTACAGGTATATCGTTCGCCTCAGTCACTCAGATAAACTGCAGACCTACAGTAGGCTGCTTGTGAGAGCAATTTCGGTAGTCGTGATCGCGGATCGGCGGGAGATTGCGCCGCTGTGGAGTAGCCTACGCCTGGTTTGTATTGTACAATGGTCTGCACGAAGGATAGAAAGCTTGTAAATCAGCATCATCACACTAATATGTAACACCTGCACTCCTGCAGTCATGTGCCTGCCATCGATTCATTTATTAATCACCGATCACATCATAAGGTTGATATGAGTTTATGAACTGTCTTGTCACTGCTGGCAGTTATCTATCTCTGATTTAGGCTACGTGGTCACTCACAGGCAGCAGTCCGACTCACGGGGGAGAGGGGGGGCTGCGCTCTTTCTAAAAATGCATGGATTTAATCCTACACTGCAGAATACTAACCTGTAGCCTATTCCATTCACGGCGATGTAATAAAAACTGGTCCTATAGGCCAGTAGTTTTCAATGTGGTCCAAGGACCACCAGTGGTTCTTGAGAGGGTTCCAGGTGGTCCCCAGGTAACCAGATGAAAGTTGGCTCTTGAGAGTGTAAACTAAAAATAAAACCAAATGCCATGCTATTATTTTACTTAGCCTACTTAAAACAACGGCGAACGGAGTTGCGTGTGTCTATGTGAAACAGCGAGGGGGGGCTGTCGCGCCGTGGGAAGCAGCGCAATCGGGCTGGGGGTGGGGGGGTGGGGGCTGGCTGGCTTGCAGTTGTTAATGTCGCAAAGAAAGGAGGAGCGGCCTGTTTCCAAGGGCGTGTCAGGTTGATTTCTGCCGTCACATTTATCATTGTAGGAAGGAAATTAGGAAGGAATCAGCTGTGTGCGATCGCTTGATATATGCCGTGTGGGCTTGTGTGCACTCCAAAACCCACGTTGAAATTTGGGGACGAATTTGCACTCATTTTGATAAATGAGGGCCATAATGTGTAGTACAAGAGACTGAAGGATTGGTCATCCGGAATTGAATCTATTGCATATGTAACCCTGGTAACACCTTGCCTTCATTTCGATTGCATTACTGCATGCATATAAGCACAGTCTGAAACTCACTGTGTGGCATTCTAACTGCACTGAGAGCAGGAGACAGACAGAATGGAACACAGCTTTCTCTGCTGATTCCAGGAAATAAGCCAGAACTGTATCGTCACCTTAAAGGAGTAGGTCACCTCCCAAAAAATGACTTCAATTTTCTATCAATTGCACTTGTATTGAATTGATTGAGTGTGCTTACCTGTTAATTAAGAATTAAAGAAGACTTGTGGACTATACACCATCTTTCCATCAATTATCAAATTATTGGCTTAGGGAGGGCACCCCTGGCCAAGTGGTACTCTGGCCACATGCCATGTATGGGCTTTGCCCATGCAGCATGTCGCGTGTTCGAGTCCCGAACGCGACGGCCTTTGCTGTGTGTGTCTCCCTGTCTCCCTCCTTTTTCCAGCCCTGTCAATATAGGGAATGTTTGAGGACAGTTTCGATTACGCAGGTGAAGTACAACATAGTTTGTTACCAAGGTAATGGTAAAAGAAAATACCTGCTTCGGAATTTCCATGCACTTAAAGCCCCCAATCAACCCATTACTTCTCTATTATTGGACACGTGGAAAGGAAGACAATAAATGTTGCTGAGCTTGTAAGAGTGTCAATGGAAATTACGGGAATCTGTCTCTAATGGGCATCCATACTATAGTGCAGAAGGTCTCAGCTCAGAACCCCAAAGGTAATTGCCAGTCAGTGAGTGGTTGCTGTGAATGCTATCACATCCAAAGTGCTGTGGTCAGGTCAATGTATTTCATTTGTAACGCATTTCATCAGAAGTGAACTTAACGTGCTTTACAAGGACAACCACAACAATACACAAACAAACACAGTAACAGCACCATCTGCATGATGCAGTACCTCATACTATGGATACTGGATGGCACTATACTTCTGTCACAATGAATCAGGTTTTCACCTTACGAAAGGCTTAAAGAATCTTCTCACTGCGGAGAGGAAAGAAATCAATTGTGTTTGATCAATACAGAAACCAGCGTAGAGTAAATGGAGTTTTAGGACAAACAAGCAATCTCAATGCACACAATATACAGTGGTGCATTACAAGAGGCAGTTACAGAACGTACATGGCTGCATTTTCAGCTTTTGTTTACAGTTGTATAACTTGCTCAGGTCCATGAAAATATTTGAAAATATTGTCTTTCTTTCTTTCTTTCTTTCTTTCTTTCTTTCTTTCTTTCTTTCTTTCTTTTCTTTCTTTCTTTCTTTCTTTCTTTCTTCTTTCTTTCTTTCTTTCTTTCTTTCTTTCTTTCTTTCTTTCTTTCTTTCTTTCTTTCTTTCTTTCTTTCTTTCTTTCTTTCTTTCTTGCTGTATGATCTGGAAGAACCTAAAATATGGAAAAGGGCAGCGTTAAGTGCCTAGTCTATTTGATGAGCGATGAGGATGAGGGGGACAACAGGACCATAGTGCTAGTACATGCCATCCACCTAGCCAAGAGACACACTAGATCATCCTGTGTGATGACACCTACTTTATGCCCTTGTGTTTCTTATATTATGCAAGTTTCAGCCAGACTCAGCCTCCAACCCAGATGCACAAAGGCCATACTGTACAGGCAGAGAGATTTTGTGCCAATAAATACAAAAACTGAAAAAAGCTATGGAAAACCTTGAGCCAGTGCCTTCCAGCTTCCCATATCTGTGCCAGGCTGTGATATGGTGCAGATAGTTTCAATAAGTAAAACAATGAAATCATTTAGAACTTGGAGGCACTTAAAGTCGGTTTGACAACACATTTTTGAGCAGTCATTCCCTGCCTGTAAAGAGAACCAATTTGATGCTAGTGGCACTATGAAGATAAACCGTTTTCTTGTTACTTCAATAATGAAAGATGGTATATCTATGCACAGTATTTGGATTTTCCGCTTCACAATCTTCATCCAACTTTGATGGCAATCTGGTCATTATGCCCAGAGATACAGGTGGAAATAGCTCAAAATATTTAAGGTATGAGAATTTATTTCAATTTGTAATTTCACATTGACATCTAAAGGCCTCTTTTAGAGAAAGGGGCCTCTCTGTTGAATTGGCTCAGGTCAGGACTGTCACCATCGTTTTTGGACATGCACACAAACACATACGTCACCTCCATCCCTAGTGGCTCCAGTAAGCCTTGACTCAGTTCTCCATTTCTCATCTGCTTCATCCTCCTTTTCTCGTCTCTCTCTGTCTGTCAAATATTCAAATAAGTAAATATATAACTTAAAATATATAACTTCCTTTATATATACAGTAATACCATATATATATATATATATATATATATATATATATATATATATATATATATATATATATATATATATATATATATATATATATATATATATATATATATATATATATATATATATATATATATATAATGTATATATATATATATATATATATATATATATATATATATATATATATATATATATATATATAAATATATATATATATATATATATATATATATATAAATATATATATATATATATATATATATATATATATATATATATATATATATTGGTACAGTACGTTTTTTGTATTATTTGGCTGACGAAGGGTGCTAATCCACAAAAGTGGTCACTTGTGCAAGTTCTGCAAGTTCTCCTGACGTCAGCTAGTTGTTGAGTTGTTGGCAGTGTTGGCACTCAGTGAGGGATAGAGTTAGAACTGCAGATAAATCATGTGTATGGATATAAATCCTAAATGCCGGTGGTTGTACACAAGATGAAAATATGTCCATAGCTTTGTATTTTGCAATAGAGAGGCCATAGCCAGCAGCTAATTTGGAGGCTGTTGGCATGGAAAGGTTTGTGGCAGTTAATGTTTGAACGTTTGTGTCGTCTATGTGTCCAGGTGGTCCTGCAGATGGTAGGCTGGTCCCTGGAGACCGGCTAGTGAAGGTCAATAATGTAGCTGTCGATGACCTGACCCCAGAGCAAGCTGCCGAAATAATCAGGTAAGAAATTTACATGCATCATGGACACACACATACGCATGCGCACACATGCGCAGACACACACACACACACGCACGCACGCACACACACACACACACACACACACACACACACACACACACACACACACACACACACACACACACACACACACACACACACACACTGCACAATCTCTCACATACAGACATAAAACCTGCATAACTCATTATGACTCCATTAATGGGATCCTCCTTCTTGTGTTCAGGGAGTGTCAGGACACCGTTACAGTGACAGTCCTCAGAATAATGGTGGTAAGTTGGCTTGACAAACATACTCTAACATTAATGTACGCATGCATGAGCGCACACACGCACACACGCAGGCACACACACACACGCACGCGCGCACACACACACACACACACACACACACACACACACACACACAACACACACACACACACACACACACACACACACACACACACACACACACACAATTCAGTGATGACTATTCTGTTCTAAATGAGGAGGTGATGACGTGTTGACCGGCTTTAGAGACTGTCATCTGGTGCATGTCAAACAAGAAAAAGTGTCCTCAACCAGGAGGATAGGAGTGTGTGTGTGTGTGTGTGTGTGTGTGTGTGTGTGTGTGTGTGTGTGTGTGTGTGTGTGTGTGTGGTGTGTGTGTGTGTGAGTGTGTGTGAGTGTGAGTGTGAGTGTGAGTGTGTGTGTGTGTGTGGGGGGGGGGGGGTGCGTGTGTGTGTGTGTGTGATGTTTGGTAAAATAGAGTAATATAAAGATTTGGATGAAAGAAGGATAGGCATTTTGTTCAGAAATTCGCTTGTTGGTGGCACTCTAACAGGCCAATTTGAAAATGGTGGGATTTATTCCTCAACCTAGTAGGAAAGTGTGTCTAATGTTTCACATAAATTGCACGCTGCATTCATGACTTGAGGCTTTGTGTTCAAGACAGGCCAATGCTACAAACTTTGGAAGCTAATGTGAGCCAATTAGGATGGAATATGAAATATTGATCCATCTACAGATCCCTCTTGAGGATATGATTAAAATGTATCAATTTGCAGGATTTTTGGACAGAATATTGAGAAGTATTCCAAAACAACGTGTCTGCCTACTTTTCCTTGGCCTCTAGGGAGCGTGCATACGACGTTTCACACAGATTGTTGCAGTTCTAGGTAAAAATATGAAAAGCTGCCTCATGGTGGCGCTATAACAAGCCATTCTGGAAAGTTTGGGTCAGAGGCTTATCGTTGACATCCGTGAAGTTTGTGTGAAAAATTTGGCATTGACCGGGTTAACACCTGGAGAAAGTGCAAAACAGACTCTTTGTTCCCATGCCTTTGGTGTTGTCCGAATGTAAGTTGGGCAGTGAACGCAGTATGTAACCACTTTGTTCGATTCCAGTGGGAGCTCAGTGTGGTATGTCTTCTGCTTGCAGTTTCCTGTCTCTACATTCCAGGTTGAAATATTCACGCACAAAATATCACAAAAATGTGATATGTTACACATGATGATGTAGGATGAAGAGAGCACGCCTCACTTCATAGGGGTGTGATTTTCTTTCTTTTTTAATATATATATTTTTAATATATTTTGGATGCTCTTTATTGATAGGCATACAGCAGGTTGACAGGAGAGAGAGAGAGAGATATGGGGGGAAAGACACAGAGAAAAGTTGTCAGGATCGTACACAAACCTGCAACATGCGTTCATTTGCGTGGCACTTAAATCCATGTTCACGATTGATACTACGGATGTTTCCCCACACAGGGGTTTAATAATGCTGTTGTCAACACATCCATTATCCAACGTGTCAACAAGGCCAGAGGTCAGGCATCGTTGTATCACAAACCTGCTGTCACCAAGGTCCTGGCTCTACGTCATTGTTAATGGCGACAGCAGTTTGAAACGATCTGATACGTCCGCCAGGGAATTGGTCAGACAAATCCATCCATCATTATCTTTATGTGTGCATGTGTGACTTCAGTCTCTCTGCATGTGTGTGGCGAGCTGTGTGCTAGTGCGTGTGTATGTACATTATTGCACCTGGTCGTGCAATCTATACCAATAAAGTTGAAGGATGCATTGGTGCAACAGCTGCAGTACAGAGGGTCTTATCTCCGCCATTGCTGATAGTGATAGGTACACCATTACCACCTGATTCATAGTTCACTGCAAGGACGGCAGCCAACCACTCCTAGACATCACTTGGCATCAACTGAGAAAACCTTTGGCTGCCTTATAGTCGGAGGGCCCAGGGCTGACATAACCCTTGACAGATTAGTTCAGATCACACAATTATACAAAAAACAGCCATAACCTTTTTGTGACGTTTCTGGCAGAGCAGGCCTCTCATTCTGTTGTCCTCTCAAATCTTGGCTCCCTGACTACAGTAGGCTATTATGCTTTTTGATTTCAACAGCCCAACAGAGCAGGTTAAAATGTAGTGGCATTATGTGTATTATCACACAATTACATGATGGTAACGGAGCATATTACTGTGTCGGTCCTCTCTGCTCATTTCATGTTCTGCCTTTGGCTCCCACAAAGTGTGAGATTTCAACATTGCAGTGTGATCTTTTAAAGCCGCTGAACATACAACGTATAAGAGGAAAATCTGTGTACTGTATAATGAGCTTTCCATGGTTTATATTCATCATTGCATTTGGGGAAACACTGCGTGGGAATATAGCTCACTTTTGATACATGTTAATATTCCATTAATGCATTATTTCTAACTATTATCATCCATTGTAAAATCGTTCCATTTGAGATGATGTTTAAATGCAGTATTCTACAAACTAAACTATGCTTTTATATATTCCATCCCCCAAGGGCCCAAAGTCTTCTTCATAACACCAAGAAAAGAGCTAAGCTAAGGTCCAACCCTGTCAAAGTCCACTTTGCAGAGGAAGTGGAGGTCAAACGGACACTCACAGGTGAGTGAGGAGAGTACAGCACACTGTAATGGACGATTAAGCTTCATAAGATGATGACACTGTTTGACAGGTTTCAGATCGAATGGTGAATGGTAAATGGTGTGTTTATATAGCACTTTTAACCAAAGTGCTTTGCATGCATTGTCTGTTACATTCATGCACGTAACGCATGCACACACACACACCAGCACGCACGCACGCACTCGCACGCACACGCACATGGTACAACTTGTAGTCATCTGTAACACAAATTGAAATGTGATTCATCAGATGTTGGTTTTTATCATCCCATGTGCTTGGCCTTTTTAGAAACACAGTTCCCGTCCTGCACGAGGATGTTACGTTACAGCCACCGTGGCCCCGCGGTGTGCATTACTAATCACAGATGGAGACGGGGTGGATCGATTGCCAGCCAAACCCTCTCCTCCTAATGTCTGTGATTACAGGACAGTAAATAAACGACTGGGGCGAGGACAGGAAACACAACACCATTATGGGCTAGGTCCAAAGCATCACAGCACGACTGTCCTTTTCTAAAACAGGGGGAAGGGAGAAGGAGGTGGAGAAGGATAGGAAAGAAGAGAAAAATGGATACGGTGTATAAATGTTTCGAGGCATCGTCAATGCCCAGGGGAACACAAAGAGAGATCGAGGCAGACAGAGAAAAGACTGGAGAG
>CM076973.1:15665672-15783172 GCA_039105355.1 Benthosema pterotum | reverse complement strand
ATATAAGCACTTTAATTTGAAATATCTTGGGTTGTTTTGCATGCCATCATGTTTGATGGGGCAGACTGGGGGCATTTGGGGGTGGGGGGGGGGGGGGGGGGCATTGCCCCCCATGCCCAATATGCCTAGATCTGCCCCTGTTTCAGGGTGTGGTGGGGGGCGTGTCCAGCATTGTGACATCACTGTGACATCATCATGGTGTGGTGGGGGGCGTGTCCGGCATTGTGACATCACTGTGACATCATCATGGTGTGGTGGGGGGTGTGTCCAGCGTTTGTGACATCACTGTGACATCATCATGTGTTTCAGGGTGTGGTGGTGGGTGTGTCCAGCATCGTGACATCACTGTGACATCATTATGGTGTGGTGGGGGGCGTGCCCAGCATTGTGACATCACTGTGCCATCATTATGGTGTGGTGGGGGGGGCGTGCCCAGCATTGTGACATCACTGTGACATCATCATGTGTTTCAGGGTGTTTTGGGGGGCGTGTCCAGCGTTGTGACATCACTGTGACATCATCATGGTGTGGTGGGGGGCGTGTCCAGCGTTGTGGACATCACTGTGACATCATCATCATCATGTGTTTCAGGGTGTGGTGGGGGGTGTGTCCAGCATTGTGACATCACTGTGACATTCATCATGGTGTGGTGGGGGGCGTGTCCAGCGTTGTGACATCACTGTGACATCATCATCATCATTGTTTCAGGGTGTGGTGGGGGGGCGTGTCCAGCATTGTGACATCACTGTGGACATCATCATGTGTTTCAGGATTGTGGTGGGGGGGCGTGTCCAGCGCTGTGACATCATGTGACATCATCATGTGTTTCGGGTGTGTTGGGGGGTGTGTCCCAGCGTTTGACATCACTGTGACTCACATGTGTTTTCAGGGTGTGGTGGGGGGTTAGCTCTGGTCAGAGCTCCACTGCTTCTCAGTCTGACTTGCATTGGAGCTCTGTTCGTCTCTGTGCATTCGGCCATTTCCACCGACCAGCCTCTCTTCTCTAGTGGATATATAAAGAACGTTTTGCCTTTCTACCAAAATGAACACGTCTTGTGTCATTAGAAAGCCTATTACCTTAGTGGAAAACACTCTGAGACCCCCACCACAGGGATAAATGGACTTTTTGGCCAGAAGCGATCATTTTTCAGCGGAAAGAAAAACAACCAGGATTTGCGCCCTCTACCGATATTGCCAATAGAAAAGTTCTATAGGAAATATTTCTCCTTCAGTGAAAAACGATCGCGTTCTGGCCAAAAAAGTCCATTTTATCTGTGGGGGTGGGGCCTCAGAGTGTTTCCACTAAGGTAAGTAGGCTTTCTAATGACACAAGACGTGTTTATTTTGGTGAGTAGGTAAAACGTTCTTTATATATCCACTAGAGAAGAGAGGCTGGTCGGGTGCAGTAATGGCCGAATGCACGGAGACGAACAGAGCTCCAATGCAAGTCAGACTCAGAAGCAGTGGAGCTCTGGACCAGAGCTAGTGGGGGGCGTGTCCAGCGTTGTGACATCACTGTGACATCATCATGTGTTTCAGGGTGTGGTGGGGGGCGTGTCCAGCGTTGTGACATCACTGTGACATCATCATGTGTTTCAGGGTGTGGTGGGGGGTGTGTCCAGCGTTGTGACATCACTGTGACATCATCATGTGTTTCAGGGTGTGGTGGGGGGTGTGTACAGATGGACATGACGTCAGCGGTCAGCTTCCTCACCTGTGACGTCATCCTGACCCTGGCCATCCTCGTCTGCGTGGTTTGCTTCACGCCAGGAGAGCACATAACGCCGATGGTGTGTGTGTGTGTGTGTGTGTGTGTGTGCGCGTGCGTGTGTGTGTGTGTGTGTGTGTGTGTGTGTGGTGTGTGTGCGTGTGCGTGTGCGTGTGTGTTGTGTGTGTGTGTGTGTGTGGTGTGTGTGTGTGTGTGTTTCAGGGGCGGATCTAGGAATGGGCATGCAAAACAACCAAGATATTTCAAATTAAAGTGCTTCATATTTAAAATGATGTGAAACACTACTACTGCTACTAACTAACTACAGCTGTGGCACCACTAAACCAACAGCATTTCATCATTGAGAACAGAAAACTCTCTGAGTCAGACCTTTAGCTTTATGCATGCTGCGTGTCTGTTGCAACTTCAACAACACTGATGTTATTATTGATGCTTTACTTGACTAATAAAAGTCCTGTAACTGAAAATGGTATGGGTGCGACTTTATCGATGAAGTCGCACCCATACCATTTTCTCTTGCCCCTCCAACATGTTCTCTTGCTTGAAAGCTTCACCTCGGATAACTGCTGGGCTTTTTTTTGGCATGGCCAACAAGTGCTACTTTAACTGGCAACTGTCAGACAGCGCAATGTGTTTTGTGTGCTGTCAGTGATTGAAATGTTTATATCATTTTGGTGCGGGATCACCCCAGTGTGTGTTTGTAATAATGCTACAGCCAGGGAGCCACTAGGCGCTGTGTTCTAGAGCCGCATGCGGCTCCTGAGCCGCAGGTTGCTGACCCCTGGTCCAGACACAGACAAGAGTTATGCTTATGTACTGATTGGTTGAATTAATTATCAGGCTTGGGGCTAAGTCCCTATAAGGCCTGTACATCAAGCAGACTCTACAAATAATCAGATATCGGTCATGATTTCATAATTGTTCACCCCTGTGTTATTTGCTTTCCATACTGAAGGTGTGTTAATAAGTAACTATACAGGGACCACGTCTCTGTAATCCATGTAACTCGTGATGTAACCGTTGTAGAGGCTGCACCGCACTATAGTAATAAAAAATGATGATGATGATGATGATGATATTCTAAGTGTAATCTTCATTGTCAACAGGCAGAGTTTTACCCTCCACTCCAAAGCAGACTGACGCTGAGGCAGAATCTCCTTACCAGGTAATGACATACAGACAGATGTAAATGCTGTCTTCAGCAGTTTTAGTTTGATTGAAATATATATGTTGTACATGAATTAGTGACGTGTATCCATTGTGTTTCGACAGGAGTTGCATGGAGTCCAACCGCATGTTTACTGTGACCTGACACACTTCAGGAAATGAAACCCCCGGCATGGATCACCACTACTACTGGACTGAACTCACGCTCATATGAAGGAACACATGACCTTGAATAGAAAGGTTTTTGTGGTAACGTTATCTTATAGAACAGGAGGTTTTCAACCTTTTTCATCCCAGGGACCACGATTTATTCAGCATTTGAGCCACGGACCACCATTTGATGACAATTTCACCCCCCAAGACTTAAAACTAAAGAATTCTTTTGGTTTTGTGCACAATTCCAGGCTGGATTTTGCAAACAAAACAGTGTAGACTTCTTAATTAAGTGGTGCTAATTCAGATGATGAATATTTTAACTCTTGAGAGTGTAAAAATGAAACCAAATGGACCCGCAAGGGGTTTCATTTTTACATTCTCAAGAGTTACATCTGGTCAACCAACTTAGCTGGGGACCAGGTGGGAACCCTCTCAGGGACCACTGGAGGTCCCCGGACCACCTGTTGAAAACCCCTGTTATAGAACACTAACTCCAAATGTGTACAGAAATCTAAAATAAACAATCCAGCGATCAATTAGAAATTGATCCTTCAGAATGTGCTTCTCATTGACATACATTGTATGTCGGAACAGCTCTCAATAATAACAATTTTTCAGTATGTAAACAGAGTTTATTCACTCAATATCTACTAAAACCAGTCTTATCATAGCATGAAAACGTATCTAGCAGAACACATAACTAATAAAACGTCCCATCGCATTTTTTATTTTACAATATTTTTTTTTCTCTGCAATTCCGATCATTTGGAAATGGCATGATCACCCTATGAGCCGGTTCGACCTCTATCCATCGATTGAATAGACACTTATCAACAGAAATGTTACGATCCAATCGTGCCGGTATAGCAGATATTCAGATACCCGCCGGGCAAGTAGATATTTTGTATTCATTGCATCGGTGGATCACGGATACTACTAGTAGGGCGGGGCGAAGCATAGTTTTACTGAAGTTCTGTTTAGGGTTAGTAACCACATAAAGCACCGTCTAACCCTAACCCTAGCCTAATCCTAAACCCTAAACATAACCTCAGTAAAACTAGGCTATGCCTACACCTAACCACAACCCTAAACTTAACCTCAGTAAACTTATGCCTAAACCTAACCTAACCCTAACCATAACTTCAGTAAAACTTCCTTCGCCCCGCCCTACTAGTAGTATCCGTGATCCACCGATGCAATGAATACAAAATATCTACTTGCCCGGCGGGTATCTGAATATCTGCTATACCGGCACGATTGGATCGTAACATTTCTGTTGATAAGTGTCTATTCAATCGATGGATAGAGGTCGAAGCGGGTGACCCGATTTCCAATTGTGTGACTGGATTGGTACCTTCCCACTCAAAACATGTAAAAGGACAACACATAGCCATTACAACATCCATCTGTCAAAACATTGAATCATTAGAAGTTAAAACACGTAACTGTCACAACACAGAAAGTTTACAACATCTATCTACCACAGTGGACACGGCTCCCAAACTGTTACACCATCAAGGCCCTAATTGACATTATTAGCCCACGGACCCCATATTTGAAAACATATGCCAGGGACCACCACCGTAAGAGAATATAATTCTCAGTGATTCTCAACCATGTTTAATTTGGGACCCTCATCTTGATATGAAACAGCGACCGCATTTAATGTCACATTTTAAAAGGATCCCTGTCTAATAAGACAAACATCGCTTAAATCATTATACTTCACCTATATAACTAAAATAAACAAATAAAAACACCATCGGCATCTTATTTCTTTCATAAATAGAGTATTTCACTCAACAGGAACTGCTCTTGTCACAGGATGATGATGTCACATGTGATATAGCTCTATAGAATATATGGATGAACATGCTCATGTGACATCATCATCCTGCGACCGGAGTACCTCCTATTGAGTGAAAGATTCTCTATTTATGAAAGAAATTAAAGTATTGAAAGTGTTTTTATCTGCATGTTTTGGTTATACAAGGCAAGTATAGTGTTTTAAGGCATATTTGTCTTATTAGCCAGGGATCCTTTTAAATAATGAGTGGCCATTAATAAAGATAGTTCTTACATTCACTCATCAAATACATTCACTGTTAGAATAAGTTATGTGTTGTGATATCTGAAGCTTTATCACAGTTTTCACAATTTGCTTCTTCTTCACTTTTCCGCCGTCATTTTAGCCTTGATACATGATATTTTAGCCTTGATACATGATACATATACAGTACTTTGCTCAGTCAATCAGACCCGCCCCCATCCCCACAGTCCAGAGCCACTGGTGTACATCTGACTCCTGATAGACACGACTCACTGGCACCATCTACTGGATGAAGCAGCCTGCTGCCGGCCATGGTGTATCCAATCCAGGAGATGAAGTGAAGGCACCCACGGGGGAGTCCACATTGGTTCATGGGAGGAAACAGACATGCGCAGTACAGATCAGGAAAGTCAAACCATCCAAGAGACCAATGGCACGCATGGTTTGCAAGCGTCAAACTTCCTGGAATGTACTGCGCATGTCTGTTTCCTCCCATGAACCAATGTGGACTCCCCCGTAGGTGCCTTCGCGACTACTCCTAGGTCGATCCTCCTTGCTGCCGGCCATGACCACTAGGGAGTGCTGAAGAACATGGGAAGATGGGAAAAGCACAAACATGTCATTTCACTCCAAATTATTATAAACTACTGCTTCCAGCAGGGGCGTTTTTGCCATTAGGCAGACTAGGCAGTTGCCTAGGGCGCCATGAGGGGAGGGGGCAACCACGGGGCATGCTTTAAATAAAAGGATACCAGGCTAATAAGCCTAATATGGATAAATACATTATACTCATCCTATATAACTCGAGTTGAACGTTTAAAACACATAATGTGTTATTTAGTTTAAAAAAGGTGCATTATTTTATCCCTTGGGGGGCGCCATTTTGCAGGAGATTTTCCCTGGAGCCCCCTTTACCAAATGGACCCGTAAGGGTCCATTTGGTAAAGGGGGCTCCAGGGAAAATCTTGCCTAGGGCTCGAAATTGCTTAGAAACGTCACTGGCTACCAGGCTACTGTTGCTGCTGCTGCTGCTGCTGCTACTACTACTACTACTACTACTACTACTACTACTACTACTACTACTACTACTACTACTACTACTACTACTGCTACTGCTGCTGCTGCTACTGCTGCTGCTGCTGCTGCTGCTGCTGCTGCTGCTGCTACTGCTACTGCTACTGCTACAGCTAACCATTATTATTAATAATAATATTTAACATATACAGTACATTTATATTCATGGTCTCACCTCATCTCCTCACTCCTCAGCTATCTGGTTTCTGTGTAGAAATATAAACAGTCAAACTGTCAATGTATTATAATGTCAACGGTCTCAATTAGAATATCAAGGTATTATAATGCAATCAGGGGATATGCATTATGCGGTCACATTTAAAGTAAATTATGCTCTCAGCATCATACAGTCCACAGAGCTAACCACTCAGTATTACACAGGGTGCATACAGTATGTTGGTCCGACATACTAACAGTTAGCAATATCTCTAGATATTTAAAATCTATATATAGAGTCAGACCATAGAGCCTCTCTTGTGATCTTACCGCCATAGTCTTTGACCCTTCTGTTGGATCCACCAGGCCTCCCATCATCAGTCCTATCCCTGCTATTGGTCCAATCATCAGTCCTATCCCTGTTATTGGTCCAATCATCAGTCGTGTCTCTGCTATTGGTCCCATCATCAGTTGTGTCTCTACTATTGGTCCCATCATCAGTTGTGTCTCTGCTATTGGTCCCATCATCAGTTGTGTCTCTGCTATTGGTCCCATAATCAGTCATGTCTCTGCTATTGGCTTCTGTTTCTTCGCTATTGGCTCCTATCTCTCTACTATTGGCTTCTGTTTCTTCGCTATTGGCCCCTATCTCTCTACTATTGGCTTCTGTTTCTTTGCTATTGGCTCCCGTCTCTCTGCTATTGGCTTCTGTTTCTTTGCTATTGGCTCCCGTCTCTCTGCTATTGGCTTCTGTTTCTTTGCTATTGGCTCCTGTCTCTCTGCCTGTGGTCCAATCATCAGTCACATCTCTGCTATTGGCTGCTGTGTCTCTGCTGTTGACTTTGCCATTGCTTGTTGTCTCTCTGCTATTGGCTGCTGTATCTCTGCTGTTGACTTTGCCATTGCTTGTTGTCTCTCTGCTATTGGCTGCTGTGTCTCTGCCATTGTTCCAACCGTCAATCCTATCTCTGCTATTGCCTGTCGTCTCTCTGCTATTGGCTGCTGTCTCTCTGCTGTTGGCTTTGCTATTACCTGTGTTCTCTCTGCTATTGGCTCTGATATTGGCAGTTGAATTTCTGTAATTGACTCTGCCATAGGCTGCTGTATCTCTGCTATTGGCTCTTCTATTGGCTCTTCTATTGGTTGCCATCTCTCTGCTATTGGCCCCAGTGTTTATGTTGGCTGCTTCTCCCTCATATTCGTTTTCTCTCCTGTTAAACGCCTCGGTTAGGGTCTGGGACGTGTTAGGGCTAGTGGCGTTAGTTTCAATGGTCTGGTTTTGGAACCGCTCTTCTCCATCATCTCCACTAGTCTCCATCATGTCCAAGTCTTCAGGGTTAAGAGGGTTAGAGTTAAGGGTCTGGAATGGGTCTTCTCCCTCTTCGCTAGTCTCCAGTCTCTCCTGGTTTCTAGGGATAGAGTTCTGGGTTAGAGATGTATTAAAGTTAGGGGACATAGTGCTAATGGTCTGGTCTAGGGACCACTCTTCTCCCTCGTCTCCAGTCTCCATCATTTCCAGGTCCTCAGGTTGAGGGGTCTGTGTCGGGGTCAGGGATGTGTTGTGGTTAGGGGCGTTCCGGTTAATCGTACGGGTCATGGACGGGGATAGGTCTCCTCCCTTGTCTCCAGTCTCCAGATCTCTGGGGATACGTTTAGGGTTAATGTTAATGGTCTGGGATGTGTTAGAGAGGTTATGGCTCTTGTTTAGGGACTGGTCTAGATGTTCTCCCTCATTTTCAATCTCCAGTCTCTGCAGATCTTCGGGTTTAGGCTTAGGGTTAGCACTGATATTCTGGGTCTGGGATGTGTGAGGTTCAGATGGGTTAAGGCTCTGGTTTAAGGACTGGTCTAGATGTTCTCGCTCATATTCAGTCTCCAGTCTCTCCAAATCTTCAGGGTTAGGGTTATGGTTCTGGGTGACGGGTGTAGGGGTCTGGTTCTGGGCTTGGGGTGGGTCTATCGCATCATCTTCGGTCTCCAGTCTCTCTAGATCTCCAGCTGTTGCTGCTGTGTGTCTGCGTGGAGATGCTACGCCACGCGGCAACATGCCGGCTGTCATGTTTGGAATCCGGACTATAAAAAGCAAAACAAAAATAAAACAATGAATGTTTTTCGTACAAAACTGCTTGGCATGGATGCAGATTCATGAAAAAACCTTAGTTTGGCATGTCACAGGTCCTCTATTTTTGACTAAGGCTCCTTGGTTACTTGGATAATGTGTGTAAAGGGATTGTGATTGGTTAGTTAGTGCAGTAGTTTTCAACCTGTGGTTCAGGGACCACCAGTGGTCCAGGAGAGAGTTCCTGGTGGTCCCCAGGCTAAATGATGGAAAGTAGGTTAACCAGATGTAACTCTTTGTGAGTGTAAAACTGAAACCAAATGGACACTCGTGGGTCCATTTGGTTTCATTTTACACCCTCAAGAGTTAAAATATTCATCATCTGAATTAGCCCTTGTAGAAGATTAATGGTCATTTGGACCTGTTTGCCTATATTTTGTTTAAAAAAAAAAAATCTTTGGTTTTGGGGTCTGTGCGGCTAAAATGTCACCAAATGGAGGTCCGTGGCTCAAATTCTGAATAAATAGTGGGCCCTGGTATCACAAAGGTTAAAAACCAGTGTTCTTGGTTGGTTAATTGGTGTTAAACATGTAAAACAACAACATGCCAGTTGAATGCACGGCTCGTTTGCGGCTCCTGTAATCATCATCGTCGTCGTCATCTTCATCGTCGTCATCATCATCACCATCATCATCTTGGGGAGACAGAGAAGTGTCAACACGAACAAGTATGTGGCAACTTCCTGCATGTTGTCATAGTAACTGTGACCTGTGGTTGTCACAACCAGTGTTGCCAACTGCCAAAATCCAAAATGCACTAGTGGCACTTCCAAAATACACTAGAATGCGGTAGAGCAGTATGTGGGTTTTCAACCATTTTCATACCAGGGCCCACTATTTAGGCTATTCTGCATTTTAGCCACGGAGAACCATCATTTGATGTTGAGTTTAGTCTCTGACTGAAATAAATAAATAATGTTGGTCAAAATGGCAATTCTTGTACATTTTGAAAATGTGTAGATTCGTGGAAATTAGGTAATTTAGATGTTTGAATATCATTTAACTCTTGAGATCGTAAAATGAAACCAAACGACCCGTAAGGGTCCGTTTGGTTACATTTTACGCTCTCAAGAGTTACAGATCTATAAGGGTCCATTTGGTTACCAATGGTCCTTTCTAGGAAGGAAGGAGGACTCTATCATAGGAGGAAAAATGGTGAAAAACAGGGTTTTTATCTCTGGCGCCTGTCAACCAATTTCGCTCCAACTCACCAGCAAAAAAGCACTAGATTTTCCGCCAGGAGTTTTTCACTAATTTTGGCGCTAGGGGGGTCTGAAAAAAAGCTAAATATAGTGATAAATGCGCCAAGTTGGCAACACTGGTCACAACTCAACAGAGAAGTGGAACTCCCTCCCTACTTTGGGAACCACTGCTCCCTACCTGCGCTGTCTGCTCCGGCGTCTTTGTCAGGTTGGCGACCTGCATCTGAAATGCAGAGGGAAAAGTATATATCTGTCAATCATCAGCTCCATCTTAGCCTGTAGTACTTGCCCTAGCCTCAACGCCCTTACACTATGTAGAATGTGTAGGTATGTAACTTAGATGTGTGTAGACATAAGGCTCCATTTTCGTTACAGAACCAAAATGCTGTTAATGTTTTAATTAGTGCTAGGCCAATATCGGCGATATCGTGCTGCGTTATCGCACGAGTCATGTTGCACGATAGAGAAAAAAAAAAAAACATTGCCGTTATCTGCACTCCACATACCTAGAGTTTGTCCCTTTTCACGGTCGGTTTCGGACCCCCCAATGTCACGACTCCTGACACTTTTGGTGAACCAGGAAGTAAAAGTTTGTTTGGTTGCTGATCATGTAAACAAGAACATGCCATGGTGCTGGGTGAATGGATGTAGGCTACACCCTTTTTGGATTATTTTAAACTTGGTAGATCCTCCGCTCTGTGGCTACTTATTGGGTGAGTGTTTAATTCATTGTAATATTAAGTTAGTAGTTTATGAATCATCATCTCCAGCTGCTGTTACTGTCTCTTATACTGTCTGTCTGCGATTGTGCCATCATGTCTTATAGACGTTCTAGTTACCATGTTTAGTGTGGAGTGTGGACTGTGATGATGATGATGTTGTTTTGGCATGCTTAGTCTTTCATCTGGTTGATGTGGGTTTGTTGGTTGTGAACTGTGGTGTGCGGAGAAGGAGTATTATATTTATTCATGGGTGAAGTCAGTGAAGGCGATTCTGATAGTCTACTATGTTGTTTGCTAGTTTCTCAGTGACACTGAGAAACAATATTTCTAGATTCATTTATTGCAGGCCTATCCATTGTTATAAGGCTCAAACATACTCCATGGTGAAGTGGGTTTAGGTGAAGGGCTTTCACTACAATGTAGTTTATTCAAGGCTTCACCTTGGCTCATACATACTCCAAGGTGAAGCCTTAAAAAAACTGCATTACACTTAGTTCACCCTGAAGTATGTTGGAGCCTTAAAGGGGAACTCCACCCATTTTCAACATTTTAATGTCATTAATATACCTTAGAGATGTTGTGTGGACATGATAGAAAAGTTCCCCCAATTCTGTATTTCCTAAAAATGGAGGTCTGAAAAAAATAATTAACATGGTGAAATACATCTGATGACATCATCAAGATGTATTTCACCATGTTAATGATTTTTCTTTCAGACCCCTTTTTTCCTGAGAGGGTACAAATGGAACCAAATGGACCCGCTAGGGTCCATTTGGTTCACATTTGTACCCTCTCAGGAAAACTTTGGAAATGGGTGGAATTCCCCTTTAAGAGTATTGTACCTATAGCGCCCGTATAATTTCAAAACTGCAGTAGTTGGCTTTGTTAGGAGGAGGATACATTGATGAGTAAATCTTTTATTTATTGGTTGTAATTCATGCATTCAGAATCAAATCAGAAGCCATTTGTTGGTGGTTGTACTGTACAGCCGGCAGCACAAGGGTGCATATGGGCTCAAAGCCCCTCAAATATAACTGGACAGCGTCCAGTTATATTGCCAAATGTATTGTTTGTAGGCTGTAAATCACATAATTATGTCAAACTCAAGGCCCGGAGGCCAAATCAGGCCCGTGAATGAATTATCTTTGGCCCGCGGGATGATATTGAATTAGTATTAGAACTGGCCCTCTGGTATATTGCACACGCCATGATAGGAAATGAATGCAACTAATTGTTTTACTTCCTCAACTCAGTCTCATTTACTTTCTCAATTAACTATGATGAAAGCAGCACTTGGTGAGGATCATTAAATCCTCGAAAAATAGCAGGTGTTCACGTTTCATAGCGCGCCACTCTGTGGCGCGCTATGAGACGTGAACACCTGCTATTTTTCATTAAAACTTAAACAGTTTTTAATGCAGGCAGTTTCATCTTTACAATTATCTTGCCACTAAGAGACATTGATTTTTGAAGGGAAATTACTTTTTTGCTGTTTGACAGGGACATCATCGTAAACCGGTGTTGAAACACAGACCGGTATCTCCGGCCCTCGACTTGTACCAATTTTTCTATTCTGGCCCACTCTGTATTTGGGTTTGACACCCCTGCTGTAAATGGTTCATTTAATAGAAGCTATATCATAGTTGCTCTCACCATAGTCCTATATAATGTGATGCTGAATGAAACATATGTAAAATCATGGTGGTGGTATGTCAAGGGAAGAATATAAATATCGAAATAGGAATAGAAATGTTGTTATTTTTAGGTAGCTCAGGAAAGTGTTGTCCACCATTTAATTGATAGTCAATGTTAACCACATATAGGCCTACTTCTTATTGTACATTATTATACCAACTATCATAAGGCTCCTGGTAATAAACCCGTTCTCAAGGACTTATTCCTGGCCATTATTTAGGTATACACAAATATTTTCGATACCTTCAGCAGAGTTCAAATAAGCCATTTTTTATCGTGATTAATCGCAATAACTCCAGGATAGCAGTGTGATTAATCAAAGTTAAGAAAATTAATCAATGCCCAGGCCTAGTTTTAATATTGGTTAAACACAAAACAAAAAAAAGGTTTGTTCGGTCTCATGGAAACAAATTATGTTCTAATTAAGCCATTAATTCAAGAATGACCTCACCTGTGATATCAGGAGCAGGTGCAGCAGGTACTTTGTTTGGCTGTTCCAAATCTGAAAACAAAATTACACTAAATTAGGATATATAATTATATTTGTACCCTATTGAACTATTCACTGATACAATGTAAAGCCTCAACTCTATACCTCCCAAGTGACCATTGTGCTTTGAGCTTGCAGATTTAAAATTGTCATTGAACGTTCAACTATAAATAATGCCATATTCATATGGCGATAAGGCCATTACACAATAGGGTCATTATACGGCTAACTCTTACAACATCAAATGACACTGATCATCTGTATCCTCTGTATCGCTTTCCTAACCTCACGCCATCTGGACAAAGATACAAAACCCAATTGCCCTGGAAAAAAGGTCCGTTTTAGTAGGAGTTTTGGAGGATAGGATAGTTCTGTATACAGTTTACACTACAGGTATGATGGGATGGTTTTGAACTGTGGGGACCTCGTGTTTTCTGTAGTGTCTTGGTTGTGCTTTGTATTGCTTTAATGTTGGTGTTTGAACAGTAAAGTCAAATATCCTTTCGGTTCAATAAAGAGCATGGCCTGAATAGCATTGTTCCCATTGACTTCATAACGCTGTAGTTATTGTTTGAAACTATCAGGGGTTTTCAACAGGTGGTGCTGGGACCACCAGTGTCCCCTGGTAGGATTCCAGGTGGTCCCCAGGCTAAATGATGGAAAGTTGGTCAACTAGATGTAACTCTTTGAGAGTGTAAAGATGAAACCGAACGGACCCACAAGGGTCCATTCGGTTTCCATTTGGTTTCATGTTTACGCTGTCAAGAGTTAAAATATTCATTGTGTGAATTAGCCCAAGTCTACACAACTAGAGAATGTAGAAGATTAATGGTCATTTTTGTGGCTCAAATGCTGAGAGGGCCCTGGTATGAAAAAGGTTAAAAAACGCTGCTATACATGATTCAATTACAGTATATTCCTTTATGTAACATCACCTTGCTGCCTCACATTGTCCTATAGTTTAGATTTCAGGTTTCTTGTGTCGATGTACAGCAAAGCAGCAGCATCTTTTTTGTCAAATATTGGCAATAGAGAAACAAAATAAATACCTGCTGAATTTGGTTCAAGTTCTGCTGGCTCAGGTGTGGTGTTATCAGTCTCTAAAACACAAAAAGAGTAAAATGTAGACTCAACATCTATTTATTATGAGACTCCACCACAAGAAGATTAGATTCACGTAGTCTAAATGCAGACAGGTCACATACGTGTCAACGGTTCGAATCCTGGACCCTCATGTTTACGTGTCATAGTGGCAAAACACTTAACGCTCCCGATGTGACTTCTGCCACAATTGGTGTGAGTCTGCATTTTTAGACTTCAACGAATCAGATTCCAATCTGGATGTGGCACAGATCTGATTCAGGCCAGATTTTGTTCCCTAGTGTTCACTGTTTAGATTTATATTTACCTGTTAGGTTTCCAGGTGGCGTGTTCTCTGTTGGGCTCACCAGAAGAGCGTCTGTTCCAAACAAACATTGGATGTTAATAGGACTGAATAACAGAAATATCATCAAACCCCTGGTATTAATATGGATGATAGACGGATCCAACGGTGGTTATTCCACACATTTTGAATGGCAATATCACCCAATTAAAATAAATAAATACATAAATAACAGACACACACAAAAAAAAACAGCATCACTTAAAACTATTAGAACTGTTACTGTCTGGTTTATATTAATAACGGTTGTACTCTGGTTTGCCTTAATTACTGTAAGGTTCAGGTTTATATTATTAACTGACTGTATTGGTCAGGTTTCAGCAAGTTCACGTAGATTTTGTTATTGCTACATATACTGTGCACATTTTTACACAAAAAACTACTCACCATTCAGGAAACTTAAAACGTTTTGTCTTTGACCTTTATGAAAAAAAAGAGATAAAATGAAAATGCGAACGAAAGAAAGATCATTTTTAGTTATTCATAATTGATGCACACAATCCTGTGTGAAGTATTCTTGATATGATATAAGATATTTTTGCACCTCTTATTGGAGACATTAGCACCACCTCCGCCACCAGGGGGAGCAGTAGCACGTTGCACCACAACCTGCAACAGCATCACATTTAATTAGTATACTCTCAATTCATCTCTATAGCCAGGGGTGTAGTGGAGGAGGACGCGGGGGGACGGCGTCCCCCGGTGACCAGATGTCCCTCTTTGCGTGGAACAGTCCCTCATTTCCAAGTCTTTTCAAGCGTCCCACAAACTGAGTCTTTGTCCCACATTGTGACTGGCAGGCATCAGTGTTCAAAATGCCCTAATAATTTGTAGTGTCCTCACTAATAGTTGGATTTCTTGCTATGTTTTGTTTAAATAATCCCTGTGTGGTACCACTATACTTCTGTCCCTCAAATGAACAGTTTGGATCTGGTCACTGTAGTCCCCCACTTCTCTAAAATATTTTTGGGGCAAAAGGGTAAAAAAATCATTAGCATGGTGAAATACATCTTAATGACATCATCAAGATGTGTTTCCTTTTTTCTGAGTGTACAAATGGAACCAAATGGACCCGCTAGGGTCCATTTGGTTCACATTTGTACACTCTCAGAAAAAAATAAAATGGGTGGAATTTCCCTTTAAGAGGCGTCCCCCCGCCACTTCTAAAAGTACCACTACAACACTGTCTATAGCCTAGGCAGGAAGAATGGCAGAGTGGGGCAACTCCAACGTTTTTCACATGAAGCAGTGGTTTTCAAAATTTTTGACATCAGGGCCCACTATTTATTCTGCATTTTGAGCCACTGAGGACCACCATTTGAGGACATTTTAGACCCACAAGGACATTTTAGCCCCACAGATTTCTTTTGTGTTTTGTCCACAATACTAGGCTGGATTTGGGAAACAGTCCAACATACAGATCAAAATGACCATTAATCTTCTACATTCTCTAGTTGTGTAGACTTGGGCTGATTCACATGATGAATATTTTAACTCTTGACAGTGTAAAAATGAGTCGACTAAATTAGTCGACATTAGTTGTCGACTCATTTAATCGGACCATCACCTAATCACTAGATTTTTTGTAACTTATCAGTTTTTTTCCCCCATTCAACTTTAGCTTTCACAGCATATATGTAACTAAATTAAAGAGGATTGAAGCATCTCTCTTTCCTTACAATCTTGTGAGCAGCATTCTCAGCATCAAACATATTTTTGGTAAGTTAGAGCGTGTCTACAATATATTATATTTCAATGAAAAAACAAGGCAGCAATCCGAGCACTCAAAAAGTTTAAAAAACGAGGACAAAGTACTTTATTTATAAATAAAACAAGCCAACATGTTTCGACTCAAAGAGTCTTCCTCAGGGCTAGTGAAAAGAACGAATGGCAGACATGGCACATATATATATACACAATCAGCTGAGTGTGCGCGCACCACACCCCAAACTTTGTGTGAGTGTGTGTGTGCGCGCACGCAAGAGCGTGCAGGGCGCTAAGCAAATAAACGGCACCCGGTAATGACTAAGAGAAGAGTGCAAACCATTAACAAAAACGAAAAACAAAAAAGGAAAGGTGAAACAATGTAGAAAAAGAAAAAAGAAATAAATATACAACAATACCAAAACGAAAATAAGCCAAAATGAAACGAAACTGGAGAAAACTATAGAAAACACATGAAATCTATGTCCTCATTTAGTCCTGGAGGATTAAGGGCATCCAGGGAGTGTATCCAGAAAGTTTCACGTTGATTTAGTTTTCTTAGGCGGTCCCCCCCTCTAGGGAGCGGCCTGATGTGTTCTAGCCCCACAATACGTAGCAACGAATCATTACTGTTATGAGCCTCCTGGAAATGACGAGCTATTGGATAAGCAGGATTATTAGTCCGGATAGCATACTTATGCTCCGCTAGGCGGTCCCTTAACCGGCGCTTCGTCCTGCCAACATAGAAGACCCCCGGGCATGTGCATGTGAGCCTGTATATTACATGGGTGGTGTTGCAGTTGATAAAATCATTAATCTTATAAGTTGTCTGTGTTTTTAAGTCCGTAAAAGATTTAATTTGTTCTACATTTGAACAGTGTGGGCAATTTAAGCATTTGAATGAACCAATGGGTCTTTTGAGCCAGGATTCTTTCCTGGTAGGGGGTAGGTAATTATGGACCAGTTTATCCCTTAAAGTGGGGGCTCTTTTAAATGAAATACAAGGAGGCTGAGGAAAAATCATACGGAGAGTGGGATCACTGTTAATAATGCCCCAGTTGCTGGTAATAATGCGGCTAATGTGTTTCGAGGCTGTACTATAAGTAGTGACTAGGTAGGGTCTAGATTGAGTGAGGTGATTATTATTGCGTTTCTTTTTAACCAGTAACTGCTGTCTATTAATGCCGTGGGCTTTGTGGCGTGCCTGAGACACCACCTTGTGGCCATAGCCTCTACTGATGAAGCGATTTTGCATGTCTTTGGCTTGCGCCTCAAACACAACATCATCATCACAGATGCGCCGTAGATGATGATGATGATGTTGTGTTTGAGGCGCAAGCCAAAGACATGCAAAATCGCTTCATCAGTAGAGGCTATGGCCACAAGGTGGTGTCTCAGGCACGCCACAAAGCCCACGGCATTAATAGACAGCAGTTACTGGTTAAAAAGAAACGCAATAATAATCACCTCACTCAATCTAGACCCTACCTAGTCACTACTTATAGTACAGCCTCGAAACACATTAGCCGCATTATTACCAGCAACTGGGGCATTATTAACAGTGATCCCACTCTCCGTATGATTTTTCCTCAGCCTCCTTGTATTTCTTTTAAAGAGCCCCCACTTTAAGGGATAAACTGGTCCATAATTACCTACCCCCTACCAGGAAGAATCCTGGCTCAAAAGACCCATTGGTTCATTCAAATGCTTAAATTGCCCACACTGTTCAAATGTAGAACAAATTAAATCTTTTACGGACTTAAAAACACAGACAACTTATAAGATTAATGATTTTATCAACTGCAACACCACCCATGTAATATACAGGCTCACATGCACATGCCCGGGGGTCTTCTATGTTGGCAGGACGAAGCGCCGGTTAAGGGACCGCCTAGCGGAGCATAAGTATGCTATCCGGACTAATAATCCTGCTTATCCAATAGCTCGTCATTTCCAGGAGGCTCATAACAGTAATGATTCGTTGCTACGTATTGTGGGGCTAGAACACATCAGGCCGCTCCCTAGAGGGGGGGACCGCCTAAGAAAACTAAATCAACGTGAAACTTTCTGGATACACTCCCTGGATGCCCTTAATCCTCCAGGACTAAATGAGGACATAGATTTCATGTGTTTTCTATAGTTTTCTCCAGTTTCGTTTCATTTTGGCTTATTTTCGTTTTGGTATTGTTGTATATTTATTTCTTATTTTCTTTTTCTACATTGTTTCACCTTTCCTTTTTTGTTTTTCGTTTTTGTTAATGGTTTGCGCTCTTCTCTTAGTCATTACCGGGTGCCATTTATTTGCTTAGCGCCCTGCACGCTCTTGCGTGCGCGCACACACACACTCACACAAAGTTTGGGGTGTGGTGCGCGCACACTCAGCTGATTGTGTATATATATATGTGCCATGTCTGCCATTCGTTCTTTTCACTAGCCCTGAGGAAGACTCTTTGAGTCGAAACATGTTGGCTTGTTTTATTTATAAATAAAGTACCTTGTTCTTATACTTCCCCTCCTCGTTTTTAAACTTTTTGAGTGCTCGGATTGCTGCCTTGTTTTTTCACTGTTCTAGTCCCTTTTTTGATCTTGGAAGCACCTTTTTAAACTTTTTTTCGTGTTTTAACTTCCTACATCTCCATTGAGCACCTGGCTTCTCCCCTTGTTTTGTGATATTATATTTCAAGGTGGTAGTTAATGAAGTGTCATAATCCGATTACTTGATGTATCGTTTAAAGAGGGGGTGTCGTGATTTTTGTATTTTTTCCAATTTTGTACATGTTTAAGAGGTGACGGTATGTAAATAGACCCCTTTGTGTGTTTAATATGTGCAAAGATGTCTTCCCTTTATATTAAGGGTTTCTTCCTGGGGCTGAACCTTTCCAGTCAAACATGCCAATGAAAAAAACTTCAATATAGTGACATCACGTGCTCAGCCCCTCCCCTAACTCCTCCCCCTTTATCATGCAACTAAAGCTGTGGGCGTGGCTTCAATTCAGGTGGATCTCCACCCATCACCACCCACCAGGCACACCAGGCATACTTAATGAACTGGCTGGGTGGAATCATAAAAATGACAGTTTAACAAACACTGTACACTTTTTGGGAGAAAATCTTACTTTTCAGATAACATTAATACCTGATGATCATGTTTTAGGGTAGACAAAATGTACAGCACTCCATCTTTAAATAATCGGCTGATGAGTCTATTATGAAAATAATGGATCGTTGCAGCTCTACATGTAACCAAATGGACCCTTAAGGATCTGTAACTCTTGAAAGAGTACACATTATGGATTATGTATTTCAGTATAGTTTACAATGCATGTAAACCATCCTTAAAGCTTTTTTTTTTTTTTTTTTTTTTTTTAGTTTAATTTGCTGGCATTTCTGCCCAATGGTTTTGGACCCATTTGTTCTAGGGTGACCAGATGTCCCTCTTTGTGTGGGACAGTCCCTCATTTTCAAGATTTTTCAAGCGTCCCACAAATTGAGACTCTGTCCCACATTGTGACTGACAGACATCAGTGTTCAAAATGCCCCTAATAATTTGTAGTGCCCTAATAGTTGGATTTCTGTTGTATCATTTTTTGCTGTGTTTTTTTTTTTAAATAATCCCCGCATGGTACCACTATATTTCCACACTCCCTCTAGAGAGGCTACATTGCATACTGTCGTATCAAAAATAGCTGATCTACAATCTCAAAACGCGTCGCACTGCGACGCGTTTTGAGATTGTAGATCAGCTATTTTTGATTTTAGATCGGCTGTTTTTGCTACATGTGAAATGGAATCCTGAAATATTTTTGGAATATTGACATCAAAATGTTAATAATTTGCTAATGACATTTTGTTATGTTTCCCCACTCGACTTGTCCCACACATGCAACACTTCTGTCCCTCAAATGAACAGTTTGGATCTGGTCACCCTAATTTGTTCATGTAATCAAATGTAACCACATGTAACCAAATGGACCCTTTGGTTACATGTAACAAAATGCACCCTTACACAGGGGTTGACACTAAGGTCTCTGAGGCACTTGCCCATCGGGCAAGTGCAAGTCAGGTTCTACTTGCCCTCAGGTCATGATCACTTGCCCCCCAAAAATATATTGTACATTTTGCATTTAAGTTTACTTCCTACTTGGGTGCTTTAAACCAGGGGTTTTCAACACGTGGTCCCTGAGAGGGTTCCAGGTGGTCCCCAGCTAAGTTGGTTAACCAGATGTAACTCTTGAGAACGTAAAAATGAAACCAAATGGACCCTTGCGGGTCCATTTGGTTTCATTTTTACACTCTCAAGAGTTAAAATTCATCATCTTAATTAGCCCAGGTCGCAATGACCACCTTCAAGACAAATTTATCTTGTGTAGTGTTATAGCGCACTAAGTTGCACACTTGCCCGATCGGGCACCCAGGTAGCAGTCTTCACTTGCCCCACCATTTTTTTACTTGCAACGGTCAATCAATGACTCATAATCAAATGAATGCAGAAAACATATTACAAAAGGTGCATGTTTGCTCCTAATGGTACAAACTTCAATAGAGATGCGCAGTGACGTCACTGCCCCCTGTTCCAGAAATGGATTCCCCATCATTTTTTCTCATAGACTTTTCGAAAATAATTTATATAAAGACTATTACGCCGCGGACAAAGCCAACTCGGGTCGTGACGAATCATGATGACACACACAAACCTTTGGGACAATCAAATCATTTCTAAGATGAAAAATGAAACAAAAAGTCTTGTATCATGCCGTTTTCTACTTCTTCCAAATTATATATTATATGACGATATTGTGTTTGTTGTCATGATTTGTCACGACCCGAGTTGGCTTTGGCCGCGGCGCAATCGTGTTTTTTATTAACCATTTTCGAAAAGTTTATGAGGAAAATGAATGAGGAATCCACTAGTGGAATCCACTAGTGGGGCGGGGCAGCCCTAAAGGAGTTATAACTCTTTTATTTAAAACAGGGGTTTTCAACAGGTGGTCCGGGGACCACCAGTGGTCCTTGAGAGGGTTCCAAGTGGTCCCCAGGCTAAATGATGGAAAGTTGGCTAACTAGATGTAACTCTTGAGAGTGTAAAAATGAAACCAAATGGTTCATCATCTGAATTAGCACCACTTAATTAAGAAGTCTACACTGTTTTGTTTGCAAAATTCAGACTGGAATTGTGGACAAAACCAAAAGAATTCTTTAGTTTTAGGTCTTTGGGGTGAAAATGTGATCGAATGGTGGTTCGTGGCTCAAATGCTGAATAAATGGTGGTCCCTGGAGTCAAAAAGGTTGAAAACCCCTGATTTAAAACATACCTTGTTTTCTTGTGGCTGATATTGTCCTCCTAATAGGTGAGGAAAGAGGGGCCGTGATTTTTCATTTACTGGCTTCATTTGTTCTTAAAATATTGATATATTCTCACAGAAGTGTGGAGCATTTTGTGGACATTTTCACAACATTTGAAAAATAAATGAAAATCCACGGCCCCCACGGAGGACAATATCAGTCACCAGAAAACAATGTTTTTGTGATGAATCTGTCATGGTTAAAATGGAGTTTTAATTCATAATAGGGCTGGTGGAACAGGGCTGGTGACGTCACTGCGCAGGTCTATACAGCTTGGAATTGTGGACAAATTCTGTCTTGAAGTCTAAATAAATGTCATCAAATGGTGGTCTGTGGCTCAAAAGCAGAATAAATAATGCAAAACAATTATTTAAGGTACATTTACAACTTGCAAAAATGCTTTAAATGCTCTTATATGTTATCAAAAGGTTCAACTTACATCTTCATGATAGGGGTCAGCCGAGGTCCTTGCAGGTCTATATGCTATTATGATGCCAGGTCTTTACAGTGTTATAGTCTAATAAAAAAAAGGTTACAAGTAGTGCAGGTATAAATAGCAGCAGGTATACTGGTAGAAGGTCTTCACAGGTGTCCAACAAACTAATCAGAGTGAATGGAAACCTGCCCGGCTTTTATACACCTGCCACAACCTCTGAGGCATTGACCCACATGACCTCTGGGAACAACAGCTGTTGACCAGTGGTGAGAGAGTACACTGAGTCCATTTACTGTGGAGGATATACTGAATTCATTGACTTAAACCTAGAACAGTGGCTTTCAACCAGTGGTCCGGGGACCACCAGTGGTCCTTTGCACGGGCGTAGACAGGTGGGGAAAAGGGGGGCAATTGTAGGGGGGCCCAAAGTCAGGGGGCCCACTGAAAGCTTGCATTAATTAAGGTTGTATTTGTATTGATTATATTATGAAAAATATTTAATCTCAAAGTGCACCAGATTGAAGCGTTTTAAAGGGGAATTCCACTCTAATATGTCATTAGTATACCTGCTGTATGGGCGGACATGATAAAAACGTTTCCCCCCTCCCATTCTGTGTTTCCTGGAAATGGAGGTCCGGAGAAAAAAACACACAAAAAAAGATGAAACACATCTTGTTGGCATCATCAAGATGTATGTCATCATGTTAATGGATTTCTATAGACACGTCTTTTTTTTCTCAGAAAATGTAGAAAATGGGTGAAATTCCCCTTTGACGCCGCCGGGAAAGGGGGGCCCATGTGGAAAAGTTTTGCAGGGGGCCCAGAATTGCTAGCTACGCCCCTGAGGGGGCACGTGATTTTTCATTTACTGGTTTCATTTATTTTTAGATTATTGATATATTCTCACAGGAGTGTGGAGCATTGTGTGGACATTTTCACAATATTTGAAAAATAAATGAAAATCCACGGCCCCCACGGAGCACAATATCAGTCACCAGAAAACAAGACAAATGTTTTTTTGGATGAATCCGTCATGGTTAAAATGGAGTTTTAATTCATAATAGAGCGAATTACATTATGGAAAAAGCATACCAATACAGCACAGTGGTTTTCGACCTTTTTGATACCAGTGCCCACTTTTATTCAGCATTTGAGCCATGGACCATTGGACCACCATTTGTGGACATTTTACCCCCACAGACCCTAAAACTGTCCACAATTACAGGCTGGAATTGTGGACAAGCAAAACAGGCAAGCAAATAACAGGCCATTTGAACTATTGAAAAATGTTCTTTTTTAATAGTTTGAAAAGGCAAAGAAGTTAAGGAATAAGGGGTTTAGCGGTGACGAAAATGGAGCCCTTGATATTTTATCTCTTGAGAGTGTAATAATGAAACCAAACCAAAGGGTCTATTTGCTTATACAAAACAGTCGACAATAACAAAATAGTTAATGCGAGGCATACTTAAGTTAAGAACATAAGCTAAGAACAATGTATGCTACAGCAGGAACAAAAAGGTTTGCATGCAAACCCTTGAAAGTGGCACCTTTAAAACAGCAATGTTAATGTAAGATCCATTGCATTTATTTGTAAAATGAAGCATATATAAAACATATATAATTGTGTGAATAATATGATGTTAAAAAAAAGATACAGTATAAGGTCTGTTGTATTTTTTGTAAAGTGAAACATAAACTGTTTTGTAATTTATAAGAATAATATGTCATGTAAAGTGGCCTGTATGGACAGACAACACAGCAGTGCCTAGTACAACATTTGCCAATGGTTTATTCTATGAACATTAAATAATAGTATAGTACTCAGTGTTTGAACATTTGGCATAAACATTTAAACATTTGCAATGGAAACATATGTTCAAATCATGTGCAGTGTAGTGATTGCACTTGTAATAATAAGCATTTGAGAGAGAGAGAGAGAGAGAGAGAGAGAGAGAGAGAGAGAGAGAGAGAGAGAGAGAGAGAGAGAGAGAGAGAGAGAGAGAGAGAGAGAGAGAGAGAGAGAGAGAGAGAGAGAGAGAGAGAGAGAGAGAGAGAGAGAATTGCTTTAGGGACAAACTATCAAAATGTACATGCAACCTTATTCCAGTGCAAAAAACAGGTGTAATAATAGGAGGATGCAATCAACGTAGTGAAACAATGTTGGGCCATCCATCAATGTATACTCTATATAAAATGTGACATTAATATAGGCTAAATACTGTACATACTAGGGATATGTAATTTATTGGTCGATACAAACAATTTAACAAGTAGCCAATATACTGATATGCTTTTTGTTGTTCTCTCTCTGTCCATCTCTCTCTGTCCATCTCTCTCTGTCCATCTCTCTCTGTCTCTCTCTGTCCCTCTCTGTCCGTCTCTCTCTGTCTCTCTCTCTGTGTCTCTCTGTGTCTCTCTGTCTCTCTCTCTCTCTCTCTCTTTGTCTCTGTCTCTGTCTCTGTCTGTCTCTCTCTCTCTCTCTCTCTCTCTCTCTCTCTCTCTCTCTCTCTCTCTCTCTCTCTCTCTCTCTCTCTCTCTCTCTCTCTCTCTCTCTCTCTTTGTCTCTCTCTCTCTCTCGGCTGGCTGGCTGCGGGAATGGCTGTAAAGTGAGCAGGTTAATAAGCACAAATTAGAACTCATTACATGCCCGCTGATGTGTTGAAACAATGACCGATGTGTTGAAACAAAAGCTTATTGACAACCAGAATAAAGTCTCTAAATTGCGCGCGCGCACACACACACACACACACACACACACACACACACACACACACACACACACACACACACACACACACACACACACACACACACACACACACACACACACACACACACACACACGTGCATGCACAAGCACACACAGGTGGCTGCTTGTTTGTTTTGTTTGGTTTCTATGGTAACCAAGGAAAGGCCTCAGGGCTCAGGGTTTTCCCCACACTATTGACTATTTTACTTGTGCAGGTAATTCTGTGTTCTCCAGACATCCATAGAGTATTGTCACTGTTCTGATTCAGTTCGCTCCGTGTGGCTTCATTCCAACGGTGGCACTTCTGCGTAGACGTTCTACTGGTTTGTCTCCCATTTGAAGACTTCAAATTGGGACAACCGGAAGTTACAGAACGCATTCGCAGTCTATGGGCTCCCAAGTAGGGGTGTAAATCACACCCATCATGGCGATTCGATTCAGTATCGATTTCCTGACCCAACGATTCGATTTTTTTTCGATACTCAAGAATACACCACGATTCGATTCGATTTCGATTTTTTTTTTTACCCTTTTTTACCTTACAGGCTAGACAATGTTTCAAATTTGAAATAAATCAATGAAAGCTGTAATACCGTTATACATTTTATTTGAGAAACAGCAAAGTTGTACTTCACCTAGGCCTAGTCTGAATTACGTGCAGGAGCAAATGGATAAAATAGACCAGATATTTTTATTCATTTATTTTATTTTTAAACATGAATCGATACTCTTGCGGACGTGTCGATGCATCGTATTGTCGGCTGTTGGATCGATACATCGATGCAAAATCGATTTTTTTTTTTACATGTCAATGATATACGTAGGTCACATGACGTCACGCTGGCACCTATAGCCCCATAGTACAGTACCCATACTCATCTAATAGGCCATAGCAGGGTAGCCTGCTTCAGCTCGCAGACTCTGTTGGGCCCACTCCGTTTTGGCCCCGCCTACTCCGTTGAGTTCTATGGTCTGGTGTTTTAGTGACTAAGTTGTAGTTAATCGGTTAATCAAAGCAGTTCATCCAATCAACACAGGGCTGGAGGGGGGTTTAAAAAATTAACCAATCAGCGTTGAAGCCAGTTTTTGAGTTGCGTCATCGAGCTGCACAGCGTCGCCCTGCAGCCCAAGTTGTTCTTAAATGCATGCTTGCAGTTTTCACAACACCAACTGCTGGCTGGCTGACTGACTGACTGACTGACTGACTGACTGACTGACTGACTGACTGACTGACTGACTGACTGACAGTGTGAACAACGGCCGAGAAGATGCATACATATACATCAACGGCCGAGAAGATACATCAAAATGGATAATTTGTTCAAATGTATAAGAACCGACCTGGAGAAGTGTATGGTGGTTTTTACTGATACATTGACAGACGAGGCCACTTTTAACCCATTTAGGCCTGACCTAAGGTTTTTGAAAAACTTTAAATATTTATATTTCAGCATGAAAACGAATTGAATATTTGAATACTGTACTGTATTTATGCCAATAAACTACTTGCAGATAGAACGTTTCATTTCAAGGTACCCCAGTCTGCTGTTGGCGGTGGAAGCATTGAGGGGGCAGAAAGCAGCATGGTCACGTGGCTCATGTACTCGCGTGAGCCCATAAACTCTAACATCTGTTATCCCAATTGCCATTTGTTGTCCTCAAAATAGAAGTCTATCTAGACAGAAGCCATTGGTTCCATGAAGTGAACGGAGTTTGCATAATCTGACTATACTATAAGGCTCTGGGAGGGATAGGTGCAGTGACAATACTTGCCTCTTTACCGTTGCGTTGCACGTTAATAAGAAGTTCACACAATATGCATCACTGATATTTACCCAGCAATGCCGGCGATTACCAATACCATTCACGCTATGCAGACAGGATTATAAGCGAGGTACTAAGGGTTGGTTTTATCATTACGAATCAGTCATTCGTGCAGGCGTTCATTCTCCATGTGTGCATGCATGCTGTTTCCTCCCATGTTCGGTTAAAAGTCTTAAGTCTTAACTTTTTTGTATTCAATGTAACTTTTTTTATTCAATGTGTCGGAGAAGTGTAACAAGTAATTTCTTCCTTGATGCTGTGTCGGCTGTTCTGGTGCTCTGATGCTCTTGTGTGCTGCAAGAGGGATTGGCGGGGCTGTGGGAGAACGGATCTGCAAACCAATGATGCATCGAACCTCAACACGTTATCTTGTAGATCTGATCTTTTTAACGAACACCGCTGTACTACAGCAGTATAGATTTCGGTATAGAACTTCAACTCATAGAATGTACGCAGCACGCCACGTCTTCATCACAACTGAATGGTCAAGTTCTCTGGACACACCGGTACTACTACCTGATTTTTTACAAGTCGCACTGTGAAAGTTTTAGTCACAAATGTGAGCCCGTAGACCCACTGTCGAAACCTGCTGACATCTAATAGCCCATAGTATAGTATGCATGAACTTATAATGGCTCATAATACAACAGATGATCAACACACCATGTTTTCTGTATTTTTATTATTATTATTTATTTATTTATTTTGAAAATTTCAGTCTGGCTACGTCTGGCTTTTTGAATTACGTCACATGGCAGCCACATCTATGGACTTTAGTGTTGGTTTACAACAATTTAGATTGGTAGCCACCAGGCATATGGACTTTGGATGTTTGTTTGGGGCATTTTAAACGGAGCATGATGTTGTTTTAAGCGAGGCGCCCCTCACTTCACGCAAGTGTGCCATTTGTTTTGCAGAGTATATAATCTTACAAATACTCAACCACAGGCATAGTATGCATGGATAGTTTCATCATTATCTCATCAAAGGAATCTAGCGTCAAGCGTCTTAGCGGAGGGTTCCTGGGCAACTTCTGGGGTGCTATAAGTGGTAACTCGCTACTTGCTGCCCTATTGCCTGTCTTTTTTGTCTATTGTCTTGTCATTTTCTATTGTATTGTTATTGTCTTGGCACTGTGGTAAAGCTGGAAACGTTATGTCATCCCTGTATACAGTATGTCTCGGCATACACTGGTGTGACAAATAAGATAAAGTTAAACTGGGGAGCTGGAGAGATCATTTGACCTGAAGATAGGATACTATTATGGTATTTTGACAGCAAACACAGTGGGAATCTGCTCTAACCGTTGAGAGTAATGACGTCACGATGAATCATGCCTAATATGGGTAACATACAACAAGTTATGCTGGCATCGAACACCCCATAGTACCCCATGTTTTTCTGTATTTTAAAAAAAATGCAGTTCATTGACACACTTCGGCTCAGAATAAGATTGACCATAGACCATTTATTGCAAAGCTTTTGCATGTTTGTATGGCGGCATGGCTCTTGCTCATGTGATATCAGACGATCTATGAACTTAGTCATAGGTCTGATATCACATTTGATATCTCCGATTATCTGTGCATCAAGACACAGCTTGAGATATCAACAACCCCCCTGAGCAGAGCCAAGGTACAGTAAAATACAAGACATTAACACGTGAGCATCGTATCCAGTGCAGACTGACATGAGACATTACAACATTTATCCAAAATGCATGAACTACATGGATACAGAAAATATCATAGTCCACAGTAAACATGGATACCATAACAGAACTAGATACCACAATAGTTACAACACTTAAATCATGATTAATCAGAGACTCATGTACTCGGAACTGGTGCCACAGGGAGGAGGCCGGGGAGGTGGAGGAAATTTGAACACATATCTGATCAACAGGACAGAGTCAGCTTAGCAGGAAGAGACAGAGAGGAGAGGGAGAAAGAATAGACTGCTTATATAGGGCACATGATTGAATGTGGGTGTGACTGACTAGCTGACAGCCAATGACAGTGAGGGGAGTTGACATGGTGACGCCAATGAGAGTGAGGGGAGTTGACATGGAGAGACTGCAGATTTAAAGGAACAGAATGAATTACTGATTGAAAATAAGGGGAATTAAATAAACCTTCTGCCCTCCGTGCCTCAATGAACTAACGCTTCGCTGGATTTCATTGACACACTTCGGCTCAGAATAAGATTGACCATAGACCATTTATTGCAAAGCTTTTGCATGTTTGTATGGCGGCATGGCTCTTGCTCATGTGATATCAGACGATCTATGAACTTAGTCATAGGTCTGATATCACATTTGATATCTCCGATTATCTGTGCATCAAGACACAGCTTGAGATATCAACAACCCCCCCCCAACACACGCTCACGGCAGTGAGCCAACATCGGAGCCACAACTAACTTAGCTATATGGGAATGGAATGATAGTCAGTGAAAGCACCGCAGCGGCATGGTGCAATTTCATTTAAATCCACGACCACGTAACCTCGATTTAAATGAAATATCCTACATGAAATTAACTATGTGAATTTCCATTACAAACCACTTGGAGCAACCGGGACCTTCTCATCCATTGCCAATATTCTGCACGGCAGTGACGAATAGATGAACACGTGGCATGCAACAGAAATATCCTATAAATTGATATTTAATTATGTGAATTTCAATCATAGATGGCCGCTGACCACACCATGAAAGAAATATACCATACTAGTGTACTAATCATGTGTAAATCCTTCTACATGCAAGTCACTGGTTCCAGGTAGTGACCTGACATAGAAGGATATATCCTATTTAGTGAGAAGCTGAACTAGCCGCCATATCAACTAGATGTGACAGGGCACGCCAAACCAAACCCCACCGACCCGCGCTCCGGCAAGAATCAGATGACCATAGACCATTGTTGCAAAGCTCTTGCATGATTGTATGGCGGCATGGCTCCGCTCATGCGATATCAGACGATCTGTGCACTGAGTCATAGGTCTGATATCGCATTTGATATCTCCGATTATCTGCACACCAAGGCACAGCTCTGATATCAACAACCCCCCCAACACACGCTCACGGCAGTGAGCCACCTGGAGCCATGCAACGGGTGCGACTATATGAGACTGGAGTGTTAGTGAGTTGAATGCACCGCATGATGCAATTCCATTTAAATCCCCGCATTAAGCGTGCGCAAAATGCGACCCTCATTATGGAAAAATACCTCTGGGACTGGGTGATGAGGAAGGCACGGCCCACGTAACCTTGATTTAAATGAAATATTCTACATGGATTTAGCTTATGTGAGCATTTCCGAAACATGCCATTAATGCAACCTGGCCCTCACATCCAATACCGAATCTGTGCCGCAGTACCAATTAGATGGACTGGAAGCAATTAAGAGGGCTGATGCAACGGAAATATACTATAAAATGTGAAATAACTATGTGAATGAATTTCGATCATAAGGAACTGGAACCGGAGCAGTCAGATCCTGATATGAACGAAATATACTAACTGATTGAGCTAGCCATGTGTAATTCCCTCCCCTGCACCATAGAAGGAATATCCTATTTAGTGGGACCGAACTAACCGCCATATCATGAGCTTTTGACCGGGGCAAATGAACGACAGTCCCCCCCCTCCAAGGGTGAACTAACCAGGAGTCTAGTAACCAAGAGTCGAACCACCATGGTATACCAAATCTTCTGAGAATGAAATATACCACCACAAATCATAATGCACATCGCTGATGAGGTGCAACCACTACTGAATACAAGAATAGTTAAGATAAACACACAAGCTTTATCTGAAGACACACATCCGCATTTAGCGGATACAACTCCAGCAGCAGGTGTCCAACACGGCTTCAGTGTAGATCCTTGGACACGGGACCCCACTGAAATTGCTGCACCGATCCAAGTGAGGACTGGGCTCATCACCTGGCAGCAGACCAAAACTTGACATGGCTCGTTATGTAGAGCTACCTTCCAGAGTGACACCGTCGTGCTGGACATGGGACATAGGAGAGATGGGAGAGAATGCGGCATCAGATCTTAAATGAATACGATATACCAAAAGAATGCTCAGAACAACCACCGATGCGGCATGCAAGCAGCCTTGACACCTGGAATACGACAATGTGATCTACAAAGCCCTATGGACAATTAGTAACCCGCTTAAGTCCCCCTGGCCTGATGTGAGCTGATTAAAACGTACATCTTATGCCTACTCAAGATGTGTATGTGAACGAAAGTGGTGTAAGCTCAGTTGCACTGTGAGAGAGGGTGACTGGTAACGACATTTGGGCAAAATAAGGTTCAATCGAATGAGCCACCCGGACCCTTATATAATCAAACAATGGCATTTAGGTGTAAAAGTATGAGTGCACTGAGCTCGAGGGAATGAGTTGTTGAGCTATTAATGCAAGGTTAAAGTGATAAGTCATCACTTATGTGATTGTACAGTTCCAATCAGAGGCACACCCTGACTCAGTAGACTTGACAGAAACAGTTGGATAATGGATAACCTGCCTCTGGCTTCAGAAGTAGATCCAGGTGAACCACCAAGGTGTGCTTGAGCATGGTCAGCAATGATGCGGGACCGGGATCAGACGAAGTCTGGCGGCAATGCAAGAGGACCTTGCAGTAACCACGATAGGCAGGAAATCCACGCTGAATCACCATGGAGGGCTACGAGAACAACTTGCAGCAACCGTGATGGGCAGAAGGACAACCACGCTGGATCACCATAGAGGGCGGGATCTCGATCATGAAACAGAAACAGAAGCAGTAAGAGTTCGAGCAATGAGATCTTCAAAATGCCAATCTGAAGATAAAATACGAGTTGATTTGGCACCTAGGAATCCGCTTCCTCCCACTGAGCCAAGACACTGAACACCACAGCAATGCTTAATGCCATCCACTGCGCCATAAAAACGCACCCCACTGAAGCAACACCACAACTCACAAGCTTTTGACCCCCAAAACTAGACTATGCGATCTCCTTCCAGAATGCCCTGACTGAATAGTTAACTTCTAGATTCAGAGTCTTCTAGGTTAAAAGTCACCATGGAAACGGCTATACTTTAACCAACCCCCCCGAAACGTATAAACATGAAATGAAGCTTAGCCCCCGGAACAACCAGCCTACAGTATAGTAACACACATAAATATGACGTACTGATCATCAGGGAAAAACTTGATCTGCAGTATAATTACGAGTCAAATTAGGACAACGCCTTCTTCTGAAACAGATTCAATGAGCAACAATTCCACAATAAAATGTCACCTTAGCAACATGGCTATAGATATTAGGGTTGAGACTAGTGCCCTTATAAGTACAAACTGCAGTACCATCCAGAAGCCACAAGAATTACTAATTCAATGGAAAGTTGGGATGGGGAGAATGGGACCATATAATATGCCACACAAATTGAAATGGTGGGCATAGACATTCCCAGAGAGGAATGATACGCACCGACTACAGGGCAAATCATCCTAATGATTGGTCCACGTAGGGTAAACTTTAGCTCTGACTGAGCATGGGGAGACAGCCATATATCCATATCATAGACTGGATATGTATACTTGAAATATGCTCATTTTCCCATCTGAATGACAAGTAGAGCTTAAACAACTGGACCAGTGACATAAGAAAACAGTTGCCTAGAAATAAATTCAAGGATGGTCTGAATTATATGACATTATATTTAAAAAGTAAAAGTTATTTACAAATGTGGCCAATAGCGAACAGAGTTAGCATCCAGCTACTGCAACCACCATGAGGCCCTGAGCAGACAGTTAGCATTTGGCTATGCTACTCAAACAACACCATGTGGCCAATGGCAGTCAGTACTTTATACTCAATAGCATGGTGCAAGTTGCAACACAACATGAATCTCAAAACTCCTAGTCAAACGCATGAATATGGAGGACCGGCTGCCTGTACAGAAGGGAGCTTCCTATCATCTTACCATAATAGGAACTTAGGAACAACACCACTAGAACAAAAGATTGCCCTGACTGAGTGTGACATTACAGATCCCTAGAAACACTTAAGTATATGCTACCTGCTTCTGACCAATCAAAGACTGGGACCTGGCTTGCATACATGTTAATTTCATTTCCCATGAAGGAACCTACACCAAAGAACTTATACCATCCCACCAACAACTAACATTAAGCTACCTTTGTCTGTAATCCCATTGGCAAGTAAAATAAAACTTCAGTCCTCCTAATGCAGTTAGTTGGGTTGCATAGACTACAGTACCCAAGATGCAAGTGAGAGACTTCCTGGATTTCCCACATGGCAAACAAACAATTAGCCTGAAGATGCTAATGATATCTAACCAGTTATTGATCAGACAATGACAAAATCAATCACATATTTAGAACAAGGGCATCACCTGGCATAATACGTCCTTGAAGAGAAACAGGAATCACTGATTGATGGGCTGGGATGCAAACAATCCATGATGAGTAGTAAGATGACAAGAAAACCAGGATACATTGTGGATTTAGGCAGCCAGACTCCCAACCAACAACTACTCATCAGAAAGACAACTCAGAAACCAATCCAAGGCTACTGGTGAGTTACAAATGTGGTGAAAGATTAGCATGAAGAGCACAGACCAACCGATGCAAATTTGAACACATATCTGATCAACAGGACAGAGTCAGCTTAGCAGGAAGAGACAGAGAGGAGAGGGAGAAAGAATAGACTGCTTATATAGGGCACATGATTGAATGTGGGTGTGACTGACTAGCTGACAGCCAATGACAGTGAGGGGAGTTGACATGGTGACGCCAATGAGAGTGAGGGGAGTTGACATGGAGAGACTGCAGATTTAAAGGAACAGAATGAATTACTGATTGAAAATAAGGGGAATTAAATAAACCTTCTGCCCTCCGTGCCTCAATGAACTAACGCTTCGCTGGATTCTGGCTACTTCTGGCTTTTTGAATTACGTCACATCATGGCAGCCGCATCCATGGACTTTTAGAACACTTTAGAAAGAGTAACAATCATGCATATGGACTTTGAATGTTTGTTTGAGGCGCCCCTCACTTCACGCAAGTGTGAAATTTGTTTTGTAGAGTACAATCCTATACAAAAGAAATGCAAGCAAAGGCATAGTATGTATGGGGAGTTACATCATCATCTGAACAAAGGAATCTAGGAAAAAAATACGTATAGCCAACCTTGATGCAAACCAGCAATAAGCGGCGAGAGGTAGCAGGTTACCAGGGATAAAATCAATGCATTAAAACCATAAAACTATTAAATTCACAAAAGTAGCTTTGCTATGTAAGCCACACTTCCTTGTTTTCACTCGCCAGTGTCTGTAACAGGATAGGAATCTCTTTGCATGGCGCCCGGAGCCACACATTCAGTCAAATGAGCGGGTGAAGGGTTCTCTGCCATCCAATAGGGGGCAGTGTCTATTTACAGTAGCTACTGTTGTGTTCTTCAGCCATTTCTGTTGTTACGAGGTGTCACATTCACATTACTTTGTTTGGGAGTATTTTCACCTAATAATCGTGAGTTTGCTCTTGCATGGTTATTTGGAAGTATAGTGTGATTTCTGCTATTTTTTTTTATTATGAGCCTGCTTGCTTTAGTTGATGCCTTTTTGCTTGTTTGCACTGCAGGGCTTCTTCATCTTTGTCATTAAAGAAACCTATTGACAGTGAGGATGGGGCTTAGACACCCACATGGGCAGGGTATGTAAGGCAATGAAGTGTTCCTGTTAATTGAAGCAGAGGGTTATCCCTAGTTGTTACGGTACACCTCTCACGTGACAGTGACCAGCCAATCGGAATCAAGTACTTGGACTACCCCTTTTCGAATTGAGCGCCACAGTCCTGCCCCCCTCGCTGGTTCCAGAAGTGAATTCCCCATGTGTTTTCCTTATTTAAAGAACATTTAAAGGTAGGGGAAGTGATTTCACTTTTGTCAGATATCACCCAAAAAAAAAATTTTTCTGTTAAAATGCTCTATTATAAGGTGTGGAAACCACATATGGAGTTTCCCCCTCCCCCACGTTAGCAGAGGAGCTAATAAAAGTTCCCCAGGTTGCCACCAATTCTCCTCCAATCAGGAGCGAGCAGCAGGTTCACATAGTGTAGCTACTGTTGGGGCCCCCTAGTGCACCAGGCTGGTACTACACCATGAATTTCAAATCACTTCCCCTACCTTTAAGTCTTGTACAAAGCAAACCCGGGTCATGGCAAATCATGACAACAGACACGATATTTTGGACCCGAACAAGTGGTCCAGGGTGCCTGGATCACGGCGGAGCCATGGTCCAGGCCCAAACTACATATTTATAAATGGGCCCCCTCCCATTCAGATTTCCGTACAATACACAAACATTAAAGTCCCATTTTACGTCATATAATGTCCGAGCAAGTCGGCATGGTGTTTTTTCATCATGAAGATGTGAACGCCCCTCACTTCACAAAGGTGTGATTCTATTTTTGAGGGGTCCTCCTACAGAACAGTACTTATTGTTTTGGCACGGATCCTCTCATATTTGCCATTGACAATGGAAGGAGGATTTACGTCATACAGTATGTGGCTGAGCAAGTCAGCTTTTTGTGTCAACATTCACATCAGTATAACGTGACCTAGAAGCATTGTGTGGAACATTGTGCAATGCCTTTCCACAGTGATGTGAAACAACTAGGGCATGTGGAACTGGTCAGCAGGGATAAGAGCAACCGCCACTTCACACAGGTGTGATTTTCAATTCATTGTCTCCACCGAAGGTGGGGACTATAAAACGCCCTCTGTTCGTGCACGCGGCCCGTCCGTCCCCCGAACCTGTCCGTCGCACGACTGTCTGTCCGTGCACGCAGCCCTTTCGTCATGACGTCATGACGACATTATAGTTGATACACTAGTACCAGTGTAATAACAGCATCGACAACTATATTCATTATTTTTATTTTTTATTTTTTTAGAAACTATTTTGAATTCTGCACTTTTTATTTAAAGAATAATATCATCAATTCTTACCCTTTTTTTTAATCCCAAAGAAAAGTTAATGTTAAAAACATATTTATGACCCCAGATATTTTTTTCTTGAACTATTACATAGAATTTGAATGATTTTTTTTATTTCCAACTGAAATGAAATAGAAAATACAAATTCAGAAAAGACATTAGTGTTTTATATATATTAGAATAATATCATCAATTGCTGAGCCCGGACGGTGGAGACCTGTGCCCCGTAGGGGCACAATCTTGTTCAGATGATCAGAGGACAAAAGTCATGATGCAAAATTGCTTGAGAAGCATTAGAGTTATAAACTAGATCTGTTCAGGGCACAGGTCTCCACCAGCCCAGGTCTGCTACGTCACCCCCTCCCTGTTAGGTCATCCCTAGTAGGGTGACGTAACAGTTGCACGGACAGACATACTGACAGGGGGTGAAACATAGTCACCAGTATGAGGAGGGAGGGTCAAACACAAACATTGGGATTTTTGTCACAAAATTTAGGAAATATAGACAATATTGCCCAACCTGAGGCAAGAACACCCATTGTCCCAGGAACATTCCAGGTCAAATATTGTAGTGTACTCTCTTCCACTTGGGGCACTTTAGGTGTTTTAGTGTTTTTCTGTGGTCTTTTTCATGCTTGGACTGTATCATGACTTGAAGAAACTGCCAGATGGGGCCCAACAGAAAATAAGGAAATACAGGTGCTCAGAGCACGAGTCCTCAACGAATTGATCGAGTCAATCAATCAATCATCAGCGTGGTTCAGGAGAGTCATTGATGATGTCTGACTTGAATTGAATTGCTGACCTAAGCTCCCCAGATATCAAATGTAACACCACACGACTTCATGAGGATATTGAACGCCAAATCCCAAACATCAGATCTGTGCGACTGGATCACAGATCCGGATGATGTTGTTTGATGATGACCTGAAAGCTGTTGTTGACAGCTCTCCATCAGTGCCAAGGCAGCAGAAATCCTGCGGGAAGAAAATCTTCCAACAAGATGAGTGCCCCTTCGTGGCGCAGGCCTCCACCAGGCCAGATCAGGTCGTGGCTCTGATGACATCGGGGCGAGCGTACGTGAGTGGGGTGAACATGTACGCCATGGCCTACTCATACGTGAGCGGAGCAAGCTAATCTGATGACATCACCTAAACCGGCCAATCGCGTGCGACCTGGACCGTGCACAGACGGATGGATGGACGGACGGACAGGCGGTAAAACATACTCTCCACCAGGATTTACAGATTCCTTCACAGCTTCCTGCAAAGCCGATTCAGTTCCTCCACTGCTGCGATCGTTCCTACAGATGCTTCTGGATTGATCAGGTATTGACCAGCCAGCCCCTGAACCAGAGAAGCGCCAAGTTGTTCCATCAACTGGCCAGCAAATATTTTACAACTCTGTGAAACGCAAATCCAAGAAACGTCACAGAGATGACACTGAGAGAGGGGGAAACGCCAGCTTCACTTTATCTGGCACTGCACTGGCATACTGGACAGTGGACACCTGGTGGATGTCATGCATGATCGAGGTACAGTATGTGTGTCATATGCTCGCTTGAAAACATTGAGAACAAATTCAGTGATCAGTCATTGGGAGCAGATTGGTGTGATGGCCCCACCTCAGGCTTGACCCTTAACAGTCTGGTGGTTTTGACAACACTGATCTCAATCCATCATCAACAGCAGCAAAAACAGCCCTCCATGAAACATGCATTAGCATTCAGCAGCACGTCTCGTCAGACTACCAACAAACAGTCAATCTATGGATCTACTGATCTATTGATCTGGATGTTTCACTCCATACTGATGAGGTGTGATTTTTAGGCCCTAAGTACAGCTTTTTGTCAAGACTCCTGTCACATTTGCCATTGACAGTGAAAGTAGAATTTCCGTAATATGTGTCGGAAAAAAATCTGTTTTTTTATGGCAACACATTAAATGCCATTGATGAGGTGAATTTTCATCATACGTGTCTGAGCAAATCGGCTAATTGGTTCTGTATATAATTCTAGTTAATATTTAATATGTAATTAAAACACTCTCAGTGCCAGCACTTTTCCATGTAATATTATTGCATGACATGACTGGTTGGCACAGATGATAAGAGCTCCCCTCACTTCACATGGGTGTGATTTCAGTTCATATGTTTTTTTTTTTTTTTTCACTTCAAAATGGGGGTGTGCTAAAGGTCAAAGTTCAAAATTGTTTGGCATGAGGAGACACATTTGTGTAGCGATTTCAGTTACACAACAAGAATGTGCCCCTACGGGGCACAAGTCTCCACCGTCCGAGCTAAAGAATTGATGATATTATTGTAATATATATAAAACACTAATGTCTTTTCTCCGATTCAGCTATGAGATCTATGACGTCATCATTACATCACACATGGAATCTCACACTTCTATCTCCACCGTATCTCTTACCTAGGTCTCCACCCTCCGGGCTCATGTTTGAACGTGCACTGGTACTAGTATATCAACTATAACGTCATCATGCTGTAATCATGGGACAGACAGATTCAGGACAGATAGTCGTGCGACAGACAGACTTAGGACGTGCACGGACAGAGGGCGTTTTATAGTCTTTCTTATATAATGCTATGTATTACATCATCTTCTTTTCATTACGTACAAAAATCTTCATCTCACACTTCTATCTCCACCGTATCTCTTACCTATGACCTCATCATGACGTCATCTCAAGCTTCACAAGCTCAGCTCTCCTCCCAGAGACCTCTACCCAGGTCTCCACCCTCCGGGCTCATGTTTGAACGTGCACTGGTAGTAGTATATCAACTATAACGTCATCATGCTGTAATCATGGGACGGACAGATTCAGGACAGATAGTCGTGCGACAGACAGACTTAGGACGTGCACGGACAGAGGGCGTTTTATAGTCCCCACCTTCGGTGGAGACAATGAATATGGAAGATATATTTTAGGGCAAACACGGGTATGAGGAGTTTCATCACATCACGATCAAAGGAATCTAGGAAATAAAAAAATCACACCACTCAGCGTCTTAGCGGAGGCTCCATGGTCAACTCCTCAGGTGCTAGAAGTGCTAACTTGCTACTTGCTGATCTATTGTTTGTCCTTTTGTCTATTGTCCTGTCATTGTCTATTGTATTGTTATTGTCTTGGCACTGTGGAAAAGCATGACAAATAAAAAACGTTGAACCTTGAACCTAATTATGATGCTGCCGGCTGTCCTTCCAGCACTGAGCTGTAGACGCCACCAAGGTAAAGTGGTAAAGCATCACGGCCAGGTTGCATTCCAAATGAAATTCATGAAGAATTTGCGGCAAAAAGAAAGGGAAATGTCAAGGTCAACAGAAGACAGAGGTTCTCCTGAAAGTAGATGGGGACGACTCAGTCATGGTGAATCAGGTGGACTCAGGCCCGGTGTGAGGGTTCTGCTTAAAGCAGCCGTTTGGACTTCTGTGTGGATGCGGTGATGATGTCTTTTAAGACTATTGATGTGACGGAAACTCCTCTCACACCATCTGCAAGCAAAGGGTTTCTCTCCTGTGTGGGTCCGTTGGTGCCTCTTTAGATTAGGCAACTGATTGAAAACCTTCTCACACCATTTGCAGACAAAGGGTCTCTCTCCTGTGTGGGTCCGTTGGTGTGTTCGGAGACTAGCTAACTGAGTGAATCTCTTATCACATGTTTGGCAGTGGAAGGGTTTGTCTCCTGTGTGGGTCCGTTGGTGTGTCCGTAGATGAGCTAACTGAGTGAATCTCTTATCACATGTTTGGCAGTGGAAGGGTTTGTCTCCTGTGTGGATCCGTTGGTGTGTTCGTAGATGAGCTAACTGAGTGATTCTCTTATCACATGTTTGGCAGTGGAAGGGTCTCTCTCCTGTGTGGGTCCGCTGGTGACGCTCTAGTTCACTTCTAAAACTGAACCTCTTCTTACACCATCCACAGGAGATCAAGAGCTTTTCTCCAGTGACTTCAGTGCCTGCTTGTTTCTGGACATTGCCGGAGTCGATGGTCGGCTGACTGTCAGCTGGGGAGATCATTTCTCCTGAAGATCTATTATGGTAATATAACAGCAGCCGCAGTGGGAATCTAGTCTCACCGTTGAGTGTGGCGGCTTGTAAGTAATCCCAGTGGTGATGACCTCGTCCTCCACAATGAATAGTGCCTGATATAGGTCACATGACGTCACGCTGGCATCTATAGCCCCATAGTACAGTACCCATACTCATCTAATAGGCCATAGCAGGGTAGCCTGGTTCAGCTCGCAGACTCTGTTGGGCCCACTGCGTTTTGGCCCCGCTTACTCCATTGAGTTCTATGGTCTGGTGTTTTAGTGACTGAGGTGTAGTTAATCAGTTAATCAAAGCAGTTCATCCAATCCACACAGGGCTGGAGGGGGGTTTAAAAAATTAACCAATCAGCGTTGAAGCCAGTTTTTGAGTTGCGTCATCGAGCTGCACAGCGTCGCCCTGCAGCCCAAGTTGTTCTTAAATGCATGCTTGCAGTTTTCACAACACCAACTGCTGGCTGGCTGGCTGACTGACTGACTGACTGACTGACTGACTGACTGACTGACTGACTGACTGACTGACTGACGGTGTGAACAACGGCCGAGAAGATGACATACATCAACGGCCGAGAAGATACATCAAAATGGATAATTTGTTCAAATGTATAAGAACCGACCTGGAGAAGTGTATGGTGGTTTTTACTGATACATTGACAGACGAGGCCACTTTTAACCCATTTAGGCCTGACCTAAGGTTTTTGAAAAACTTTAAATATTTATATTTCAGCATAATTGAATATTTGAATACTGAACTGTATTTATGCCAATAAACCACTTGCAGATAGAACGTTTTATTTCAAGTTACCCCAGTCTACTGTTGGCGGTGGAAGCATTGAGGGGGCAGAAAGCAGCATGGTCACGTGGCTCATGTACTCGCGTGAGCCCATAAACTCTAACATCTGTTGTCCCAATTGCAATTTGTTGTCCTCAAAGTAGAAGTCTATCTAGACAGAAGCCATTGGGTTCCATGAAGTGAACGGAGTCTGCATAATCTGACTATACTATAAGGCTCTGGGAGGGATAGGTGCAGTGACAACACTTGCCTCTTTACCGTTGCGTTGCACGTTAATAAGAAGTTCACACAATATATGCATCACTGATATTTACCCAGCAATGCCGGCGATTACCAATACCATTCACGATATGCAGACAGGATTATAAGCGAGGTACTAAGGATTGGTTTTATCATTACGAATCAGTCATTCGTGCAGGCGTTCATTCTCCATGCGTGCATGCATGCTGTTTCCTCCCATGTTCGTGCTGACGCACGTAGTCCCCACCTTACGGTGGGGACTATAAATCGTACCCTGTCCCTCAGCGCGTCCGCATCCAATGACGTCATGATGACGTCATAGGATGCACGGACAGACATACGCGCACGGACAGACACGCGCGCGGAAGGACAGGGTACGATTTATAGTCTCCCACCTTACGGTGGAGACAATGAATATGGAAGATATATTTTAGGGCAAACACGGGTATGAGGAGTTTCATCACATCACGATCAAAGGAATCTAGGGAATAAAAAAATCACACCACTCAGCGTCTTAGTGGAGGCTCCATGGTCAACTCCTCAGGTGCTATACAGTAAGTGCTAACTTGCTACTTGCTGATCTATTGTTTGTCCTTTTGTCTATTGTCCTGTCATTGTCTCCACCGAAGGTGGGGACTATAAAACGCCCTCCGTCCGTCCCCCCGAATCTGTCCGTCGCACGACTGTCCGTGCACGCATTTCGTCATGACGTCATGACGACGTTATAGTTGATACACTAGTACCAGTGAACGTTCAAACCTGAGCACAGGCGGTGGAGACCTGGGTACAGGTCTCTAGGAGGACCCCTGAGCTTGAGAAGCTTGAGATGACGTCATGATGAGGTCATAGGTATGAAGGTCATAGGTCATGGGTATAAAACGCCCTCTGTTTGTGCATTTGAATGATTTTTTATTTCCAACTGAAATGAAATGGAAATTTCAAATTCAGAAAAGACATTAGTGTTTTATATATATTAGAATAATATCATCAATTCTTAAGCCCGGACGGTGGAGACCCGGGGGGTATTTCACGAAAGGTGGATTAGCAAATCGGGGATTTAAGCCAAAACCAGGCTTATTAAAGCCTGGTCTGTAGAGCCCGGTTTATTCTGTTCCACTAAAGCCAATCAAGGCTTAAAATGGGAGGATTTAGTAAGCCAGGATAGTCAAGCCTGGCTAAAAAAAACAGCTTGGCTTTTTCTTTCTAGACCCCTTTGGTAGAAGCCAGAATCACTGATCCTTCTTCTTTGTGGGGTATTATGGAAGCTGCCATCCTTAATAGTTGCATTGCCGCCTCCTTCTGTATATCTTACTTAGTAGAAGAACTTCCGTCTATCCCACAGACTTACTGCTACATTGATACAATGACTTATAGGCCAGTAATTTTAGCTCATGTTTTACCTAAAATTGGAATAAATTGTAACATGGCATTTTTCTTCACAGATCATTTCTTAGAGGTCTCCAGAACAACATATTAAAAGTCCCGAAAAATCCCAGTTGCGCAAATATGTTTAATTTCATAAAGTAATAGAATATATAGGCTCCAATGGAGTGATAGCCCCGCCCCCTCCTATACAAACCCATTATAACTTAAAACTCCATTTTAACCATGATGGGATATTCAAAAACAACCCATCTTTTTTCTGGTGACTGATATAGTCCTCCTAATACGTGAGAGGACCGTGGAATTTCATTCACAGGTTTCAGTTATTTTTTAAATATTGTTTTGGAAAATGTAGCTGCCTCCATATCTGGCCATGCTCACTCAAATGAATATTAAAAAAATAAATAAATGAAACCTGTAAATGAAAGTCCACTGCCCTCACCTTTTTCTGGTGACTGATATAGTCCTCCTAATATGTGAGAGGGCAGTGGAATTTCATTTACAGGTTTCATTTATTTATTTTTTTAATATTCATTTGGGTGAGCATGGCCAGATATGGAGGCAGCAACATTTTCCAAAACAATATTTTAAAAATAACTGAAACCTGTGAATGAAATTCCACAGTCCTCTCACGTATTAGGAGGACAATATCAGTCACCAGAAAAAGATGGGTTGTTTTCTAATAATCCATCATGGTTAAAATGGAGTTTTAAGTTATAATGGGTTTGTATAGGAGGGGGCGGGGCTATCACTCCATTGGAGCCTATATATTCTATTACTTTATGAAATTAAACATATTTGCGCAACTGGGATTTTTCGGGACTTTTAATATGTTGTTCTGGAGACCTCAAAGAAATGATCTGTGAAGAAAAATCCCATGTTACAATTTATTCCACTTGAAACGCTATTTATCCTGGACTATTAATCTTCTAAGACAAATACTGATGCCATAATAGATACATGTATTTCCACACTCACTCAAGAGGGGCCACAATGCATATTACTGCCATTGCCAAAAATAGAGCTTGTAGAGTGTCTATTTTTTGCTATATTTGAATTGAAATCCTGAATAAAAATCCTCATATTTTTAAATGGAATCCTTAAAAGTAATCATTTTTATTTATTTTCAATGCAATTATATGTACTGTATCATACTGTACTGTACTGTACTGTACTGTACTGTACTGTACTGTACTGTACTGTACTGTACTGTACTGTACTGTACTTCACTGTATTGTACTGCATCATACTGTACTGTGCCATACTGCACTGTGCCATACTGTATATACTGAAATATGGGACTTATGTTTTTTTTTTCTTTAATGACCAATATGGTGTTATTTATTGATCTGCAATATGACTGCAGGCTGATAAATAAGGCAACATAAACCCATAATAATTGAAGAAGTGTTAAAACTCATTGGTTTGTAATCAGATTGACTGTCTAATGCCCAGTAAAGACATCAGGATTAGTTTTAAACCTGACTGTTAGCCTGGTCCGGAGCAGGCTAAGTTCATAGCATAAGTTTCCATGGGAACTAATGTGGCATTGCTTTCATGAAACCAAATCAAGCCTCAACATATCCAGGTTAACTGGTCAAGTTAATCTGGCAAGATTAACCAGTTTTCATGAAACCGAATGAACGCTAATCCAGGATATAATAAACTGGGATATCAGTTAAATCCTGGCTTTTTCCCTAATCTACCTTTCGTGAAATAGGCCCCTGTGCCCCGTAGGGGCACAATCTTGTTGTCTATTGTATTGTTATTGTCTTGGCACTGTGGAAAAGCATGACAAACAAGAGTTGTGCCACTACGGGGCACAGGTCTCCACCGTCCGGGCTCAGGTTGGAACGTGTGCACATTGCAAAGTAGTTTATTGTGAGTGTAATGAGACAATACTCATGACTATATATAAACGTATCTTAGTCACTACATAAATACGTTTTTAACATTAACTTCTCTTCAGGATTACAAAAAAAAAATGGTAAGATAATAATATCCTTAAAAAAAAAGGTTAGAGTTCTCAAAGCAGGTATATCCTATGTAGAAATAAAACAATGATGTCTTTTCTGAATTTGAAATCTCTTTTTCAGATGAGTTGGAAATAAGAAATCATTCAAATTCTATGTAAGAGTTCAAGAAAAAAAATGTCTGGGGTCAGGTTTGCACGAGTGCACATTTCAAAATAGTTTCCAACAAAATGAAAAAATAAAAATAATGAATAGAGTTGTCGATGCTGCTATTATTTGGAGAAAACAATCTATTCTCTATTCTAATCTATTCTCTTTCTCTCGTTTTTCTTTCCTTGCTTCTCTTTCATGCCTCCATCGTAGATTTTTTTCATCTTCTTTCTCTTCCTCCCGATTTTTTTGCATTCTTTCTCTATTCTTCTTTTTTCGATCTTCTCTGCCGCGAGGATTATATATCGAGCACAGAGCGATTCATTACTGGCGTCGTAGGTCGTTCGTTCTACCAATCTTAATTAAAGGTAGGGGAAGTGATTTCACTTTTGTCAGATATCACCCAAAAAATATATTTTTTCTGTTAAAATGCTCTATTATAAGGTGTGGAAACCACATATGGAGTTTCCCCCTCCCCCACGTTAGCAGAGGAGCTAATAAAAGTTCCCCAGGTCACCACAATTCTCCTCCAATCAGGAGAGAGCAGCAGGTTCACATAGTGTAGCTACTTTTGGGGGCCCCTAGTGCACCAGGCTGGTACTACACCATGAATTTCAAATCACTTCCCCTACCTTTAAATAGGCTATTACTAGGGCGTGACAACCTGCCATTGTCCTAGTCACACCCGAATTAAATATACAGATACGCCTACAGAAACCATTGTCTGTGGGAAGCGGAAACTATAACATTTCAATAGGGCTTCATCCTTAGCTTTAAAATAAAGATGCCACAGTTCAAAAAAGCACCAAAATGTTAGATTATTCCTTACAAATAAGAAATACAAAAATAGAGGTAGGCACTAAGCACTGCTTTGCACAGAGACAAGTAGCAAGGAAAGCAAGAAAGAGAGTGTAGTGGCCCATAGAGAGAAAATCCAGATGAAGAATACATTTGAGGTCCAGCATAGTGGGCTGCCTACTGGTCGCTATCATTTAAATAAAGAACTTATAATTTGCTTGCCATGTGTCTAGATACAGGTCACAGATGTGCTTTCTTGAACATAAGATTAGGAGATGTGGCATAAATTAGGAGATTCCCAATATATTCCCGTCTCCCAATGTCATTAATTACCAATTCATTAATTCATTCGCTTATTTACGCTCAAAAGGCACATAGGTTGCCCTTGTTTGCAGCGACATAGTGAACAATATACAAACTGTAGCAAACAGTAATACAATCGCAAAGGATATAATAGAAATAACTTAAAGAGCTAGATCCTAAAATATCTTCAAAACAATTACAACATACACAATACGATCATGGATTTGAACTGTGGCATTGAAGCAAACTTTCTAATGTGTGAAAGCGCATTCAAGGGGTAAAGGGAATTAAGTCAACATAAATTGGCCATTCTGGACAGTCACTTTTGTCATTTCTCTGTCAACAAATGTTTTTATTCACACAAACCCAAAAGCTGGGCATAAGAGGGGATAGTGCCTCTCCAAAAGAGGACTTGCTTAACAAAATGTGCACACTAAAAATAAAATGTAAAAAGGTACTTGTTTGTCTCTGCGACAATACCTTAATTAACTAAAAATTTTAGTTGATTTGAATAGCCAGGTGTGTGCTCTGTAGTATTTGTAGTATTTAATACAACAGAGCACACACCTGGCTATTCAGATTTCAAATACAGCACATTTGCACCTCAAATAACAAATAACAATAAGACACTGTTTACATCTGTGAAACTAAAAATCCCATTTGTGTGAAGTGAGGTGCCCAGTAAAAATGTGTCACATGGTGTTTAATGCTGTAAAATAGACATGCTATGCAAGCCAAAAGTGCATTAAACATTAAGTCCATATCATTTGTGGAAGGGGCCAGTGCCGAAAAAAGGGCAATGCAGTTGTAAAACGACAGCAACATGATAGTACTCATTTAAGAGGACATGGACAGCCCAAGTCATTGGTCTGCCAATCTACCGTCTACTTATTTGTCTTCCCCAAGCTCCCTATACCCTTTCTGCAAGAGGGCCACAACAGAAAGGCCAATAGCTTTTCTGTCTCTATTCTTTCTTTTGTATGTATATACAATGAATCAAACCAATTTAACATCCTCCTCAGAGTTCGAGTTGTAAAAAAAACAGAGGGGGACATTGAGCTGTATTTACTTCATTGTACAGCAAATAATGGTAATTGATCAAACACAATTATCAGTCTCCAAAGGAGAAGCTTTGAGTAGAAGCAGGGATGAGATATTATCCCTATTCAATAAAAACAATGATCAGAGAGGGGTCAGAAAATCAAGCTCCTTCCACCGTTTACCGCTCATGGAGTCTCTTCCATGTCCGGCGCTGGGAGTCTGGTGCAACGCACAGGTCCTGTGCCTCCAGGATTGGGCCTGGTGAGACGTAGGAGGGGCACGGACAGGTGTCAAACCACAGAGCCTAGCCCCTCCACGCATCAGAACCTCCCAGTTTTGGCGGAGTATTTCAGGGGCGGTGGATTGGACGGCCTTGGCCTGATCAGGGGTAGCTACTGGGACGTGAGTCGGGGCGTCATGAACCCCGGCTGGGTCACCTGAGTGAGGGGTATGATGTTCGAGAGACCCGAAACCCCAATGAGCTTGGGATAGATCACTGAAGACACGTCCCAGGTTGGATCCATTCGATGTATTAAAAAACCGCCCTCACCAAACATCTCTATGATGTTTAGGGCACAGAGAGGAGTACAGTACTTTCAACCAAGTTCAATAGCAAACAATGCATTGCAGGAACTAAAAATATTATCAAGACTCCCTAACGCCCGGTCGCACCCACCACCATTTAATTATATTATAAAATTAGTTAAAGAACCACAGAACCACATTGAATAACAAGGAATCTTTTTGGTCTTTTACACATTTTAAAGATGCACTATGCAATATGCTTAATACAAATTATCCATCAAAAAAATCAACGCAGCCGGGGTGGGAGATGGGAGTTAAGGGACTGGGATTTGTGTGGTCCATGGAGGGGAAAAAGAAGCAGTGTTGAGAATTCAGTAGGTGAAAGTAGAAATTCATCTTCATTCAATCGTCGCCTGGTGCTGGTCTCACCTTGAGGTCATGCAGAACGTGAGGGGGGCTACGACTATGACGTGTCCGCCGGCTGGCTGGGCAGGGGCGCCGCCTGAGCCCCCGACGCCGTCGCCGTCCTCTGGCTGGAGCGGGACGCGGAGCGCGAGCGCGAGCGAGAGCGAGAGCGGTAGCGGCGGCCGCGGGACCAAGACCTGGAGCGAGACCTGCTGGGCCTGGAGCGAAGTCCTCCTCCTCTCTTGCTGAAGCTGTAGCAGTCGTAGGCATAGTGGCCCCGGTCGCCGCACTGGTAGCACCGGTCGTTGGGGTCGAAGCGGCGCTTGCCGGGGCGCCCGCTGCGGCGCCCGCTGCGGCCCCGCCGGGACATCCGCGTGGACATCTCCACGCGGATGCGGTTGCCGCACAGGACCTTGCCGTCCATGCCCTTCACGGCGTCCTCGGCATCCCGGGGGTCCTCATACTCGACGAAGGCGAACCCGGGCGGGTTCCGGGCCACCCAGACAGTCCGCAGGGGGCCAAAGTGGTTGAAGGCCCGCTCCAGCTCGTCCTTGGCGGCGCCTGTTCCCAGGTCGCCGATGTAGACCTTGCAGTCGCTGGCTCTCGATGAGTAGTATGACATCTTTCATCTGCCCCTCCCCCTCACTGTCTTTGATCTTCGTTTCCATGGTATCAACATATATATCTATTTATGATGTCATCATGACGTCATCCATGCACAGGCTACGGAAGATATGACATCATTTTGACGTATTTGGATGTTATTTGGAAAGTAGATGGGGACGACTCAGTCATGGTGAATCAGGTGGACTCAGGCCCGGTGTGAGGGTTCTGCTTAAAGCAGCCGTTTGGACTTCTGTGTGGATGCGGTGATGATGTCTTTTAAGACTATTGATGTGACGGAAACGCCTCTCACACCATCTGCAAGCAAAGGGTTTCTCTCCTGTGTGGGTCCGTTGGTGCCTCTTTAGATTAGGCAAGTGATTGAAAGCCTTCTCACACCATTTGCAGACAAAGGGTTTCTCTTCTCTGTGGATGCGCTGGTGCAGGGTTAGACTGTTGATATGACTGAAGCTCTTTTCGCACCATTTGCAGGCAAAGGGTCTCTCTCCTGTGTGGGTCCGTTGGTGTGTCCGTAGAGTAGCTAACTGAGTGAATCTCTTATCACATGTTTGGCAGTGGAAGGGTTTGTCTACTGTGTGGGTCCGTTGGTGTGTTTGTAGAGTAGATAACTGAGTGAATCTCTTTTCACATGTTTGGCAGTGGAATGGTCTCTCTCCTGTGTGGGCCAGTTGGTGTGCCTGTAGACCAGCTAACAGAATAAATCTCTTGTCACATGTTTGGCAGTGGAAGGGTCTCTCTCCTGTGTGGGTCAGTTGGTGTCTTCGTAGATTAGCTAACTGAGTGAATCTCTTATCACATGTTTGGCAGTGGAAGGGTCTCTCTCCTGTATGAGTTCGCTGGTGACACTCTAGTTCACTTCTAAAACTGAACCTCTTCTTACACCATCCACAGGAGATCAAGGGCTTTTCTCCGGTGACTTCAGTGCCTGCTTGTTTCTGGACATTACCGGAGTCGATGGTCGGCTGGCGGTCAGCTGGGGGGATCATTTGACCTGAAGATAGGATAGAGAGGATATTACCTCTCATGTTAATTTGACAGCAACCACAGTGGGAATCTGCTCTCACCACTGAGAGCAGATTCCGTGGTGATGGTCTTGTCCGCCCGATGACGTCACCATGAATCGTGCCTAATATGGGTTACATGAAGATTAGATGCCAATAGCCCATTGTACAATACCCATACTCATCTATTAACCCATAGCAGAGTACACAAGGTCCCACTAACAACATTGCCATGTAACGTTGGTTCCAAGTTCCTCGGAACTATACATAGAATTTTAGTTCTATGCATAAAACCGTTATGTAAACACAAGGACGCTTGAGACTTGATTGTTACTGGAATAACAACTAACATGTCACTTATTATGATATAAGTGAACTGAAAACATTTTAAACAAGAGTTGTGCCCCCTACGGGGCACAGGTCTCCACCGTCTGGGCTCAGGTTTGAACGTGTGCACATTGCAAAGTAGTTTATTGTGAGCGTAATGATACAATACTCATGACTATATATAAATGTATCAAGAATTGCCTTTTGACCTCAGGGTCTTCAGGAGTCCTTCTCACTCAGGCCTCCTCCTACTATTACGTTATCATGACATCATCACATGCGAACTCTCTACATCCCCAATCAGGATACATTTTTTATATATGCGCACCTCTAACGAATCCTCCCAACTCAGGGCTTCCCTATCTCACTCTTTATGACATCATCTCAAGGCTCATTCTAGCTCAGGGGTCCTCCTAGATCAGGCCCCCCTAGCTCGACGTCATCTCAGGAGCCTCAAGGGTCCTCCTAGCTCAAAGCCCTCCTAGCTCAACTATGACGTCGTCATGACGTCATGGGACGGACAGATCGTGGGCACGGACTGCTACGTGCACGGACACGTAGCCCCTAGCTCTATGATGTCACCCCAAACATCACTCTACCTCCGGCTCCTAACCTTCTCATCATCTAACGAATCCTCCCAACTCAGGGCTTCCCTATCTCACTCTTTATGACATCATCTCAAGGCTCATTCTAGCTCAGGGGTCCTCCTAGATCAGGCCCCCCTAGCTCGACGTCATCTCAGGAGCCTCAAGGGTCCTCCTAGCTCAAAGCCCTCCTAGCTCAACTATGACGTCGTCATGACGTCATGGGACGGACAGATCGTGGGCACGGACAGGCTACGTGCACGGACAGAGACCTGGGCACAGGTCTCCACCGTCTGGGCTCAGGTTTGAACGTGTACTAGTACTAGTGTGTCAACTATGACGTCGTCATGACGTCATGGGACGGACAGATCCAGGGCACGGACGGGCTACGTGCACGGACAGAGGGCGTTTTATAGTCACCACCTTCGGTGGAGACAATGAATGCAATTTTACAATTGCAAAGTGGAGCTGCCTTTATGATATTGTAATTGCAACCTGGTGACGTAGTAAAAGTAATCATAAGATATACCTTCCGTGTTCTTTCCTTATGAAAGATTATTATGTCTCGGATGAATTTGAATATGAATATCTCTTGAAAATCACGTTTTGTTCAATTCTGCTCATTTGTCTCCACCGTAAGGTGGCGACTATAATTCGTAACCTGTCCGTCTGTCCGTCCACACGCGTCCGTCTGTCCGTCCGTCCGTCCGTCCGCACATCTGTCCATCCGCACAAGTCTGTCCGTCTGCACACATTCGTCTGTGCACGCGCCTGTTACGTCACTCGCAGGGTGACGTAACAGCATGGTGGTGACCCGTCTGTCCGTTCACACATCCGGCTGAGCACGCGTTTGTCCGTCCGTCCAGCATGGTGGTGATTACGTTTAGAGGCACCCTCACACGTCTGCCCGTGCACACGTCCGTCCTGTCCGTGCACGTGCCTGTTATGTCACCTGCAGGGTGATGTAACAGCATGGTGGTGACCCGTCTGTCCGCTCACACACCTGTCTGAGCATGCGTTTGTCCGTCATGGTGCTGATTATGTTTACAGGGTGGAATGTGCACATGTTCAAACCTGACCCCGCACGGTGTTCGTGTATGTGCAAGTAAGAGACCTTTATAGCTAATGTCATGAGTATTAGCCACATATTCAGTCTAAGTGAGCGTATGAAGGGATCTCTCCTACCCACTAGGGGGCAGTGTCTTTTTAGCTATTCTTGTCTTCTGTGGGGTTGATTTGATTGATTTTATTTGATATATATGATACAGTTCATAAAGAGCAGCACATATTAGCCTATCTGGATAGCACATAAAAGTCATAGGACTTAATTCCATTGTGATCCAACAATATACATTACAAAAGGAACAATCAACGGTACTACAGTACATCACAATAATGACTAATTACAACAGCAATAAATAGAATAGAATACATATAAACGAAATATGGAACACTAAGTTAACTTCCCCATTAACCAATTTTTCAATGATTTTTCAAAAATGTTGAGAGACTGGGCAAATTTCATTTCCCTGGGAATTTTGTTCCAGTCCTCCACCCCTATATATTTGAAAGAGCTTCTACCTACCTTACTCTTTAATTTAGGCAGTTTAAGATCACTTACACTGGCTCTAGTGTTTCGGCTATGTGACTGTTAAGACTGATGTCAGCATTTTCCATTGTCACGAAGTGTCACATTCACATTCACACTCTGAGTTGCATGTTATATTGTTGTCTCCACCAGTATGGTGGTGACTATGTTTCTTGTCCCTCCGGGGGTGGTGGTGGGGGGGGGGGGGTGGAACCCGTTCTCACAACACACAGCGGAGGTAATTAAGTGGTGAACTACCTTCTGCATGAGCGCCAGGCGATGAACACCCATTGGGACGTATAGCCCTATAATTATCTCCCACTTTTGTGACAATTTCGGCCACACGACCTCCAGCCTTGAGCAACAAGCATTCTCTTCTCTCTCTCTCTCTCTCTCTCTCTCTCTCTCTCTCTCTCTCTCTCTCTCTCTCTCTCTCTCTCTCTCTCTCTCTCTCTCTCTCTCTCTTTTCATCTAAAAGTCATATTTCATATTTCGGTCCATCTTTCCCGACGGACAAGTTAGTTGGCGACACACATTTCCGGTTGCCGGTTGGTCCGTCCCTTATTTTGGTCCGCTCTCAATGGAATATGCGGTCGCTGCACGCTGCTGTTATCATGGGGATCGTATCAAACCAACGACGGTAAGCGACGTAGAGAGACGTAGATCAACCTAAGAGACATCGGTCATAACTATTTTTAATAATGATAACGCGCGACGTAGATCTATTGCAAGGGCAAAAAAGGAGTTAATCTGTAAAAAGCCGAATCTGCACAGCCTTAATTGAGTGTACAGATGCCTCTACTTACTATACCAGTGCTTTTCAACCTTTTTCATACCTGCATTTGTTGAGCATTTGTTGAGTCTCTCGAACCCAAAACTAATTAATTAAGATTTTCAAGGTTTTTTTCCACAATCCAGGAGAGATAAACTGGCAAAATGTTGGTCGAAATAAACAATTTTTTTTCTGCAATTTCTAATTGTGTAGATTCTTGAAAATTCAGATTTATAAATATAATTTAACTCTTGAGAGCGTAAAACGATGCCAAATGGACCCTTACGGGTCCATTTGGCATCGTTTTACGCTCTCAAGAGTTCTCAAGAGTTCCAGATCTTCCATTTGTCCATTTGGTTACCAACTGTCCCTCATTTAGCTGTACTATACAACTGACTTGGATTGAGAAAAGGGCATCCTCCTGGGTGTGGGTGGCGGGTAAACGTGCTATGATTACTGATTAATGAGGATAAAATGGAGACACTTCGAGAAATATTGAGCGAAACGCGGTACAAAAATGTACAATCTGGGCGTTTAGCAAACGCTAATGAGGACTCAAAGTGGCAGTGGCTCAGAGGTAGAGTCACCGGATGGTAACCACAAGGTTGCCGGTTCGATCCCGGGCTCCCGTAGAGTTAGCGTCGATGTGTCCCTGAGCAAGACACTGAACCCCTAATTGCTCCTGATGTGCTAGTAGGTACCTTGCATGGTTTCCACTGCCATCAGTGGATGAATGTGTGTGTGAATGGGTGAATGTGATGCACAATCTATGTAAAGCACCTTGGATAAAGGCGCTATATAAATGCACCATTTACCATTTAACATTTATGATGTTGCCCGTGGCCCAGAAGTAATTTTCCCATTCCCACATTCATATTCCTCATAGACCAAAATAAATAATATCTGGAAGAAAAAAATGGCTACAACAGAGGATACAGCACTTTCTTTCATATGTTTCTTTTTTAAGTATTATATTATTTAATTGTCACAAAACATTGTGTTTGTTGTCATGATTTGTCACAACCCGAATTGTCTTTCCTTCACAATGGTCTTTATATAAATCATTTTGGAAAAAAAGACTATGAGGAATATGAATGGGGAATTTATTTCTGGGCCACGGGCCACGTCATGAAATGCACAGGACTGTGCAGCTCTATAAATACAGTATAACAGTCAAGGACCCATTTTGTTTAAATCAGGATCATCTTTATTGCAACAGTGGGTTTTTCGTTCTCTTTTTTTGTAAGCTCCATTGCAACACAGAGATGAGACCTTTTCGGAAATAGTAGCTCTCTTCGTGTCGTTAACAAAATAGCAAAATATTTCATATCTTATTTACATGACATATCACAGGGATCGGTTCAAAAACAACAGCACACAGGGGCGGATGTAACATGTCACATTTGGGTGGGGGGGTGGGGGGGGGGGGGGGGGCAAGAGAACATGTTGGAGGTGCAAGAGAAAATGGTATGGGGACTTCAAAAGTCCTTCAAAAGTCACAGGGGCGGAAAATGGTATGGGGGGCGGCTTCATGAAGCCGTCCCCATACCATTTTCGGTTACAGGACTTATATTAGGCAAGTAAAGCATCAATAATAACACCAGCTGTTGTTGAAGTTGCAACAGACACGCAGCATGCATAAAGCTAAAGGTCTGACTCAGTAGGTTTTCTGTTTTCAATGATGAAATGCTGTCGGTTTAGAGGTGCCAAAATTGTAGTTCGTAGCAGTAGTAGTGTTTCAAATCATTTTAACTTAGAAGCAGTTTAATTTGAAATACTGTTGAAATTTGGGTCGTTTGCATGCCATCATGCTTGGTGGGGCAGGTCAGGGGCGGATCTAGCCATGCCCATGGCTAGATCCGCCCCTGACAGCACAATATTGCAGGTCTGTGGAGTAGATCCACCGTGAAGTGGATATGGCAAGGGTGGGCAATTATTTTTCCTAAGGGGCCAAATGAGATACATAAAATATTGTGGAGGGCCACGATTAAAGGCTGGACTAAAGTCTGCGTAATATTAATTTAATTTCAAGATAAAAGTAAGACCAAACATTTTGACACCAGGGCCCCATTTGAGCCACCGACCACAATTTGATGACATTTTGGCCCCAACGACCCCAAAACTAAAGATTTCTTTTGCTTTTGTCCACAATTCCAGGCTGGATTTCACAAGCAAAACAGGCAAACCTAGATCAAAAATGACCATTCTTTTACCTTCTCTGGCTAATTCAGATAAATATTTTAACTCTTGAGAGTGTAAAAATGAAACCAAATGGACCCGCAAGGGTCCATTTGGTTTCGTTTTTACGCTCTCAAAGAGTTACATCTGGTTAACCAACTTTCCATATTTAACTGGAACTCTCAAGTACCACTGGTGGTCCCCGGGCCGGTCAGAGTCAGCCAAAGGGCCACATTTGGCCCCCGGGCCGCATAATGCCCAGGTGTGGGATATGGTGTCCATAGTGGGTCTAGCATGCCTGGTCTGGACTTCACGTCTTCTCACATGCTACCGAATGGACAGCATCATCACAAACTCTGGGAAGAAAGAGAGACGCATATGAGTACCGTAATTTCCGGCTTATAAGCCACACCTGAATATAAGCAGCACCAGCTAAATTTGGGGCAAAATATTGATTTTTCCTTTTACAAGCCGCACCTGACTATAAGCCGCACCAGACAACAAGCTTCATGTTAGAGCAGTGGTTTTCAACTTTTTTTGATCCCAGGGCCCACTATTTATTCAGCATTTGAGCCAGAGACCACGATTAAACACCCCGTAGACCCCAAAACTAAAGATTTCTTTTGGTTTTGGTCACAATTCCAGGATGGATTTTTGCAAACAAACATCAAAATGAGACCAAAATGAACATGACTTATGACGTATTAATTAAGTGGTGCTAATTTAGATGGTGAATATCATAACTCTTGAGAGCGTAAAGATGAAACCAAATGGACCCGCAAGGGTCCATCTGGTTAACCAGATGTAGCTCTCCAAGAGTTACATCTGGTTAACCAACTTTTTCATCATTTAGTCTGCGGAGCCCACCTGGAACGTGGGACCACCTGTGTTACCTGTAAAATCCATAGATTGGCCGCACCGATGTATAAGCCGCAGGGTCAAAAGCATGTGAAAAAAATAGCGGCTTAAAGTGCGGAAATTACTGTACTAGAGCAGGCCAGTGGCGGCAAGAGAACATGTTGGAGGGGCAAGAGAAAATGGTATGGGCGCGGCTTCATCGCCCGTTGGGGGGGGGGGGGGGGGGGGGGGGGGGCAGACCGGGTATTTAGGGGGGGCATTGCCCCCCCCATGCCCTTGCCTAGATCCGCCCATGTTGGGCTCACCTTCGAAGTCGACGTCTCCGTCGGCGTTGATGTCCAGCTCCTTCATGGTCTCCTCCAGCTCTCCTTTCTTCAGCTTCTCTCCCAGCAGAGTCTTCACTGCCTCCTTCATCTCCTCCAGGCTGATCTTACCGTCACCGTCTGTGTCAAACTGAGAGAGAGAGAGAGGGGGGGGGAGACTTGACTTTTTAAAAACCACCTTATTTAAAAACTAAAAAAAGGACAACAGTCACTTCAGTCCAGTCATCTCATAAAACCACGTAGAAAGTGCATACAGCGAACCAAACACCAAGACCCCCTCATCAATTAAACAAACAAAATGTCATTAACGCACCATCGATGTCTAGTGTTCTCATCTCTTTATGAAAATAAAAATGTAGTTACCTAGCCTTAATGTAATTCCAAATGTGGACAAGACAAATTAAAACAATAAATGCTCTGGTGATTAGAAACTGATATTTCAAAAACGTGCTCCTCCTCATCGACCTACATTGTACAATGAAACATCTCTCAGTCACTCTTTCAGTGCGTAAATAAACACAAAGTTGATTCAGACACAATAGATCATAACTGTGTACTTTGCTTATAGTTTTTCAGTTATAGATTTTGATCATTTTAAATCTTAATGATTTTCTAACACCTCCATTTTTAGGAAATACAGAATTGGGGGAACTTTTTTTTAACATGTCCACATACACAACATCTCTAAGGTATATTAATGACTTATTAAAAATGTTGAAAATGAGTGCAGTTCCCCTTCAAAGTGTATCATCAGGCTGTATCTTTTTTGAGGTAATAATTCCCAAATTCCAAACTTAATGTGGGCCAGTTTTAGAGATAAAAGATAAAAGCTTTCAAATTTCATATCGGAAAATATCGGTATCGGTATTTACAAACTGGAAATTATGACTATTTACAGAGATGTAGACTCAGCGCTACGGTCATGTTTATACCATTACTTTTGTACGTTACTCAAGTAGGCTACATGTTGAATTTATAGTTGTATGGAGTATTTCTAGGCTATAACATGAATTCGTATTTATACTAAATGTTTATTTATATTAAATATTTGTATAGTAATAGTTTCTGTTATTTTTCCACCACTGGAGGCCGCATATATCGGTATCGGTTGATATCGTTATCGGGAATTAGAAGTTGGATAATATCGGGATATCGGATATCGGTAAAAAAGTCAATATCGGGCATCTCTAGCCAGTTTATATGCATGGCAAGAGGGATGTTTTTGTTCTCTTTGTGGGCCAACCTGTTGGAAGGCTGACTCCAGCTCCTTGAGTCCCATCATGCCGGCCGTCTCTCCCATCATCCTCGGTCCCATCAGCTCGATCCAGTCGTCCAGGTCCATCAGGCCGCCCACTGTGGACACCCATCAGTCCCCACATGCAGGGATGGATACAGGCTTTAGTTTAGACACACAGGCTGTAGTTCAATGTAGTACAATGGTTCCAAAATCCAAAATGAATCTGTGACATATTTTGAAGAGATTTTTTTCAAACGGCGGCACCGAGCCCGACCAAAATCCAACTATCAACGCCATTCCGAGAGACCTGACCCAGCCAGGCAGACATTAAAGTAGTCTTAATGTAATATAGCTGTATTAGCTGATGTATTGACCTATTCACGTTTTATTATTAACACGCAATAAAGACAGACAGACAGAGAGAGAGGTTCTCTCCACCGCAACATTGCACACATGACGTACAACACAAGTTGTCACTAAACTGATTGTGTCGTACATCTCGGCATCTTGGCTAAATGTAATATTATTAATATTATATGCCATTAAATTGAATCGTGAAAATGTTATGGGTGTGGCTTCATCACCCGCGTTGCTTCGCGCCACGGGTGATGAAGCCGCACCCATACTATTTTCACCGTTGCACAGTTACAGGATTTAGGTATTAGTAAGTGCCAATAACAACATCAGTTGTTGAAATTGCAACAGGCACGCATCATGCATACAGCTAAATAACACTCTGAGAAAACTCAGAGTTTTCTGTTTTCCATGATGGAATGGCGTTGGTTTAGTGCAGGGGTTTTCAACAGGTGGTCCGGAGACCACCAGTGGTCCTTGAGAGGGCTCCAGGTGGTCCCCAGGCTAAATGATGGAAAGTTGGTTAACCAGTTTCATTTTCACACTCTCAAGAGTTAAACTATTCATCATCTGAATTAGCACTATTTAATTAAGAAGTCTACACTGTTTTGTTTGCCAAAATCCAGCCTGGAATTGTGAACAAAACCAAAAGAAATTCTTTAGCTTTAGGGTCTTTGGGGTGAAATTGTCATCAAATGGTGGTCCGTCGCTCAAATGCTGAATAAACGGTGGTCCCTGGTGTCAAAAAGGTTGAAAACCCCTGTTTTAGTGGTACGACAATTGTAGTTATTTAGTAGCAGTAGTAGTGTAGTAGTGTTTCAAATCCTTTTAATTATAAGCTCTTGGATTGTTTGCATGCCATCATGTTTGCTGGGGCAGTCAGGGCATTTAGGGGGGCACCCCCCCCCCCCCATGCCCATGCCTAGATCCGCACCTGTCTGTAACTAGAGCCTACTCACTCTTCATCTTGATCTGCTGCACTATCTCCAGCAGCTCCATCTCGGTGGGCATGTAGCCCATGGTCCTCATGCTCTCCGCCACGTCCTTGTAGTTGATGTAGCCGTCCTGGTCGTAGTCGAACTCCTTGAAGGCCTCCGACAGCTCTGTGGACAGACAGTTAAAGGGACACTTCACCATGTTTCCCCCAATAAATAAATAAATACACTAATGAACAGTGCCCTTTCATTACTTTACTCACCGTCCAATTCGGCCTGAGCCAGTTCCCGTTCCTACGAGAGACGACACAAAAGGTTGTTCAAAGTGACACGTTTTCCTTCGCATCAAAGGGTCACTGCTTCAGCACTTTTCAACGTGTCTTCATATAATAGGTCCCTCACTAATGGACGTGATTAAATACTGCCAATTTTCTCCTACTCAATCTGTGTCTGAGTCTGTCGTCATTGGACATTCGGTCTGAGTCCAATGACATCATCGATGGTGAATCCATAGCTAAAAGAAATGGCAGGCTTTCTAACTCTGGAAAGTTGCACCGCAAAAAAATCGTTCTCCTAGTGATGAAAATATAAAATGTAAAAATGTGGCACAAATCTTTGAATTATTTTGCAGTCCAGAATGTGTTAAGCCATTTAGGCCTAATATTATATTGTTTAGGAAAAAAAAAATCATTGGAAGACGGGTTTCTGAACTGCCCACAGCCCTCCAGCAGACTAAGTAGCAAAATGTGTTGTATTTTATCATGTATCATGTTCCAAAGAAATATTGTTAGAGGGAGCACGGTTTTCTGAACTGTCCACGGCCCTCCTGAGAGACACAGACTGGGTAGAAAAAAAAAATAGTGCTATTTCATGTACATTAGTGAGGACCTATTATATGGTCCGGTTGGTTAACCAGATGTTCATTTGGTTTCATGTTTACACTCTCAAGAGTTAAAATTCATCATCTTAATTAGCCCAGGTCTACACAACTAGAAGATGAATGGTCATTTTTATCTGTATGATAATTTGCCTGTTTTGTTTCCCAAATCCAGCCTGTAATTGTGGTACAAAAGCAAGAGAAATCTTCTTTAAGCTAGAATGTCCTCAAATGGTGGTCCGTGGCTCAAATGCTGAATAAATGGTGGGCCCTGGTATCAAAAAGGTTGAAAACCCCTGCTTTAAACAATTACACTACAGGAAAGTAACAGAGCAGTCGACTCAACGCCGGCACGGTTGCATGCAGAGAAGGAAGGGACATGGAGGAAAATGTCTCTTCATGAACTGGTGGCCGTACGTATGGAGAACGGGGATGAATGGGGAAGCAGAGGGGACGACCTGGAGAGGTGACGCCGTAGTGACCCGCTTAAGCTTAACCAAGTGTGGCACTTAACCCCACATAATGACTATTAATACTGCAGTCGCTCCGGGCTTAACCCGTAAGAGGATAAACAACTACCTCTCTGATGGCTCAGTTGACCGGCGCATACTGCACAATCAACAATTAGGCTACACTAAAGGGCTACGCATCTCAGAGATGTTCCTGTTGTCCATTGTCCATGTCCATTGTTGTCATATGAACCAAAGGAAAACGATGACACATTTTTGTTACTAGAAACCTTCTCTTGCATGTTGTGTGCAAAAGACCTGGGCCGATGAAGTGAATGGAGATGATGCAGCTCTCCTTAAATGACTCGGACCTGTATGGTATAAGAGCCATGTGGTCGTATCATGGAAAGCTAACTTTGTGAATTATTTTTTTATTAATAATACCAATTGTACTGTATCATTGTATCATCATGAATTATTTTGATCATCGATTAGTCACCTTTACAGAAAGGCATGGCTTGTTAAGAGATCAGGCATTCCTGGAATACGTAGAACTGCTAACCAGAACAGTGGCCTTGTGGTTAGAGTGTCCGCCCTGAAACTGGGCGGCCGGGGTTCGATTCTAGGTCGGGTCATACCAAAGACCTAAAAATAGGACCCAATGCCTCCCTCCTTGGCACTCAGAATCAAAGGGATGGATTGGGGGTCAAAATCAGCTAATGATTCCCAAGCGCGGCAAGCCGCAGCTCACCGCTCCAAGTGATGGGTCAAAAGCGGAGAACTAATTTCGCTGCGGTAACGTAGTGACAAATCATGCGACTTTGACTTTTGACTTTTTTAAACGTGTAGGTTTCAACCCCCCAGAAACGTTGCCAAAATCCCAATCTTCTGCTTTGAGACAGAAGATATGGGGTCATAAGAATCACGAAACAAAGACAAGAACGTGACAGGACACACACCTGCGACTGAGTGGCACACAGCTGTGACTGTCGCACACCTGCCAGCATTTGGAATTCAATACAACGGTGAATGCTAAAAGAACAACCTTTCATTTTGCCACAGGTTTTGAGGGTGCAACCCGCACGATTAGCAGCATTTCTCAATCGACAAATGACTGTTTCTATAAGCCATATCTTGTTGCGAAGGTGACTCATCAACAGTAAGATACAATACCAATCGGTATTATTAAAGTGAAGAAAATGATTCCAAAAAGTAAGGTTGCTACTGAGGTATTGTATTGGTTTTCATGTCATATTGTAATGGTTTTACGTCATATTGTAATGGTTTTATTATGTCATATTGTAATGGTTTTATTATGTCATATTGTAATGGTTTTATGTCATACAAAGGTAATAGCGGCAAATTTAGTTTGTACAAACACTGTGTTTGTTAACGGATTTGTTTAAAAAACAGAATCTACAGTAACTCAACCTCACCTCCACTCTATTGGCTCATTATGAATCTGCTGGAGACTGCTGTGCTGTGATGGGCTAAAAAGCTGCCGGTCCAGAACTTTGTTGTTGACAACAAATCCTGAAAACAAAAAAATTGGTCGGGAACAACAAAGTTCTGGACCGCGTGCGGGACGAAGCAAGTGTCTGTCTGTAGGGTAACAGCTGCGGCATCAAAGTTGAAGCAATGTAGAGGGGAAAAAGGCAAAAACGTACAGCTATTATGTTTAGTTTTGGCAAAAAAAAGTTGCCTCTATTGCCATTAAGTAATTTCCATAATAAATCAAACTTGAACGTGAACGGACCTTACTAGGGCTGCGTATACGTACCGCTCCAAACACGCTGTTCAGGACCGAGTTGTACACTTTGGTCATTTTCTCAGTGTCTTTTTTGGACTTCTTGGACGACTTCTTCTTTGGCACGTCTCCGACGGAGCTGGACGACGACCCCCGAATGGAGGAATTGGCGGCGCTGTAGGACAGAAACACAGGGCTGCCATGAAAGAAACGTTTCTACCACTTTTTTCTGAGTCACGCGTTCAAATACTGGATCGTGATGGGCTTTGGCCGTTGTTTATTAGCATTATTAGCGTTTACTTGGCATCATTAGCATTATTAGCATTATTAGCATTATTAACAATACTTAGCATTAGCATTATTAACATTGTTAATAGTATTTAGCATCATTAGTATTACGCACTTACCATAATTAGCATTATTAACAATACTTAGCATCATTAGCATTACTTACTTAGCATTATTAATATTAATTAGCATTATTAGCCTTATTAACAATAATTAGCATTAGATCACTTAGGATAAGTATCATTGTTAATAGTATTTAGCATCATTAGCATTACTTACTTAGCATCATTAACATTAATTGGCATTATTACCATTAGGCTACTTAGCATAATTAGCATTACTTACTTTGCATTATTAGCATTAATTATAATTTTTGGCATTACTTAGCATTAATAGCATTATCAAAAATAATTAGCATTATCATCACTTAGCATTATTAGTATTACTTGGGATATTGAAAATGAGTGGCGCGCTTTGAGCTTCTAGATCTGACATTTTTGAAAAACGGGGAGAATGTGGCGCAAAGCTTTGAACGGGTTAAGAGAGTGGTGAATAGGACAACTCGGAACTGCAGACTACCCAGATGTGTGCTGTGGCGCAAACATTTTCACAATAAAAAAAAAAAAAAAAAACATCAGACCACCAAGCCAACAAGTGGTGCACTTGGCGCACGTGGTATATCAGGGGTGTAAAACTCTAGCGGACATGGCAGAGAAATGGCCAGTTCCAGCAATATCTGAATCCAAAATAGATGGTCAAGTGACTACAGCACAGCTGCTTCTCATCTTTAACCACAACAACATACCTTCACGATTTCAAAGGCTACAGTAAGGGGATTTTTGCACTCCCATGGGAAACAGGAGGTGCAAGCAACACACTTTCCCTTGATGAATGGTGACAGATAGAGACCCACTGTCTGAGACTTTGAGAACTCTATCTCAAGGACAGTCAGAGTGTCTGACTCCCTTTGAAAAGCGATAGCCAGGTGCTTCTCCTCATGGTCACAGAGTGAGGAGGAGAGGAGAAAGGGAACTGTATTCAATAATATTATATTGTGTTTATAACATATATATCCATGTGTGCATTGCATGATTTATTATAACTATAAAGTCAAGGGGAATAATAATTAAGCTTAAGCATTACTCAAGTGAAATGAGCCTGTAATCAATTCTTTCAGTAGTTCTATTGCAACATTGCAACTGACACCTAACACCTCATTTGCATAGGCAAGGAGGAGGGGGATGCTGCCATGCTGTTCACAGCAGGGGCTAAAGAAAGTTTAGTCTATGTCCAACTCCTCAGGGAGGAGGGTGTCTGTGTAAATGTCTGTACTTTGTTAAATGTAATACAACGTTGTGTTTTCACTAAGTCGAGTCATTATATTAAGTTCAGTAACTTGAAGTAATTCAAGTTGTCAACGTGGAAACGGGAAGTCGTCAAAACGTTGTATTTGTACTAGTAACAGTGTTCATTTGTCAACATCATCATCAAAACGGCGAAGTTGGATCAGTACCTGTTCAGAGAACAACGTGAATAGGGACAGACCACCAGTAAAGTTACAATCACAGCGTGCCAACTCGGAAACACCGCAGGAGTTGGAGGAAAGTTGGCACCGCTAACCAGAAGGAACTGAGTAAGTGACAAGTGCCAAAATTGTCACTGGATTGAAGAACGCAGACTCGCCGTGATCAGATAGTGGTATTTCTACGCCACAGAAAGGAAAGACATTTGCCTGGACCCGGTCGGAACCGGGATCTGAAGTAAATGAACTTTATGCCACGGGACTACTCCGGAGAGGGTCTGAAGATAGCCACTGAACCGAGACGGTGACCATACAGTGATATCGCTCGGGACATTGTCGCGTGCTGCAATCAGGTCTGTAATGTGTTTACATCTTCATCGCGAAAGAGTACAACCTGATTATGACAGCACAGAGGAACAACCGGACAGTGAAAGTTGTGCTGTGCTAAAAAGTTCATTTCTCTTCTGTCTCTATCTATCCTCTCTGCGATCATTTAATCAGGCTCATTTAGTTCAATAATCATCTTGCTAAGGATAAAACATCATCCCCTTATGCTATTTGGTTACACTTGTATGTGACAAGTTATATTATGCTCCGAATGGTATAAATAAATTACCTTGATTTGAAATAGTACATTTTCTTTTGGTTTTCATTGATTGTGACTGAATGAATTCGTGGACCCTGCACACTGCCAAGTATTCACTTCTTCAGATTAATATATGGTTATTGTATTTCATCTCTATGATAGATTGGGTATTAATTATTCAATTGGTGGTCAATTGTGTCATATTGAAGAAATACACAGCATAATCACTACATTTATATGGTGCCCGGCGCGTGAGGCAGTAATAAAAGCAATCGATGAATTCATTCAAGCATTAATCAATGTTTTGATGGTATTGTGGAAAAGTGAATGTTGTATACAGAGTAATGTCACGACTATGTGTTGTTAATGGGTCCCGACTATAGTAAAATAGTCAGTCGTGTGATTTTGGTACTACAATAAACTCGCCAAAATCTGATCAACACGGTAACAATCTAACTGTTTTATAGTAGCGTCTAGTATATTGAACAGGGCTTCGCATCGTATTTATGCAGTTGATAAGACTGTTCACATATACAAGTTGATTGACGTTAGTGGATTACGGTGGGAATTGTTACAAGAAGTTTGCAGTGCTGTGGCGACAGTACGACACCAGAATAATAAATCCGGAATTCGTGGTGTATATATAGTCCCTTTTCCTGCCGCCGTGCAGTGTGTGCATAACTGAAACAAGCCGGCCGCGACGTTTCGGTAATTATTTGACCGTCAATACAAGCTTAATTGCTCTCTGCATATTGTTCGGTAAAATAATAATCATCACAGCAACAGCTTAGGCCGGGCAGCAGAAAAGTGACGACACTTCCGTCGCCCAAATATAGGGAAGTGTAGTTCTAAACGCAGTGTCGTGTAGTCCATAACAACGCTACATGAACGCGCTGCATCTTTGTCTAAATAAGGACAGAGCCGCAGCGACCATTTTGTGAAGGAAGAGTTATCAACCGAGTGGAAATTGTGGACAGAACGTTACATGCTTAATTGCACTCTGCATATCGTTGTGTGAAGCAATAGTCACAAGGTGACGACACTTCCGTCTTCCATCTTGGGAACTGTAGTTCTCAATTACACCAACGTGTAGTCCATACCGCACCGTGCAGTCTCCTTCTAAAAATACGTTGGGAGGGACTCCGTCTCTGTGCTGCGTAAGGGTGCACGCTCTGAACTAAGTACCACCCTCTTCTCTCGTATTACACGAGGGGGGAGAGAAAGCAGCCCTGCATTGAGAAATCAGTGCAGTGTCGTAGGGTGCATTTTTGCCCATTCTTGGGTAACTCCTAACTTGGTTTCACACAGAGCATCGTGCTATCTTGTTGTTGCCCTCTCTGGTGGAGCTGGTCCATGACTGGTATAACAGTGAAAGAGAATATAGTAACAGTGCAGGGTTAGGCCTAACCCAGTGCTTGCTATTGGTCAATCCCAACCTAACATTGACATCAAATTGAGTAATTACTTTACACTTTCGAATTATTTAGCATTCAACATTATTGAAGAGTGCATCCATTGGCCTGACAATAATTATAAATCTGCTTTAACTGATCACTACAGTTGATTTGTATACCTTGTCAGATAATTTGTGTTACTTTCCCCTTTCAATACTTGATTGTGTGAATAATTAGCAATTGGTGACGCTGGCGTCCTAATTGTTAAATTGAATTAATTTATAGAACTGTATTATTTAATTAGTTCAGTTCTGTAACTTTGATTTGGTTAAATTGTTCACATTATTCAAACAATAGGGCACATTGTTTGCCCATTGACAGGGAAAAAGGAAACACAGGAGCTCACATCCACTTTTGTAAAAGCAGCTATTGAGACTGACTCCATAGTAGAGTGACTATTGGAGGGAAATAATAGTAGTGCAACTATTTCCCAAAACGTTTGAGTTTTAATAATTTAATTTGAAATTAATAAAGTAAGTCCACTCAACCTCTCCCACTCTTATAGTAGTCATCATGTCAGCATCAGGGGACGAAGACGCAAAACCAAACGCATTTGACATGATGTCAACCGTTTTAGGTCTACTGTCGTCTGAAATCGGGAAGAAGGAGTTTGAAGAACTCCAAGAGGTTCCCGAAGACACAGTTCTCCAGAATCTTACGGCAATAAGAGACTCACTAGTCAAAGATAAAAAGGTAGCCGTACCCAAGGTCACGTCACTCACTCTATTAAACGTGAGCCGACTCTGTCAACTCCAAGTTAGGGACCTCGCATCCGTACGCAGATCACTCTTATCTACTCAGGCGAAACTAGCAGAAGCTGACCTTCAACTGAACACCGCAGATCAGCGTATCGAACTTCTTGAACGCCGGGTTGAGGAATTAGAGGCCTCAACCAAAGCTCACCAGGTCAGTGCAGAAGCCGAAATGCAACGTGCAAACATGGCCGACGCTGCAGCACGTGATTACAAACGCCGGTGGGAGGAAACACTTGAGGAAGTAGACAAAGTAACGCAAAGGGTTGATGAAATGGAACTGGCGCTGGATGAAGCGAAAAGAAATGCTGAAGCTGCAGCGAACACGATACAATCGTATCGCAGAGACCTTGAAAAAGCTGGAAAAGATGAAGACGTGGCCCGCGAGTTGTTGGACCGCGCTCATCAGAAACTAGCCGCACAAGGTCAGGCCATAGAGCGACTTCAGCTGCAACAATCCATAAAGGACGATGAGGATTCTCCTCCGGTGTCTCGAGAACCGTCTCGAAGGCGGAACGCTGCACGAGACCACTATCGCACAGAAGACACCACAGAGGTAAGTAGAACTGAGGAAGAGGAAAATCGCCCTCGGTCATTGCAGGTGAATTCCGATCCAGGCAACCGAAACAACATCCCGGTTAGCCGCTCTCAATCCGCATCCATGGTCCAACCACAGGACCCACCCGTAACCTCGGGTGCGTATCCAACTGTGGCCCAGCCTTCCTATCCTTCCATCCAACAGTACCCATTTCAACCATCATATCCTTACTCCATGCCACAAGATCCGTATGCACCTGTACAAGGGAGCTATGGGTATTTGCAAAATATGATGGCTCCACCCTCTAATCTTATGGGAAACCCAAACCAGTACCAACCTAACCGAGGGCATCCTCGTTTTCAATCTGGTTTTAGTGGTTATCCTCCTCTTACAAACGAGATACTAAATAAGATAGCTAAATCTATCCCTCGTTTTGACCCTCCTGAAGATGGCTCTCCATATACACAAATCTACCTCTCAGATATTGATTCAAATCTATCGGAGTACCCTCATGCAACCGCATCTCAACGGCTGTTCTTAATCAATGCCACATCAAGTCCGCAAGTGCGGCAGTTCTTGTTGAGGTTGCCCCCTGAAGTATTAGGAAACTATGAACTACTCCAACAGGCAATCTATACAGAATATACTCCACCGAATCTGAGAGGCGGCCTTCACCTCGCACTTCAGGTGCATCAAAAACCAAATGAAGCCATTTCAGTCTACTTCAATAGGCTGCAAAATGCATACTTTGGTCAGAGAATACAGGTGACTCAGTTTGAGGACAATTCGTTCAAACAGCTGTTCATAAGCAATATGACCACCCCTATGAGAATTGCAATGCGTTCTCGGGTGCAGCTGTCCTTAATGTCAACACCCATGGTTAAGGAAATAGCGAACCAAGTCCAGATGGAACTTCAAATGGATAAGCCACGTTCTTCAACTGCATCGCGCGAGGCGTTGGCAATAGAAGAATTGGAAGGAGCATACGAACCCAATTCAACTCCTTATTATCAACCACGACATGAGGCGCGAGCTTCATCACGATCTCCTACGCCGGAGCGTTATACGCCTCCGCCTCCTTATCGTAACTACCGCTCTGACGACCGGTCTCAAAAGGCACCACCGTACGAGCCCCGGTCTCCTTCTCCACGTTCAGGTGAGTCCAGAAGATCTCCAGCACTTTCAGATAAGGTTCTTGTAGACCTTATTGGAGAAATATCTGCACTTACCAACACGATGAAAGAGGCGTCCGGAACCGTGAAACTGGTGTCCACCAAGGCGTCAGGAAAAAAGTCGGTAAAGTTTAAAAGGAGTAAATCTGCCACACCTCCACCGCGTACTCCTTCTCCTCCATATGATAAAGGCCCACCTAAGGACCAGGACAAAGACAAGGACAAGGGTCCCAAGACTGTCTTGTTTGTGCAGCCTGTTCAGAATGTCGCATCAGACACCACTATCCAAGGAGAAACTCTCGACTCCGAGCAGAGAGTCCCCACCATCGGAGCTCCAGAGGTAATGTGTCTGAATTCAAAAGGTAAGTCCACCTTAGAGAACCCCATATCTCTCTCAACAGGACACGAATCTGCTGTCTTGACGATCCGGTGTGATCCCAGCAATGAGGAACCTTACAGAGGACCAGAATCGGCCCCTCGGTTCGCTCAGTTGCTAGCAACTTTGACCGCCAAAGGTGTCGCACGAAAACTTTATCTGGAAATCTTGATTGAAGGAATCTTCATTCATGAAGGTTTAGTAGATACAGCAGCTGACATCAGTCTGATGTCTGAAGATCTGTTTTCGGCTCTTCAAGACCGTCTACTAGAAGTCAACTGTGGTCTTCTACTATGTCAAAAACCGATCAAGTTGCAGGCTTACACAACCTCAGTCACTCAGGTGGAAAAGTTCGCCATCTGCAACTTGAAAATCGGCAACCAAGAAGTGATGCATCCATTCTACATTAGTCCTCTCAATACGGTGCCATTGCTGATCGGCATGGACCTGTTGAACAGATTTGAACCACTGATCGATGTAGCTGGACTAAAGATCTGGGCGACCGTCCGCGAGCCCAAACCTTTGGATGAATCTCTCTTGAATACGTCAGAATGCCTGTTGTTGGAAAACCCTTTGGTTGCCCCAACAGTTCCGGGAACAGCTTCCATTAGTAGCCCCTCGGACAACAGCATGGATGTAAACCCAAGCTCTCTACCATCGGTAAGTGTCCCTGAGAATTCCCGGTCACTCTTGTGTAAACTAGGGCCCTCAGCAGATGAAGAAAGTTACCACCCCACCATAGTGGCAGACATCTCTCTTGAAGGTGCCCCAGTGACAGATGCTGTGCTGGCCCTCTGGTCTGAAAAGTCAGCAGTAAGCGAAACACTGTTCCACCACCTCCTGAGCCTAAAGCCAGAGTTGCTGCATATCCCAAAATCTTTTCGTTTCCAATTGGGAACCGAAAAACCAACTGTAGCAACTGCCATCGGTATCTGTGCTCTTAAGCTCCAGTGGGGAAGCAAACAGTGTCTACATGCTTTCCTGGTCGTTCCAAACCTGCCGCATACTCTGTACATCGGAGCAGATGTATCCCTCCGATATGCAGTGGTGTTGGACACCCTGAATTGTGTGCTCTGGTCTCGAAAGAACCAGATTTCGGCGCACAATTACACTGACCGTCAATTAAAAATGGCACAGACCATTCCTGAGGTATGCGCTACGCGCAATGACAAAAAGATCCTTATACCAGCCAGAACTAAGGAAGTCTCCATCCAACTTTCCCTGGCACCGGGACACTCTTTGGCCCAGTCAACGGTGACCTTCCAGCCATCTCCAAAACTGCTGGAAGCCGGACTGAGTCTTGAGGACATTCCAATTATGGAAGTGAGGGGGCGAACCTTCTACTTACTAGTAGACAATCATACGTATGATGATATAATCCTGCCGGCGACAACATATACAGGCTCCCTTGTGAGTACAACACTGGGGGATTTGGGACTGACCATTCCTGTAATTGGGAGTGTTCCGTCACATCTGCAGCTGAAAAAGGTAGATCCAAATGTTGCTCACACCTTGCCCTCCAGTTTGATTGCTGTTGCTTCAATGCTTCCCATCAAATCTGAGTCAGTGGGAAGGATCAACATGAACCATGAGGGTTATGTGTCTGTCTACAGCGTGGAAGTGAGTGACTCGGACCCAAAGCCTGACCAACCTGCGACATGGATACCTGGGATAATTGAACCTTACCCAGGATTTGAAACGCAGGTCCAGCAAGTCCTGTCTTTAGCCGAAGCAGCCACAGAAGAAGAGATCAAACGTCAGTTTTACAAACTTCTCTACAAGCATAGCAAGATCTTTGCGAAAAACTCTTTGGACTGTGGACTGACCGATCTCCACACCCTGCGCATCCCCACCAACCCGGATGCCCCACCAACGTTTGTTCGCCAATACAAAATTCCACTGGCCTCACAAGAACCGGTCCAGAAGATCATTGATGAACTACTGGAAAAAGGGATTATTAGACCCTGCCAGTCGGTTTACAATTCACCAATATGGCCGCTCTTGAAATCTCCAGCGGATCCGGCCACAGGCACACCATCTCGGTGGAGACTGTGCGTCGACTATCGAGCTTTAAACCGTACCATTCCTTTATCTCGATGGCCCACGACCCGTTTGGAGCAGGAACTTCCCAAGGTCAAAGACGCAACAGTCTTCACGACCTTGGATATTTCCCAGGGGTACTGGAACTTACCAGTGGAACGATGTTCGCAACACAAACTTGCTTTTACGTTTGGCAACAAACAGTACGCCTGGACAAGAATGCCTTTTGGCTTATCTTTATCACCAGCTACCTTCAACATCTTTCTAACTAAAGCATGCCCAGATGCGTCATCCAGAGGAACGGTGATTTTTGTTGATGACTTATTGATCAGGACAAAAACAGCCCAAGACCACTTGGCCGAACTAGACCATATCCTGACTCAGCTCTCAGACGCTGGAGTCAAAATTTCAATCACGAAAGGACAATGGTTCCGCCACCAGGTCAATTATGTTGGCCTCGTGGTCAGTGCCAAGGGGGTCAGTCCTCAGACGTCACGCATCCAGGGAATCTTAAACTTGAAAGACCCTTCCAACCTTGCAGAGTTAAGAAGCTTTTTGGGTGTCTGCAACTATTCACGTCAGTTCATTGAAGGCTACGCAGATATAGCCCGACCCCTCACTCAGCTCTTGAAGAAGGATATACCCTTCACTTGGGGCGACGACCAGGTACAGGCAGTCAAAACCCTGAAGGAAAGGTTGTGCACAGCACCCTGTCTCGCTTACCCCAACGTGGAAAAACCCTTCTATCTTGAAATTGGGTACTCACCCTTCTGTCTCTCTGCAGGACTCTACCAGCTGTACGACGGCGACAGGAGAGTCGTCGCGTATGCCAGCAAGATGCTTAGCTCCGTGGAGCAGAAATTCTCAGACTGTGAGAAAGCTCTGTTCGCTGCAGTATGGGCCGTCACCCATTTTTCAAATTGTGTCAGTGGGCAGAAGGTCATTATCGAAACCTGCCACCAGCCTGTCACTTTCTTGAACAGCCAGCGCATCAGAGAAGGTGTTGTCACCAATGCTCGCATAGCAACTTGGCTGATGGCATTCCAAAGCCATAACATCGAAGTCCAGTATGCCCAATCAAACAAGGTACCACTGGGCTCAGGCTTAGCTGTTTGTCAAAATTGCACTCAGGACCAGACAATCACCATGGACATTCCGCCAGCTCTGACCACTCTCCCGCCTACATATCACCACTACTTTGATGAAAACGTGTGTGAAGACATGCGTATTGCATACGTAGATGGGTGCTCTTACTCGCATCAAGAGCACAGACTTGCAGGTGCTGGACTGTTATGGGTTAAAAATGATCCAACAACACCTCAGAGTTTCAAACTGGGTCCTATGACCTCCCAGTATGCGGAAATAGCTGCGGTCTTGATTGCAATCCAGTGTGCAGCCAGTCACCACGTACAAGAATTTGTTCTGTGTACAGATTCCAACTACTCACGTTTAAGTTTCACGTGCCACTTGCCGGTATGGAAACAGAACAATTTCGTGACTGCAGCACGCAAACCAGTCAAACACAAGGAACTCATCATGGCGTGCGACCATTTAGTGATGTCTAATGACATGCAAATCTACTGGAAGAAGGTGAGAGGTCACTCCCGACTTCCAGGCTGTGACAAAACGTATAACGACTTGACAGACTCTTTAGCAAAGGAGGGGGCCGTCTCTGGCCGCCCATGGGAATTCCGCCAGGAATGGGTACCAGAGGAAGTCACCTCTGCCCCGGATGTTCCCACACCCTCCGTCTTTGTCACCACGCGGCGACAAGCAGCCACGGCTGCTAGTCAACCTGACCCTCCAGCGACACCTTCCAGGTCCCGCGGTCCGACCACCGCGTCAGTCCAGCCTGAGGACTTAGTCTCCATGCAGGCTGCTGATCCAGACATCTCTCGACTCTGTCAAATATTATCCGATCCTTGTGCCCCACCCATTACCAAGGACGAGCTGGATGCCTCATCTGACTTGCGTCACCTCGTTGCCTTGAAAACCCGCCTCCACTTGATGGACCAACTGTTGGTGTATGTTCCCGACGAACAAGTTACGCCACGTCTTGTTGTTCCTCGTGCCCAGAGGGGGACGTTAATATCAATGGCCCATGACCTACCAACGGCAGGCCATAGAGGCGTCAAAGCAACGAGTGATGAACTGCGCCAAGTTGCGTTCTGGCCCGAAATGCACAAGGATGTTGCGGATTATGTGAAAGGGTGCTTGATCTGTTGCCAATTTCAACCGCCAAATCCCATCCATAGAGCTCCACTACAGAGCAGAGGAGTTACATTCCCATGGTCAGACCTACAGATGGACTGGGTTGGTCCACTTACTAAGACATCGAGAGGTAACAAGTACTTCCTCAATGTGGTGGACCAGTTCACCAAATGGGTTGAATGTTTCCCGGCACCAAACGACACCGCCCAAACTACTGCCCGGCTTCTACTTCATCACCTCTTTTCAAGATTTGGCCTGCCGGTCTCCCTGGACTGTGATCGGGGAACACACTTTACGGCTACAATGATGAAAGAGATATGGCAAATGTTAGGAGTTAAATGTAAATTCCACATTAGCTACAACCCTCAGAGCTCAGGGACAGTGGAAAGATCCAATAAAGCGGTGATAACCATCCTCAAAAAGTTTGTTGCGGAAAACCAAAAAGACTGGGACATTAAACTCCCTTTGGTTCTAATGGCAATCAGAGCCACGCCCCATAACTCTACCAAAATTAGTCCCCATGAACTCCAGTGTGGCCGAAAAATGCGTTTGCCAATCCACCTACTGTATCAGCCCGGAGATCTGAACCTAGCTACGGCATACACCACGCAACAGTATTTAACTGATTTGGAAAACCACCTAAAGTACGCGTTTGCGTTTGCGCAAAAACACCTGCAAGCTAGCGCGGTAGGACGCAAAACCTACTATGACAAACGTGCATCCAATGACGAACTCCAGAAAGGAGACAAAGTCTGGTATTACATCTTTGCCCCACAGACCGGAAACCCTGACCAAGCATCAGGAAAGCTTACCAAAAAGCTCCTGCCACATTGGTCAGGACCTTATGAGATTGTTGACAAACTCTCCCCGGTGGCATATCGAATTCGTATCAAACGCGGTCAAAACGAACGTCTCCATTGGGTACACCGTAATCAGATACGTCTTCATAAACCAAGGCAGAGAGTCCAGAACCCAGACGAAGCCAATAACTCATCGGACTAGTTGAAGAAGTACCAGACTGACTCCAAAAGGGGGGTGCTACTATCAGTCCCCACTGATTGCATGAATCACTGAACAACATATTAACCTTGCATGAACTGTTGTTGGTGAATTGTTGTTTTTGTCTGTCAATGTGATTGTGTGATACAATAGGTATAATAACCCACTCATAAAAATTATTCTGTGTGGTCTGTTCCAGGATGCAACACTTCCTGTGGTATTCGGGTATGGGCTATATCGGCATGACTCTTATCGTCCTGACGTTCACTACCTGGGCTCAACCCCAATTCAACACTGGACCTGACGCCGGAATCGCGTTACGCCCACAACACGGCATCCTGATCACCAACTGTCAAACCATCACCCAGAAGGTTTACGTTAAACTGGATCCACGGAAAATCTACCAACTCCATCTCTCCGCTGTTCTCGATAAATCCCGTGAGCTCGAGGAAATCGGACAACGGTGGGTGGAAGACTCGCTTGTCCACGCAGAGGCCGACGTAACCCACATGCTGACCCAGTTGGAAAAATTCACCTTGACCAGGGAAGATTTGACTGGACACACGGTGCACTCTGGCACACGCTCAGACCAAGGCTCTGAACCACCTGACAGGAAAAAGCGATTCATTGGCACTGTATTCACTGCAGCAGCAGTAGTTGGTTCTCTGTTCAGTCTAGGCACGTCAAGCATTAACAGAATTAGTATAAACAACCTCAACAAGCAAGTTGGAGAAATCCAACGTGATCTACCTCTCCTCCGACGACAAATTGACACGCAAGCCAGTCAAATTCACACCATAGGGGGGGTACTGAAAGACACTATTCTTGTACTCAACTCTCAGTCAGAGCTCTTGAACAAAACTGCTCGTGCCATGCAAGCACTCCAAAAGCTGATGGGAGTTGACTTCGCTCACTCTCAACTAACAAGCCTGTTAACCACTGATTTCTTACGGGAGGTTAGCTCCTCAATCGATGCACTTGCCATGGGTAGAATTCCCGTCTATCTGACTCCACTCTCCTTGGTAACCAAAATTCTTGCCGACAGTACAGGGGAAACAGTTAGTGAAATTCAATCTCACTTAGCGTATTCTCTTGGCGGAGCCCTTCTCTTGGCAGTAGATCCCACCAGAAGAGAAGTGGTTTTTCTCCTGACACTACCAGTCATTGACCAGCGCAACATCTATCGGCTGAAAGACATAGTCAATGTAGGCTCCTGGGAGGGTGACAACCATGTCAAAATAGAGACGCCACAAGTCGTAGCTTACCATGAGTCAAGTCCAGGACTCTATTTAGCGCCCAACTTAAAGTTGTGCATCCTCACCAAGGAAATAAACTACCTGTGCCCATCGAAACCCTTCATAAGGGATTCGACAAATGGAATCTGTGGCCTCCAGTCCATGCCAGACCAAGCTAGCTGTCGCGCCAAAATTACACCTCGCAATCAAGTCATCGAGACCCAAGCTGAGATCTTGGGAAACGAATGGCTAGTCAACACTCCTGTTCAGACAGCAACTGTCCGATATGAACTGCATGACACTGCGACAAAGGTAGACCTTCCAAACCAAACATTCTTACTCTATGTCCCAGAAAAGACCCTAGTGCAGATTGACGATCTAGTTCTGTATCACCTGCCCTCTGATGTCTATGAGTCCGACATCGAGATGTCCGACTTTTTCCAAAGACACAAAGTCCTAATTGACCCAGTCACTCAGCAGCTGATCCAAAACGGACCTCAAATCATTGATCTGACCGCTCTCGACCAAGCTCTTAAGACCACCCCGCTAACTGGTGGTAGCGTTTTCACCCGTGTAGAGTCGTCATGGTCCACTCCTGACTCTCTGCTGTTCACGCTTTTGATCCTTAGCTATGTGGCGGTCATTGCAGTTACTTGTTGGGTTGTGAGACGTTTTGGTACCGTCCGGAAAGCTAACAAGAGAATCGTTGAAAGCCAAACCTTTCTCCATCGTGACAACCGCCTCAAATCCACTGACGATAATGCAACAGATGCCTGAATCTTAGGCTAGTCACAGAACAGTCTTTTCACTCCATCTATGCGTATGCGAACCGTCGCGTCAAAATGTTGAGTTAAACCAAAATGTGATTTTTACCGTTTTTCCGTGTAAACATTACTCTTATTTTTGCGTGCTAAAATATACTACCTCGGGTGTTTGATTTTTCGTGTTTCTTAAAATACCATCAAAAGGGAAACCAAAACAGCCCAATATACTTTTGCATGAGTTTGAAAACATATCTACAATTTAGTAATTGCGTTCAAACACCACTTAAGTTTACACATAATCTCAAGTGCACATATTACCTACACTACCTCTCTTTGAGTCACAAGTTTACTATAAATGTATCTACCTCACACATCTCTCTTCTTTCCCTCTATCTTTTTAGATTTAGGTTTAAGAATATCAGAATGTGCTCTTTTGATCATGAAGTATGTAACCAAATTACATGACTCTGGTAGAAGGTCCCTGATCATTTCCAGCCTTCTCATATCTCGCCAAAGTCCAGAATACATCTGGAACCATCCTTGACTTTGCCGAAGGGGGGATTGTAGCGGACATGGCAGAGAAATGGCCAGTTCCAGCAATATCTGAATCCAAAATAGATGGTCAAGTGACTACAGCACAGCTGCTTCTCATCTTTAACCACAACAACATACCTTCACGATTTCAAAGGCTACAGTAAGGGGATTTTTGCACTCCCATGGGAAACAGGAGGTGCAAGCAACACACTTTCCCTTGATGAATGGTGACAGATAGAGACCCACTGTCTGAGACTTTGAGAACTCTATCTCAAGGACAGTCAGAGTGTCTGACTCCCTTTGAAAAGAGAGAGCCAGGTGTTAGTCCTCATGGTCAAAGCGAGAAGGAGGGGAGAAAGGGAAATGTATTCAACAATATTGTATTGTGTTTATAACATATATATCCATGTGTGCATTGCATGATTCATAATAACTATAAAGTCAAGGGGAATAATAATTAAGCTTAAGCATTACTCAAGTGAAATGAGCCTGTAATCAATTCTTTCAGTAGTTCTATTGCAACATTGCAACTGACACCTAACACCTCATTTGCATAGGCAAGGAGGAGGGGGATGCTGCCATGCTGTTCACAGCAGGGGCTAAAGAAAGTTTAGTCTATGTCCAACTCCTCAGGGAGGAGGGTGTCTGTGTAAATGTCTGTACTTTGTTAAATGTAATACAACGTTGTGTTTTCACTAAGTCGAGTCATTATATTAAGTTCAGTAACTTGAAGTAATTCAAGTTGTCAACGTGGAAACGGGAAGTCGTCAAAACGTTGTATTTGTACTAGTAACAGTGTTCATTTGTCAACATCATCATCAAAACGGCGAAGTTGGATCAGTACCTGTTCAGAGAACAACGTGAATAGGGACAGACCACCAGTAAAGTTACAATCACAGCGTGCCAACTCGGAAACACCGCAGGAGTTGGAGGAAAGTTGGCACCGCTAACCAGAAGGAACTGAGTAAGTGACAAGTGCCAAAATTGTCACTGGATTGAAGAACGCAGACTCGCCGTGATCAGATAGTGGTATTTCTACGCCACAGAAAGGAAAGACATTTGCCTGGACCCGGTCGGAACCGGGATCTGAAGTAAATGAACTTTATGCCACGGGACTACTCCGGAGAGGGTCTGAAGATAGCCACTGAACCGAGACGGTGACCATACAGTGATATCGCTCGGGACATTGTCGCGTGCTGCAATCAGGTCTGTAATGTGTTTACATCTTCATCGCGAAAGAGTACAACCTGATTATGACAGCACAGAGGAACAACCGGACAGTGAAAGTTGTGCTGTGCTAAAAAGTTCATTTCTCTTCTGTCTCTATCTATCCTCTCTGCGATCATTTAATCAGGCTCATTTAGTTCAATAATCATCTTGCTAAGGATAAAACATCATCCCCTTATGCTATTTGGTTACACTTGTATGTGACAAGTTATATTATGCTCCGAATGGTATAAATAAATTACCTTGATTTGAAATAGTACATTTTCTTTTGGTTTTCATTGATTGTGACTGAATGAATTCGTGGACCCTGCACACTGCCAAGTATTCACTTCTTCAGATTAATATATGGTTATTGTATTTCATCTCTATGATAGATTGGGTATTAATTATTCAATTGGTGGTCAATTGTGTCATATTGAAGAAATACACAGCATAATCACGGGTGTAAAACTCAAATACAGAGTGGACCAAAATTTAAAACTGAACAAAGCTGCGGGGCTCGGTTCCAGGTGGTCTCCAGCTAAGTTGTTTTAACCGGATGTAACTCTTGAGAACATAAAAATGAAACCAAATGCACCCATTTGGTTTCATTTTTAGAGAGTTAAAATCATCATGTGAATTAGTCCTAATCTACACATTACATTACACTACACATTAGAAGATTAATGGTCATGGACAGAATCAAATGAAATTTTCAGTTTGGGGGGGTCTGTGGGGCTAAAATATCCTCAAATATCCATGGCTCAAATGCTGAATAAATGGTGGGCCCTGGGGTGAAAAACGTTGAAAAACACTTGCTGTATATTACAGAGCAGACAGACGGCAAAACAACAGCAGAGCATTATGGGAATTTGTAGTGGTGAATGCAGTGTTACAGCGGCACCACGGCTGTATAATACCTCCGAACCAGCTCTAATGTTAATTTGATGTTGCCTCAAGGGCCAAAGGAAATAACACAGGCCCACTGAGTTTGACACCTATGTGGTATATTCTATGTAGTTATGTAGCAGAATCTCGTTTACTGAATGTTTCATAAAGATTTTTGTAAACCATGTTTTTTCTGTTCTATGAAAAAAGTGGTTTACATTTTTTTATCTTTCCCCAGAAAATATTCACCCATAACATCCCATATAATGTAATAATTAAAAATATAATCATACTTTAAGAAGCACATGTGACATGTCAAACTAGGGGTTTTTCATGTGCTTCTGAATCCATCCCAAGCATTAGTTTTGCCCAAAAAACATTCCTTGGGTTAAAATCGGCCATAGAAATCATGGAAAATGTGATGAGGTCAGCACATTTGGGCAAGTATATATGGCAGTTTTCAGGCCATCCCAAACTAATTTGGGATCCATCCCAAACTAATGCTTGGGATGGATTCAGAAGCATGAAAAACCCCTAGTTTGACATGTCACATGTGCTTCTTAAAAAAATATTATATTTTTGATTATTACATTATATGGAATGTTAAGTGTATTTTTTTCTGGGCCAAAAAAAAAATGTAAACCACTTTTTTCATGTTCCATAGAGTTCATAGAACAGAAAAAACGTGGTTTACAGAAATCTTCACGAAACGTCCACTTAAATACACAATGACATGCACTATTTCCTTACCTGTCTGCCGAGGCTGTAGAGCCACCGGCAGCGGCTGCACTAGTGGCAGAGGTGACGGAGGTGACGGAGGAGGACCTCTCTCCTTCATTGGACATGCTGCTGTGGAGAACAAACATGGGGTTTCTCTGTAAACCAGGGGTTTTCAACCTTTTTGACTCCAGGGACCACCATTTATTCAGCATTTGAGCCACAGAGGACCACCTTTTGATGACATATTAAGCCGCAAAGACCTACAACTAAAGAATTCTTTTGGTTTTCTTTGCAAATTCCAAGCTGGATTTTCCCAAACGAAACCGGTGTAGACTTCTTAAATAAATAGTGCTAATTCAGATGATGGATATTTTAACTCTTGAGAGTGTGAAAATGAAACCAAATGGACCCGCAAGGGTCCATTTGGTTTCATTTTTCACATTCTCAAGAGTTACATCTGGTTTACCAACTTTCCATCGTTTAGCCTGGGGGACCACCTGGAACCTTCTCAAGGACCATGGTGGTCCCCGGACCACCTGTTGAAAACCCCTGCTGTAAATGGTTTCAAATAGTGCCTTTATCCAAGGCTATGATTTATTAATATTATTATCAGAGATGAGCCATACATTACAAGTCAAGTGCACAGTGCTACAGAACTGATAACAGCTTGGAGAATTACAGTACAATTCAAGTACAAATACAGCAAATCTGAATAATAATAATAATAATAATAATAATAATAATAATAATAATAATAATAATAATAATAACAATAGTTTTTTGCGTTCACGGCAGGCATTTTCAATTCAAATTGACAGGCTTTGTGTACGCAAGTAACTCGGTGCACACAAGTTGTACTTTTGCCATACCAAAATAGGGCTAATGATCACAAATTAGTGCCTTTCGTGAACACGGCTGTGTTGACACTGTTTTATCAATGGGGGGCAGCAGAGATCTATGGTGTACACGGGCCATTATTTGTGTGCACGCCCAATACTTTAGTACAGTCCAGCCATGGTTGGTTCTCAAAGTGTGGTTCGGGGGCCCCTGTGGGTCCAACTACTGTATGTACAGTGGCCATAGTTTGTGTGCATGACCAATAATTTTACACAAACATTTCTAGACTATAGTACAATCCAGCCAAGGATGGTTCAATGCTAGTACAATCCAGCCATGGCTGGTTCATAAAGTGTGGTGTGTTGACCTCTGGGGTTCCAACTATGTACACAGGACAGTGTTTGTGTGCAGGACCAATAGTTTTACTTGAACATTTGTTGGTTATATTACAGGACAGCCAAGTACAGTCACGCCTGGTTCCCAAAGTGTGGTTCGGGGATCTCTGGGAATCAAACTATGTACACGGGCCAGAGTTTGTGTGCATGACAAATAGTTTTACAAGAACATTTCAAGGTTATATTGCAGGTCAGCCTCGTACAGCGACGGCTGGTTCCCAAAGTTTGGTTCGGAGACCTCTGGGAGTCCAACTATGTACAAAGGCCATAGTTTGTGTGCACGGCCAATACATTTACACAAACATTTCAATGCTATAGTACAATCCAGCCATGGCTGGTTCATAAAGTGTGGTGTGTTGACCTCTGGGGTTCCAACTATGTACACAGGACAGTGTTTGTGTGCACGACCAATAGTTTTACTTGAACATTTGTTGGTTATATTAAAGGACAGCCAAGTACAGTCACGCCTGGTTCCCAAAGTGTGGTTCGGGGATCTCTGGGAATCAAACTATGTACACGGGCCAGAGTTTCTGTGCATGACAAATAGTTTTACAAGAACATTTCAAGGTTATATTGCAGGACAGCCTCGTACAGCCACGGCTGGTTCCCAAAGTTTGGTTCGGAGACCTCTGGGAGTCCAACTATGTACAAAGGCCATAGTTTGTGTGCACAGCCAATACATTTGCACAAACATTTCAATGCTATAGTACAATCCAGCCATGGCTAGTTCATAAAGTGTGGTGTGTTGACCTCTGGGGTTCCAACTATGTACACAGGACAGTGTTTGTGTGCACGACCAATAGTTTTACTTGAACATTTGTTGGTTATATTACAGGACAGCCAAGTACAGTCATGTCTGGTTCCCAAAGTGTGGTTCGGGGGTCTCTGGGAATCAAACTATGTACACGGGCCAGAGTTTGTGTGCATGACAAATAGTTTTACATGAACATTTTTAGTTATATTGCAGGGCAGCCTAGTACAGCCACGGTTCCCAAAGTTTGATTTGGGGACCTCTGAGTTGCCAACTATGTACAAAGGCCATAGTTTGTGTGCACGGCCAATGCTTTTACACAAACATGTCAAGGCTATAGTATAATCCAGCCATGGTTGGTTCCTAAGTGAGGTTCAGGAACCTCTGAGAATCCAACTATGTACATAGGCCATAGTTTGTGTGCACGGCCAATACCTTTACACATACATTTCTAGGCTATAGTAAAATCAAGCCATAGCTGTTTCCCAAAGTATTGTTTGTGGACCTCTGGGGTTCCAACTATGTACATAGTTACATATGAACATTTCTAGGTTATATGACAAGGCAACCTAGTACAGCCATGGCTGGTGCGTAAAGTGTGGTTCAGGGACCTCTGGGAGTCCAACTATGTACACAGGTCATAGTTTGTGTACACAGCCAATATTTATACACAACATTTCAAGGCTATAATACAATCCAGCCATGGCTGGTTTCCAAAGTGTGGTTCAGGGACCTCTGGGATTCCAACTATATACATAGGCCATAGTTTCCATGCACGACCAATAATTTTACACAGACAAGGCTGTTTCCCCAAAATGTAGTCCGGGGACCTCTGGGAATCCAACCACATGGTTGGATTCCTAGAGGTCCCCGGACTACAGTTTGTGTGCACGAGACACGACCAATACCTTTACATAAACATTTCAAGGGTATAGTACAATCCAGCCATGACTGGACTGGGAGTCCAACTATGTACACAGGCCATAGTCTGTGTGCACGGCCAATAGTTTTACACAGACATTTCAAGGCTATATAACAATCCAGCCATGGCTGGTTCCCAAAAAGTAGTTTGAAAACCTCTGGCATCCTATGTACACTATATACAAGCAACTATGTACACAACCATAGTTTGTGTCATGAACAATACTTTTACATGAACATGCACAGGCTATAGTTCAGTCCAGCCTAGTGCAGCCATACTAGTCGCTGGACATTGGCATGTCATATGAGTGTAGAATAGCCGAGTGTCCCTGTTGTTTCCTAGGGAACGGATTTCCAACAATGGCTCTTTAACACAATTTGCATGCTGTGTCTTGATTGGCCACTCCAGTTTTCTAAAATGTCCCTACTTTAGAACTGGGGTGGCCAATCTGGATACAGTAAGCATTCAAGCATGTTTTTTGCCAACAGCTGATTCAGTTTGCATTATTAGCTAGGCTAGCTCCAGGGTCCTGCCAGCATTGTAGATCCTTGCAGATGCTAATAGTTTATACATGACATCTACACGGCCAATAGTTTTACATGAATGTGTCCTTACTATAGTCCCAAACCCCACTTTAGGAGCCTGCCATGGATGTACTGTACCTAGAGATGTTCATGTAAAACTATTGTACAGAGTTGCCCCCACAGATTTCCCCAAACCACACTTTGGGAAACAGCCATGGCTCTACTAGGCTGGACTGTACTATAGCCTAGAAATGTTCATATACAACTATTGGTCTTGCATAAAAACAATGGATCATGTGCATAGTGGTGCCGCCAGAGGTCCTCAAACCCCACTGTGGGAACCAGCCATGTCCTAGTACTAGACTGTAATATAGCCTATACATGTTCATGTAAAAGTATTGGTATTGCACACAAACTATGGTTTGTGTACAATACATCCCAAAACCAGACTTTGGGAACCAGCCATGGCTGGATTTTGCTAAAGCCTAGAAATGTTCTTGTAAAAGTATTATTTTTGCACACAAACTATGGCCTATGTTCATAGTTGTATTCCCAGAGTTCCTCGAACCACACTTTTACTACTTACTATGCAGTCCTGTAATATAACCTAGAAATATATAAAACTATAGGTAGTGCACACAAACTATGCCCCGTATACATAGCTGGACTCTCAGAGGTCCCCAGACCATACTTTGTGAACCAGCCATGGCTGTACGAGACTTCCTTTATTATTTAACCTAGAAATGTTCTTGTAAAAGTATTGGTCGTACACACAAACTCTAGTTTGTGTACATAGTTGGATGGCAGAGGTCCTCCAACTACACTTTGGGAACTAGTTATGGCTGGATTGTACTATAGCCTAGAAATGTATGTGTAAAAGTATTTGCTGTGTACACGAACTGTGGCCTGTGTACATACTTGGTTTCCCAGAGGACCCTGAATCACACTTTGGGAACTACCCATGGCTGGATTATATTTTAGCCTTGAAATGTTTGTGTGAAAGTATTTGCTGTGTACACAAACTATGGCCTCTGTACATAGTTGGACTCCGAGAGGTCCCCGAACCAAACTTTGGGAACCAGCCGTGGCTGTACTAGGCTGTCCTGTAATATAACCTAGAAATGTTCATCTCTATGTAAAGGTATCGGTTGTCCACACAAACTATGGCCTATGAACATATGGTAGTTGGAAGCCAGATGTCCCCAAACCAAACTAGCCATGGCTGAGCTGTCCCATAGCTTAGAAATGGTCACATGAAACTATTGGTCATGCACACAAACTATGGCCTGTCTACATAGTTGGACCCCCAGAGGTCCCCAAACCACACTTTGGGAACGAACCATGGCTGGATTGTTTTAAAACGATTGGTCATGCACACAACTATGGCCTGTGCACATAGATCGACTCCCAGAGGTTCCCGAACAATACCTTTGGAATCAGCCATGGCTGGATTGTACTATAGCCTTGAAATGTTCGTGTAAATGTATTGGCCGTTTACTCAAACTATGGCCTGTGTACATGGTTGGACTCCCAGGGGTCCCCAAACCACACTTTGAGAACCAGCCATGTCTGGATTGTACTATAGCTCAGAAATGTCTATGTAAAGGTATCGGTTGTCCACACAAACTATGGCCTATGAACATGGTAGTTGGAAGCCAGATGTCCCCAAACCAAACTAGCCATGGCTGAGCTGTCCTATAGCTTAGAAATGGTCACATGAAACTATTGGTCACGCACACAACCTATGGCCTGTGTACATAGTTGGACTCCCAGAGGTCCTCGAACTACACTGCCCTGTGCGTGGGCACAGGGCACTTAATTTCCTGCCCGGGAACGCCATCCGTCTTCCCCGAGGTTATGATTTTTTTCTTATTAGAAATTACACTAAAGGATTTTTTCACACAGCTCATATTTCTCCATATCTGTGAGTGGCAAAATATAACCCTCAAATAATGTACAAAGATGTTTGATGACTGATGATAACTAGACTATGGAGTGAGGGCTACAATGTTGACATCACATGGTCGAAATGCGAGCGGTCATCCTGCATTGATTTAACCAGATGCTGCAGATCAGCATCTGACAGAAAAAAGTGCTATTATTTGCCTACTGTGAACTATTATTTGTTCATGTCAGAAAGATTGCCTTATGGTTATCTGGCTACATTAAAGTGTATGATTGAATTTTTCATGGTATAAATTGTTTCGAATTGCTTTGAAATGTAGTTGATCTGAACTTTTCGTTGTCCATATTGTTTAGACATTTTTGAAAATGTTGTAGTGTGATAAAAAAAAAAAAAAAAACAAAAAAACAAACATACGGGTCATCAGTATTTTCCATGCTACATTATAAATATTTATATTTTGATGATTTACATACTGTATATCTTGAAATGTTTGTGTAAATGTATTGGCCCGGCTCACAAACTATGGGCTGCATACATAGTTGAACTCCCAGAGGTCCCTGAACCACACTTTATGAACCTTGTCTCTCTGGTTTTACAATGTGCTATAGGTGAGGATCCTACCAATACAGAGATAATGAAGTAATTAATCTGAAATCAGCAGATCTACAAGATCTGCATGAAGCATTAATAAACAATCATTTCAATACATGTTAATCTAAACACCATTTAGATTAACCGTATGGTTTGGACTCACTTACAAATAGAAATGCAACAGAATGCAACAGAAAGAGCCCCCCCCCACCCCTCTCATCCCACAGCACATTCTGGATTGAACCCTCGTTAAGTGCAATGGACAGCACCTGCTGTTAGTCAGTTCTCAGTCAACTGGTGACTGGTGTGGCAGTTCTGAAAGTGTGAAGCCCCTACATACACAGTTTTAAGATAGCAGTGCAACAGTGTGGACTGTGGAGATACACAGTTAGAAAGATTTGTAAACGTTTTCTTCCGTAGTATAATAGAAAGCCAAAATTGAATATATTCTCAGTCCATTGTGCATTAAGTGAAATATTTAAAAATGTATTAATCTTGATTATGGTGTCCAGCTCATGAAAACCGCCACATCTCAATTAATTAGAATATTTTGAGACCACTAAGAAAACATGACAAGAAATGACGATTATGTGAAAAGCATATTAATGTATGCAGTTACTACTACTTGGATCTACGATGGATCAGACTGGACTAGACTAGACTAGGGTGTACTTGGCTGTATGAATTCAAACAGACTAACCACTAATGGGCAATAGTTTGTATGCACTTACTGTACATGAACATATGTAGTACAGTACAGCCTTGTATGCCCAGGTCTAACCTAGTCGAGCCCGATGGGAGAACAGAGAAGTGTAGGGGAGTACTACCGTACTGTATTATGATGGATCAGGCTGGACTAGACAAGACTAGTGTGTACTAAACTCAAATAGGCTCTATCAGCCTGTACTAGGCTCTGTAGATCCTCACACCATTGGGACTAATCACTGTGTACATGTGCAATAGTTTGTGTGCACAATCAAGAGTTTTACATGAACATGGGTTGACGATAGTACAGTATTGCCTTGTACAGCCTAATGAAGCCTAGTACAGCCTAACAAACCCCCTACAGCCTATTAGATCCCATTTGAGTCTAGTGCAGTACAGCCTAGTATGCCGAAGTCTAGCCTAGTCCTCTCAAATGGGAGAATAGAGTAGTAGAGGGAAGTACTAGTCTATATTATGTCACACCATTGTGAATAACCACCGTGTACACGGGCAGTCGTTTGTGTGCACATTCAATACTTTTACTTGGACATGTGTTGACCATAGTGCCGTATCACCTTGTACAGCCTAATGAAGCCTATTACAGCCTAACACACACCCCTACAGCCTATTAGAGCCCATTTGAGTACGGCCTAGTATGCCAAAGTCTAGCCTAGTCCTCTCCAATGGGAGAATAAAGTAGTAGAGGGAAGTACTAGTCTATATTATGTCACACCATTGTGAATAACCACCGTGTACACAGCAGTTGTTTGTGTGCACATTCAATACTTTTACTTGGACATGTGTTGACCATAGTGCAGTATTACCTCGTACAGCCTAATGAAGCCTAGTACAGCCTAACAAACCCCCCTACAGCCTGTTAGAGCCCATTTGAGTCTAGTGTGTAAACGGGCAGTCGTTTGTGTGCACATTCAATACTTTTACTTGGACATGTGTTGACCATAGTGCAGTATTACCTCGTACAGCCTAATGAAGCCTAGTACAGCCTAACAAACCCCCCTACAGCCTGTTAGAGCCCATTTGAGTCTAGTGCAGTACGGCCTAGTATGCCAAAGTCTAGCCTAGTCCTCTCCAATGGGAGAATAGAGTAGTAGAGGGAAGTACTATAGTCTATATTATGTCACACCATTGTGAATAACCACCGTGTAAACGGGCAGTCGTTTGTGTGCACATTCAATACTTTTACTTGGACATGTGTTGACCATAGTGCAGTATCACCTCGTACAGCCTAATTAAGCCTATTACAGCCTAACACACACCCCTACAGCCAATTAGAGCCCATTTGAGTCTAGTGCAGTACAGCCTAGTATGCCAAAGTCTAGCCTAGCCCTCTCCAATGGGAGAATACAGTAGTAGAGGGAAGTACTAGTCTATATTATGTCACACCATTGTGAATAACCACCGTGTACAGGGGCAGTCGTTTGTGTGCACATTCAATACTTTTACTTGGACATGTATTGACCATAGTGCAGTATCACCTCGTACAGCCTAATGAAGCCTATTACAGCCTAACACACACCCCTACAGCCAATTAGAGCCCATTTGAGTCTAGTGCAGTACAGCCTAGTATGCCAAAGTCTAGCCTAGCCCTCTCCAATGGGAGAATACAGTAGTAGAGGGAAGTACTAGTCTATATTATGTCACACCATTGTGAATAACCACCGTGTACAGGGGCAGTCGTTTGTGTGCACATTCAATACTTTTACTTGGACATGTATTGACCATAGTGCAGTATCACCTCGTACAGCCTAATGAAGCCTATTACAGCCTAACACACACCCCTACAGCCAATTAGAGCCCATTTGAGTCTAGTGCAGTACAGCCTAGTATGCCAAAGTCTAGCCTAGTCCTCTCCAATGGGAGAATAGAGTAGTAGAGGGAAGTACTAGTCTATATTATGTCACACCATTGTGAAAAACCACCGTGTACACGGGCAGTCGTTTGTGTGCACATTCAATACTTTTACTTGGACATGTGTTGACCATAGTGCAGTATCACCTCGTACAGCCTAATGAAGCCTAATACAGCCTAACAAACCCCCCTACAGCCTGTTAGAGCCCATTTGAGTCTAGTGCAGTACGGCCTAGTATGCCAAAGTCTAGCCTAGTCCTCTCCAATGGGAGAATAGAGTAGTAGAGGAAAGTACTAGTCTATATTATGTCACACCATTGTGAATAACCACCGTGTACACGGGCAGTCGTTTGTGTGCACATTCAATACTTTTACTTGGACATGTGTTGACCATAGTGCCATATCACCTTGTACAGCCTAATGAAGCCTATTACAGCCTAACACGCACCCCTACAGCCTATTAGAGCCCATTTGAGTACGGCCTAGTATGCCAAAGTCTAGCCTAGTCCTCTCCAATGGGAGAATAGAGTAGTAGAGGGAAGTACTAGTCTATATTATGTCACACCATTGTGAAAAACCACCGTGTACACGGGCAGTCGTTTGTGTGCACATTCAATACTTTTACTTGGACATGTGTTGACCATAGTGCAGTATCACCTCGTACAGCCTAATGAAGCCTATTACAGCCTAACACACACCCCTACAGCCAATTAGAGCCCATTTGAGTCTAGTGCAGTACAGCCTAGTATGCCAAAGTCTAGCCTAGTCCTCTCCAATGGGAGAATATAGTAGTAGAGGGAAGTACTAGTCTATATTATGTCACACCATTGTGAATAACCACCGTGTACACGGGCAGTCGTTTGTGTGCACATTCAATACTTTTACTTGGACATGTGTTGACCATAGTGCAGTATCATCTCGTACAGCCCAATGAAGCTTAGTACAGTCTAACAAACCCCATATATTCTATTAGAGCCCATTTGAGTACGGCCTATTATGCCAAAGTCTAGCCTAGTCCTCTCTATTGGGAGAATAGAGTAGTAGATGGAAGTACTAGTCTATATTATATCACACCATTGTGAATAACCACTGTGTACACGGGCAGTCGTTAGTGTGCACATTCAATACTTTTACATGGACATGTGTTGACCATAGTTCAGTATCACCTCTTACAGCCTAATGAAGCCTATTACAGCCTAACACACACCCCTACAGCCTATTAGAGCCCATTTGAGTACGGCCTAGTATGCCAAAGTCTAGCCTAGTATTCTCCAATGGGAGAATAGAGTAGTAGAGGGAAGTACTAGTCGATATTATATCACACCATTGTGAATAACCACCGTGTACACGGGCAGTTGTTTGTGTGCACAATGCACATTCAATACTTTTACTTGGACACGTGTTGACCATAGTGCAGTATCACCTCGTACAGCCTAATGAAGCCTAATACAGCCTAACAAACCCCCCTAAAGCCTGTTGGAGCCCATTTGAGGCTAGTGCAGTACGGCCTAGTATGCCAAAGTCTAGCCTAGTCCTCTCCAATGGGAGAATAGAGTAGTAGAGGGAAGTACTAGTCTATATTATGTCACACCATTGTGAAAAACCACCGTGTACACGGGCAGTCGTTTGTGTGCACATTCAATACTTTTACTTGGACATGTGTTGACCATAGTGCAGTATCACCTCTTACAGCCTAATGAAGCCTATTACAGCCTAACACACACCCCTACAGCCTATTAGAGCCCATTTGAGTACGGCCTAGTATGCCAAAGTCTAGCCTAGTCCTCTCCAATGGGAGAATAGAGTAGTAGAGGGAAGTACTAGCCTATATTATTTCACACCATTGTGAATAACCACTGTGTACACGGGCAGTCATTTGTGTGCACATTCAATACTTTTACTTGGACATGTGTTGACCATAGTGCAGTATCACCTCGTACAGCCTAATGAAGCTACAGCCTAACACACACCCCTACAGCCAATTAGAGCCCATTTGAGTCTTGTACAGTACAGCCTAGTATGCCAAAGTCTAGCCTAGTCCTCTCCAATGGGAGAATAGAGTAGTAGAGGGAAGTACTAGTCTATATTATATCACACCATTGTAAATAACCACCGTGTACACGGGCAGTCGTTTGTGTGCACATTCAATACTTTTTGTCTCCACCGAAGGTGGGGACTATAAAACGCCCTCTGTCCGTGCACGTCCTAAGTCTGTCTGTCGCACGACTATCTGTCCTGAATCTGTCTGTCACATGATTACAGCATGATGACGTTATAGTTGTCTTTAGCTCTGCGTTTAATTCAATACATCCTGACATTCTCTTAGAGAAGCTAAAAAGTATGAAGGTAAACCCATTCTTGATAAGGTGGTATTTTTCTTTTCTCTCTAAAAGAGAACAACAAGTGCGATTCAACTCTGTGCTCTCTGACAAGGCAGTGAGCAGTACAGGGGCCCCTCAAGGGACAGTTAGTTCATCTCTCTTGTTCACCCTGTATACAAATGATTGTGCCAGCTCACAACCAAATCATTACGTCATTAAGTTCTCTGATGACACTGTTGTTCTTAGTCTACTCAAAAAAGACTGTAGCATAAGTAGCTACACTGATGGAGTAGACAGGTTTGTAGGATGGTGTGACAACCATTACCTACAAATCAATACGAAAAAGACAGAAGAGATTGTTGTGGATCCTAAATCCATAGGTGACCATACCATGATCAGGATACATGGTCATGATATCAAACAGGTCACCTCATATAAGTACCTGGGTGTACAAATCGATGGTGAAATGAGCTGGCACACTCATGTTGAAAATCTTTGTGCTAGAATACATCAACGCTTGCACTTTCTTAGAAGACTAAGACTATTTGGAGTAAGTACGAACATAATGCTGATATTCTACAGAGCTAGTATTGAGTCAATTGTGAGATATGGTATCGCCAATTGGTTTGGAAACCTGACGGTTAAGTTTAAATCAGAAATCCTGAGACTGGTAAAGACGGCCGGGAAGATTATGGGGATGGCAACACCTCCCAACACCCCACAGACCATCTTTGAACAAGCCACACTAGGGCAGGCAAAGAAAACTGTGTCTGATCCCTCTCATATACTGTACCCTGAGTTTAGGTTACTGCCGTCAGGTAGGAGGTACGAGGCTCCAAAATGGAGATATAATAGATTTAAATACTCCTTTGTACCAATGTCCATTTCACTCCTCAATAATTCTCTTGCTGAGGGGGCAAGGGGAGGGAGGAGAAGACTGTGATTGTCGTATGATGCTGCTAGAACTGCACTAGTTTTGGTACTGTTGTATTTATTCTATTTATATTTATATTCTTCTTATGACTACTTAACTAAGCACTACTTTGGGAGGTGGTATGTAAGCCTGATGAGGTGTACCAGTCACTACTATTGTACTGTATGTACTGTACTGTATTGTCCTGTATTGTCTTACTTGTTGCTGCAAGTCTGTATGTCCAAGACAAATTTCTCGAACGAGACTAAATAAAGTAACCTTGAACCTTGATCCACCGCCAATCTGTCCGTCGCACGACTGTGTGTGCACGCAGCCTCCGTCCGTGCGCGCGGCCCGTTCGTCCCCCGAATTTGTCCGTCGCACGACTGTGTGTGCACGCAGCCTGTTTGTCATGACGTCATGACGACGTTGTAGTTGATACACTAGTACCAGTGAACGTTCAAACCTGAGTAAGACTGGGAGGAAGACTGAGCTTGAGAAGCTTGAGATGACGTCATGATGAGGTCATAGGTATGAAGGTCATAGGTCATGGGTATAAAACGCCCTCTGTACACGCAGCCCGTCAGTCCCCGAATGTGTCTGTCCCACGACTGTCTGTCTGTGCATGCAGGCCGTCCGTCATGGCGTCATGACGAGGTTATAGTTGATACACTAGTACTAGTAGACCTTCAAACCTGAGCCCAGACGGTGGAGAACTGGGTACAAGATTGCTCTAAGTCAGTGGTGTCAAAGTCATTTTGGGTGGGGGCCGCATTGGACTTAATGTGACTTCATGGGGGCCGGAGCGCCGCGTAGCAACCAGTCGCAGACCGCAAGCATGCACGGCACACGCATGTTTACATACACAGCCGTTACTTCTATACAGTATATCTCACAAGTCATATTTATTATTAAGAATAGCTATTAATATATATTAATGACTTTTCATTATTGGTTTTATACTTGTAGCCTAGATTAAGACATTTGCTATGAAAGATGCTATTTTTATTTACAGAGCATCAATAAACCATATGAAAATAGCATTTAAATTTCAAATACTAAATTTAAGTAAGTATGTATAGTTAACTAAGTATAGTTCTCGGTTATATACCCTTGTACTGCTGAAGTATAGTTCTCGGTTATACACCCTTGTACTGCTGAAGTATAGTTCTCGGTTATATACCCTTGTACTGCTGAAGTATAGTTCTCTCGGTTACACACCCTTGTACTGCTGAAGTATAGTTCTCTCGGTTACACACCCTTGTACTGCTGAAGTATAGTTCTCTCGGTTACACACCCTTGTACTGCTGAAGTATAGTTCTCACTTTGCAGCACCAGCAGCCTAGCCTGGTAAAAGGACTCCCCCTGCTGGACAACATGCATTACATGCCGTTCAGAAGAGAGCTCAAAAGCATTTCTTTAAACGACCATAACTTTTGATAGGAACGTGCTAGAGACTTACTTTTTTTTAATAGACTCAGACATTTTTGCTCTACAAGCCTGGGGCCGGATTAAATCATCTCGCGGGCCGGATCTGGCCCGCGGGCCTTGACTTTGACACATGTGCTCTAGGAGGACCCCTGAGATTGAGAAGCTTGACTAAGACTATGATTTATAATGTGGAGGACTATGATTTATAATGTGGAGGTGGTGGAGGACTATGATTTATAATGTGGAGGACTATGATTTATAATGTGGAGGACTATGATTGTCTCCACCGTAAGGTGGTGACTATGGAACGCACCCCGTCATTCCGTCCTGTCATTCCGTCCCGTGTGTGATGTAATGATGACGTCATAGATCTCATAGCTGAGCCGGAGAAAAGACATTAGTGTTTTATATATATTAGAATAATATCATCAATTCTTGAGCCCGGACGGTGGAGACCTGTGCCCCGTAGGGGCACAATCTTGTTCTTGGACATGTGTTGACCATAGTGCAGTATTATCTCTTACAGCCTAATGAAGCCTATTGCAGCCTAACACACACCCCTACAGCCTATTAGAGCCCATTTGAGTACGGCCTAGTATGCCAAAGTCTAGCCTAGTCCTCTCCAATCGGAGAATAGAGTAGTAGAGGGAAGTGCTAGTCTATATTATGTCACTCCATTGATAATAACCACTGTGGACACGGGCAGTCGTCTGTGTGCACATTCAATAGTTTTACATGGCATGTGTTGACCATGGTACAGTATTGCCTTCTACAGCCTAATGAAGCCTAGTACAGCATGACACCCCCCTACAGCCTATTAGAGCCCATTTGAGTCTAGGGCAGTGCAGCTTAGTGTGCCAAAGTCTAGCCTAGTCCTGTCCAATGGGAGAATAGAGTAGTAGAGGCCCCTTTATAACACTTGCACGTATGTGATTCCAATCTCTCATCCTCTGGGTCCATATGTGCCAGCCTCCTCGCACACGTTTAGGCTAAGTGGTCTAATAGAAGAATTGTGGTACAAAAATAAGTAAATTGTCCCAGTGACATCGTCAGGGAGGAGTATGTTACAATAGTCAGTCAGTCAGTCAGTCAGTCAGTCAGTCAGTCAGCCAATATGATGTGCCTGAGTCAATTGCAGTTATATCCCTCACACGGTGATGTTGGTTTCAATGCAGAAGACATCTGAGGGATCAAAGGTCAAAAACATTCAATAGGTTTTCAGCCAATCACGTATAAGTTCTTTGGTTGTCTGAATATTTGATTATATTTGATTATATTTTAAAGGTGTTGCAGCCATAAAAATCAAAATGAGCAAATATTTGCATACAAACAATAAAGTTGAACATTCAGTTTAATTATTCAGATAAGCGGAAGAAGATGGATGAATGAACATCTTCCCAACTCCAACAGAATTGGGGTTGTACATGGGAACCAGCTGTGACTGTAGTAGGCTGTCCTGTAATATAACATATTGTCCATGTAAAACTATTGGTCGTGCACACAAACTCTGGCCTATGTACATAGTTGTACTCCCACAGGTCCCTGAACCACACTTTGGGAATTGGGATTGTACTATAGCCTATAAATGTTTGTGTAAAAGTATTGGTTGTGCACACAAACTATGGCCTTTGTACATAGTCGGACCCACAGAGGTCAGCAAACCACAATTTTGGAACTAGCCATAGCTGTACTGTAATAAAACTTTTGGTTGTGCACACATACTATTGCATGTGTACATAGCTTGACTCCCAGTGGTCCCTGAACCACACTTTGGGAACCAGACATGGCTGGATTGTACTATAGCCTTGAGATGTTTGTGGAAAAGTATTGGTTGTGCACACAAACTATGGCCTATGTACATAGTTGGACTCCCAGAGGTCCCCAAACCGCACTTTGGGAACCTGCCGTGGCTGTACTAGGCTGTGGTGTAATGTAATCTAGAAACTTTTATGTAAAACTACTGGTCATGCATACAAACTATGGCCCGTGTACATGGTTGGACTCCCAGACATCCCCGAACCACATTTTGGGAACCAGCCGTGGCTATAGTAAGCCTGTAATATGTCCTGTAATATGACTTAGACATGTTCATGTTAAAGTATGGGACATGTACACCATGTACACATGTAGAGTTTTGGTTAATAGCCTGCCACCCTGTGGAATTATGCTTGAACTGCAATATAAGGCCCTAAAATGGACACAGAGGAAAAAATAGCAGTGTGGGTCATCTGAAGGACTGATCGGTAAACATGTGGTGTCCACACGAAGAGGAGGGGGCCCGGAAAATTTAGAGACCATCCGCTGATTTTTCACGCCCCCACAGTCCGCACAGTGTGGACTGGAAATTTCTGGTGTACACCGGCAATATCGCATTGACCATTTGAGCACCAAAAGCGATAATGGTAATAATAATAATAATAATAATAATAATAATAATAAAATCAGATTGCACACACTAGTTAAGAACACACTTTTTAACAACAGTGGTCAACTTGCGCTTTACCTGCTTTCAACCTGCTTCTATCTCCCTAGCCGTGGCCACACTGTACTGTACTGTAACACCTATGTGCCCAGTACAGATCGATTGACCACCAGTGTTGGGCAACATTACTTAGGAGGGTAATGTATGACTTACTACGTATTACCCCTTCAGGAAAGTACCAATACAATTACATTACTTATTACTTGGGCTCTAGGGTAACATGTAACATACCGGAAGTACATATTACTTTTGCACCCCCATCTGCAAAAACAAACAAACAAAACAAAACAAAAAAGCAGCGCCCAAGCAGCTCTTGGGCGCTCAGTTTCTGACCTCTTAATGTCACGACTTTGACAGTAGATTGCTAATAGGTTGCAGCCTGTTCGCTGCACTTTTTTGGCTGAAGTAAGTAAGTAAGCAATAAGTAAGTAAATAAGTAAAGTGTGTTGCTTACCTGGTTCTATTGAATCAAGGAAGGGAAACAAAAAGCAACATTCAAGCCAGAGACATCGGTTATCGTCCTATTCCCAGTGTAGCTGCTGGCTTGTCCTGCCCATTCCTCTCTCTCTCTCTCTCTCTCTCTCTCTCTCTCTCTCTCTCTCTCTCTCTCTCTCTCTCTCTCTCTCTCTCCCCCCCCCAGAGGATTAGCCATTGACCATATGCACACGTCGCGGTCATCAATCTTGACAGCAAGGTTGTAACTCACTGCAGTTTCCCATTGATAGTCCATTAATTAATTAATATTAGTACTAACAACAACAACAACAACAACCACAATATTATTATCATTATTATTATTATTACCCTTAGTAGTAGTAGTATTGTTACCCTTATTGTTATAATTATTATTATACTTCTGCTAATATTACTAGTGACTTTCGTCATGCTGCTGCTTTCTAGAGTTGGTGAAGGAAGACAAGCTCATACCACGTTACATTGCTCTCTAGACGTTATGTTACTCTCCAAAAAGATGGGTTTAACCTAGATTTGAAGATTAAGACTGAAGGGGCCATCCTAACATCTAAAGCAGGGGTTTTCAAACTTTTTGACTCCAGGGACCACCATTTATTCAGCATTTGAGCCACGGGCCACCATTTGATGACATTTTACCCCCATAGACCCCAAAACTAAAGATCTCTTCTGTTTTTATCTACAATTCCAGGCTGGATTTCGGAAACATAAGAGGCAAACATAGAACTGTAGTTGTGTAGATTTGGGCTAATTCAGATGATGAATATATTAACTCTTGAGAGTGTAAAAATGAAACCAAATGGACCCTGGCGGGTCCATTTGGTTTCATTTTTACGTTCTCAAGAGTTACATCTGGTTAACCAACTTGGGGGGGACCACCTGTTAATTGACGTCAGGCTGATTGGTGACTTTCTTTAATCGTATTGTTCTTATTCAAAACAATTGGATTCGGTTCTATAAGAAGCTGACAGATTGTATAGTTATATAGATTGTAAAGTAGTATAAAAAATAATGTTCAATATGCTACATATGACTCTTTAGCCCAGAAAATAAGTAATGTAATGTTATTACTTTCCTCAAGGGTTAATAAGGAATATATTACTCTCCTAAGTAATATTGTCCAACACTGTACTATACCAAATTAAAACGGAGTTGTCGTATAATAAGCCAATAATTTTCATATAAGCCTATAATTTCTAGGTCAGTTGTTTTCAACCTTTTTGATACCAGGGCCCACTATTCATTATTCAGTTTTTGAGCCACGGACCAACATTTTATTTAAATATTTCTGACCAAAACTGAAGACCCCTCATAATTCCATATATTTTGAAAAAAAAAAAAAAAATAATAACAGGCAAACTGTCATCAAAATAACAATTTTCCTACATTTTCTAACTGTGTCGATTCTTGACATTTAAGTAAAATGTTTTTTTCTATTTAACTCTTGGGGGTGTAAAATGAAATTTTACACTCTCTATTTATGGATTCATTTTTCATAAATAGAGAATATTTCACTCAACAGGAACTGCTCCTGTCGCAGGATGATGATGTCACATGCCCTTGTGTGTGGTCTAGCGCCCAAGAGGCCAATGGCAAGAGGGTCATACGTAGGTTGCTTCCTGACTCTAGAAGGAGGGGGCGGGTACAATATTAGGAGACGGGAAGTATGTTGGAGTCTATTTATTTCCAGTGGTAGAATGAACGTGAACACAACTTAACTCCATGGACACTGAACTAAATACTGGAACCCATCATCATATTTAGAGCATATTCATAGTAAAATTGCTTCTATTAGCTAAACAAATCAGAAGAAATTTCACTTTGCTATAAATTATTCTCTATCCCACCACCCAACTCTCGCGAGATTTGTTAGGAGTCAGGAAGAGTCTCTTTGTAATCTGCAGTTTCACATACGACAGATAGGGGGCTCTGATAGAAACCATTACTACTTAGGAGACCATTTGTAGGCTTTGTAGTCCATGTCGCCTTTACAGTGGCGCCAGTGAGAGTATGGCCATCTTTATAAATAGAGTATCTTTGGTCTAGCGCTATATGGAATATACGGAATGCACATGCTCATCATGTGACATCATCATCCTGCGACAGGAGTGCTTCCTGTTGAGTGAAACATGCAGATAAAAACACCTTCAATACTTTATTTCTTGCATAGATTTTCTGAAAGAAATAAAGTATTGAAGGTGTTTTTATCTGCATGCTTTAGTTATAGAAGGCAAGTATAGAGTTTTAAGGCAGTTTTACTTGTCTTATTAGCCAGGGATCCTTTTAATCCTTATTCCCCAAATTAAAAAAAATGTCATGGGCCTGTCTTTCAGTTTCAGAGAGTTATACCACCCTCTTGTGGACACAATGGACAATGACAAGCACAAGATCCACTTTCAAACATCCTCTGCCCAATGCAAGTCAGCTGTTACTCCCTGTATGTTTTTTAGTTAACTAAAATGTACAGTTTAATTTAGTCCACACAAAAGTATTTTGTTGGGCCTTTTCGCTCTCATAACGGCAGACGACAGAGTGAAAGGAAAAAGACAGCCACACTTTGCCTGTTGAGTGGGTTTGTGGGTTGCTAAAACAAACATGATGTCCTGCTCAATGCTGTGAGATGATAATAGCGCTGCTCACTTCACACGGGTGTGATTTCTGCTTTTATTATCATTATTATTATACTTGCGTGAAGGGAGTGGGCATGACGTCGGGGTACTCCGATTGGCCGGTTTAGGTGATGATGTAATGGGGACGTAAGTAAAACACCCTTGTACAGTAGATAAAGTTGTGAGTTTCAGCATGCTCCGCTCACACACGAGTAGGCCCCAATGCCTACTTGTGCGCTAGTGATGGGTCCCACGGGTTGCCCGCGGGCTGGCTTGGGCCGAGTCAAGGAATGTTCACTTTATTTGCGGGCTGGGTTGGGGCAGGTCAAATAATGTATAATGGCAGTTTTCAAAATGACTGTGTTAAACACAAGTCCTGGGAGAACATTTGCGCATCCTACCAGATCGTTGCATGTTGCTTTGCTGGTTGGTATATCCTCCAGTGTGGCCAATAAATCCACAAACAGCGTAACTGCGATAGCCTACTTTAGGAGCCTACGTACAGATCGCTCCCGACACAGCAGTCAGTAATGTAGCATTAGCGCGGCTGTAGAACACAGGTGCGTGCACAGACAAATGTAAAGGGGCAGCCCTTGCCCTAAACAAATTCCCAGAATGTTGTTACGCAATAGGACTGGGACGATACTGGTACCTCACGATACAATATAGGTGGTGATATTAGGCCTTCGATAATGAGTATATCAAGGTATTTGACATATCGCAATATTTGCGATGTATCATTATATTGCATGAAATTCATCAATGATATACCATGATACTGTAACTGCAGCTGAAAAACAAAAACAAAAAAACAATAAATGAATGAAAAACTAAAAGGCAAAAATCAGAACTTACTAATGTATATGCTCAGTTATTAATCGTGGCTTTTATTTGTCTCAACTGATTCTCAAAAGAAAAAAGGATGCCAGCACTCTAAAAGTTCATTTCATGGTTTATTTACCTCGGAAGGCAGTATGGCATGGACGCGTTTCGCCCCTGAGGGCTTTCTCAACACATGAAAACAAACAGGAAGTGACATGTTTTTAAAGGATGTCAAATCTGCCTATCAAGGTGTCAGCAATTACATCGTGAGGACTGAAGTAGAGTAATTAGATCATACCAGTAAAGATAACCATGACTAGAACATACACATGGGAAATATAACAACATTGACACTGTATGGTTGGCCAACCAGAACATCAACTGATTCTCATACCTGGGTTCTCATACCTGGGTTTTTGTTGTTATCTTGCGTTTGTTTTGTGGGAATGAAGCAGCAAAAGAAGTAATTTAACAATCCGACCCGTTTTTTCCTCCCGGAATTATCCCTGTTGTGGATGCTTTGCAACATGTTCTTCCTCACAACATTTGCTGAGGAATATCCGATATATATTGCGGTAGGAGTTATGTTGTATACGATATTATCGCGATAACGATATTTCAGCACACCCCTGTTACACAACTCCATCTTTAGCTAAAGGGTGCTGGGCTGCAGCCCCAAATCTAGCGAATCTACAAGCTCTCATTGTGTGGCAGCGCGACGCGCTGAGAGCAATTTTTGTCCAGATTCTCTATTGGATTTCTATTGGATTTTCGAGTCGAGTCATGAAAATGGATATGATGCTGAATGTCAAATAATTCTATGCGTCGCTGTACGGTGCAAGAGAAAAAAAACTGCTTCAAAGTTCTAAACCACGGTGTCTTCCATCTATTCAGTGTTGTTTTTGTCGACTAAGACTAAGACTAAAGACTAAGTCGACTAAGGTTTTTGATATTTAGTCGACTAAGACTAGACTAACAAAAATGAATTTCAGAAGACTAATTGGGAATAAAAGATGTGTGTTTTCAAAAGACTAAGACTAAGACTAAATCATAACCTAAGACTAATGGAAATAGGAAACATTTTTAACTTCTTTTTATCGTTCTTTTTAAGTATGTGAACATATCTGCAGTATAGATTGCATACGTTTTCAGGAAAGGGACTTATTACTAATGCAGTAATTGTATACAAAGAAATAAAACGAGACATCTTTCACACTAAAAACTATAAATCTGTATAACATATATAAACCTACAATGCATTTGTATGTAAGACTAAACTATACCAAGACTAAGACTGAAAGACTAAGACTAAAAAAGACTAAGACTAATATAAGACTGAGACTAAGACTAAATCGGTGTTAATATTTCGTCGACTAAGACTAGACTAAAAAAATGAATTTCAGAAGACTAAATGGGACTAAAAGACTAAATGTGTGTTACTCAAAAGACTAAGACTAAGACAAAATATTCTCAAACAAACAACACTGCATCTATTAGACACTGTGAAGATTATGCCACAGTGAAGCGATGCTTGTGCATCGCTTCACTGTTTCACCAGCTCAAGCGAAACGGCATAAGATGCATTGAATGCGGAGTCCTGGTTTCATCTTCGTCAGATGGTGTACCATCTTTAACTGTCCTACAATATGACGTAATCATGCGACGGCAACACGACTGCATTGTCGTTCATCATTAAAGGAGAATTCCACCCATTTTCAACATTTTTCTTGAATGTTGAAAATGGGCGGAATTCCCCTTTGAGACTTGTCCGATACACTCAGAGACCAGTGATGGGCAGTAGCTTGTTACAAGTAGCTAAGCTACATAGCTTAACTACATTTTCCCGTAACTTGTAGTGTAGCTTACTACATTTGTTCTGGGAATAGCTTGTAGTGAAGCTACACTACTTGTTTCAGGTAGCTTGTAGTGAAGCTACACTACTTGTTTCAAGTAAAAAGGAAAGAAGCTTACTACATTTTCCCACACACATTTTCAAATCCCACCCATTTTTAATATACATCCCAAAACTTAAACATGCCACCATCCTAGGTTCAAACCCACCCCTAGATTATTATTAAGGATTTTATTTATATTGTTTTATTATTATGATTATTATTTAAAAAGTTGTACATTATGTTGAGATATATATTCATATTATGTAGTGCTGATGTAGCAAGCTACATCAAGCTACTTTTGTCGTGTAGCTTGTAGTGGAGCTTGCTACAATTTTCTTGGGATAGCTTGTAGCGTAGCTTGGCTACATTTTTTCGAGAGTAGCAAGTAGTGTAGCTTACTACATTTTCCCAGTAACTTGCCCATCACTGTCAGAGACTTGCGGTGAGAAAAGCGAGGTTCCTTCAGCCGAACAACTTGTTTCAGGGTCCATTTTCTTCATTGGGGTAATTATCCCTACCGCCTCCTTTGAATCACCTAAACCGGCCAATCACAATACTTTAAGGGGTCGGTGCGCGGTTGTCAGCCGTCAGTGTTTGACCGTCCCTCGCGCTACTCCGATTGGCCGGTTTAGGTGATGTGACATAATGGTGATGTAAGTAAAAGTCCTTTATAGCTAAAGTCATAAGTATTAGCTCGCTCTGCTCATGCACGAGTAGGCCATGGCTTACTCAGACAGGATTTGACTTGGTTGAAATCAGGTGATATTCTGGACTAGATTGGACTCTCCTTGGATTGCCTTTTTCCGGACACAATCAAGTATGTAAATGATCTGTAACCTAATTTAATTACCTCACCATGAACACACACATAGAGGAACCCACTTTCGGTCGGACGAACCAAATTACTTGTGTCCTCTGCCTGTGCAGGTACCAAGAGTGTGCCAAACTCCTGCGCAAAGTGGTGTTATTTGTCATTGCATGGTGACAGATTGCGGTTGAGGTCGGCCTGCTCTGAACTCAGCTGATATAATGTGGAAAAAAACACATTCGTGAGAAAGCCCTTAGTGTTTGGAAACAGACAAAAAAACACCTTCATTCAACCCCATCACCGTTTATTTGTAATAGCAGTCATTCAGGGAAAATCTTGAAAGGTATGATGTCTCTCCAGACTCAGGTTAGCTGTACCAAGCATCAGCGTGGCTTAACGTCTCAGGTCAACCTTCATGGATACGCAAAGAGGAACCAAGATGACCTGGACTGCCCAATGCAGAGCAATGACCAGATCCTCTCAGCCGCCTGTCAGACGACCGACGGCTCTCTAAACGGCCGGGAAAAGGAAGACACGAACCAACCAAGATCGTTGCGTCATCAACAGCTTACCGAAACTAATGTAACTGAACCAGGAGAAGAAGTGAAGAGTCACCGAACGACTCACACAGGAAGGAAACGCCACGTCTGTGAACACTGTGGAAAGAGCTTTACCCACTTGAGTAGACACTGGCTAATTCACACGGGTGAAAAAATGTTCCACTGTGAACGTTGCGGCAAGAGCTTCAATACTCCAAGCGATTTGAAAGTACACCTGCGTATCCACAGTGGAGAGAAGCCCTACCGTTGCAGACATTGTAACAAGGTCTTCAGTAAGTTAACTAGCTTGGACGTGCACCTACGTATCCACACCGGAGAAAGATGTTACGTCTGTAAAACGTGTAACAAGCGCTTCATTGGGTCAAATGACCTGGACAGGCACCTACGTGTCCACACAGGAGAAAGACGTTACGTCTGTAAAACATGTAACAAGCGCTTCAATCAGTCAAATAACCTGGACAGGCACCTACGTGTCCACACAGGACAAAAACCTTACATCTGTAAAATATGTAACAAGGGTTTCAATCAGTTAAGTCACCTGAAGCGGCATCAGCGTATCCACACTGGACAGTAACCCAAAGTGGATCCTGGAGTGTCAGATTGACAGGCAGCCAGTCAGCCATTCACTACCAATACACAGCAGAACGTATATTTTAAATAGTGTGCAATGATGGCACCAGAGGTGTATCAGTTCTTCACTTGCGGAACAGACACAAGTTAAGAATCGGTGCACAGTTGTCGGTCTTCCCTCGAAGTACTCCGATTGGCCGGTTTAGGTGATGACATAATGGTGACGTAAGTAAAAGCCCTTTGCTGGTAATGCCATGAGTATTAGCTCACTTTGCGCACGCACAAGTAGGCCATGCATGGCCCACTTGCAACATCTGTAAGCACTCATCCGTAAACAGGTGTAAGCTACACTCATTGATCGTGGAGCCTCTGTGTGAAATGTTTCACTGGACGGTACATCTGCAAGGAGAACAGGGAGAACAAGGCTGCTGCTGTGGTGGTCGGACACGACATCTGCTTTGGAGGAGATGCAAGCCAAATGCAAGTACACATCTTCAACACTGTGTCTTTATCCTGGAGGAGGTTGACCGCATAGATAGCTAGAAGAAAGCTATAGACGGCTTGAGGCGGATCCTCTGACGTCGTTCACGGTGACCATCTTGTGAGAGGACTAAATACATTATGCTCTATGGCAGCCCAAACAAAAACAACTATAACTCGCTCAAAACTTGACGGTATTGCAAATGGATTGCATTATTATGAACATCATCAACGTGGCTATGCTTTTTGCTATTTGCTTTTTTATTTATTTATTTATTCAAAAACATCATATAACGGCTCATATTATGCGGACGTCTCTGACGTTTACAACAAACCAATCCGTTTGACAATTGGGTAAAAAATAAGCTAAAATGTACAGTTTAATTTAGTATTTTGTTGGGCCTTTTCGCTCTCATAATGGCAGACGACAGAGTGAAAGGAAAATGGCAGCCAAACTTTGCCTGATGAGTGGGTTTGTGGGTCTCTAAAACAAACATGATGTCCTACTCAATGCCGTAAGATGATATTAACACTGCTCACTTCACACGGGTGTGATTTCTGCTTTTATTATTAGCACTGCTCACTTCACACGGGTGTGATTTCTGCTTTTATTATTATTACACTTGTGTGAACGGAGTGGGCACAAGTTAAGCATGTCGTCGGGGTACTCCGATTGGCCGGTTTAGGTGATGATATAATGGCGACGTAAGCAAAACACCTTTGTACAGTAGCTAATGTTGTGAGTTTCAGCGCCATTCCGCTCACACATGAGTAGCCCCCAAGGCCTACTTGTGCGCAATCTACGTGATGCTGAATGTCAAATATTCTACGCGTCACTGTTCGGTGCAAGAGAAACACGGCTTCAAAGTTCTAAACTACGGTGTCTTCCCTCTATTAGACACTGTGAATATTATGCCATCACCGTTGTGCATCGCTTCACTGTTTCCCCAGCTCAATAGTGGGGTCCCACGACACACCGTCATTTACAACTCTTGTAAAAGTTTGACTTTCGCTTCTAATTTGTAGATGATGACCTATAGAACAATTTTAGTTCGAGTGGCCCATCTGTAGATGAAAAAAATATGCATTTTTTGCCTAATTTCAAAATTGACCAAAATCGGATTTTTGTTTTTCTTAAAAGTCTTTATTTTCTCACAATTGCTGTTTTTTCTTTGTTTTCTTTTGCTATATCTAGTCAATACTAACCCAGGAATTAACTGGATTTCAAATATTAATGTTTGGAATATGATATGGAAAAAATGGACGCCCATGTACATCAAATTACTTCAAATGGCACCTAATTTAAATTCTGTTGAACCTAGAAGGATGAAGTTAGTGCCTACCTATATTATCATGAATGAGTAATGGTATGAATTGTAAATAAATAGAAACAATACAGTATTGGGGGGATTAAAGTTAGGCATACCCACTTATAGCCCAGCCTCTGTGTGAAAATTGTGCACTTTTCAATGAAAGCATGACATTTGGCACGGTTAAAGCCTGCCATAAGGAATTGTTTTGGCTATGGGTCTGTGATGACAGCTATGGTGGCCATCATCTGCTGTTATTTTACCAATTCAGCTCATACAACATACAATCTTGATTCTGATGACAAAACGTTTTCAAGGATTATGATTTTTTATAAAATGCTAGATAATAGTCAAATCATCAAAATGTGTAATATTGATGTATTGATGTAGGCAGTAAATCCATGTCTTCTACCCTATATGTGAAAATCAAGTGAGCCCATGAAATCAGCTGACATATTCTTAGTACTCACTCCAACTCAAACCAGCTCTACCCGATTGACCAGTACCCAGTGAGGTCAGAACACCAGTCTGTGTACTTCTAACCAGATCCCCATCCAGATCGAACACCAGTCTGTGTACTTCTAACCAGATCCCCATCCAGATCCAACACCAGTGTACTTCTAGCCAGATCCCCACCCAGATCCAACACCAGTCTGTGTACTTCTAGCCAGATCCCCACCCAGATCCAACACCAGTCTGTATACTTCTAGCCAGATCCCCATCCAGATCCAACACCAGTCTGTGTACTTCTAGCCAGATCCAACACCAGTCTGTGTACTTCTAGCCAGATCCCCATCCAGATCCAACACCAGTCTGTGTACTTCTAGCCAGATCCCCATCCAGATCCAACACCAGTCTGTGTACTTCTAGCCAGATCCCCACCCAGATCCAACACCAGTCTGTGTACTTCTAGCCAGATCCCCACCCAGATCCAACACCAGTCTGTGTACTTCTAGCCAGATCCCCACCCAGATCCAACACCAGTCTGTGTACTTCTAGCCAGATCCCCATCCAGATCCAACACCAGTCTGTGTACTTCTAGCCAGATCCCCATCCAGATCCAACACCAGTTTGTGTACTTCTAGCCAGATCCCCATCCAGATCCAACACCAGTCTGTGTACTTCTAGCCAGATCCCCACCCAGATCCAACACCAGTCTGTGTACTTCTAACCAGATCCCCAAGATGCAACACCAGTCTGTGTACTTCTAACCAGATCCCCACCCAGATCCAACACCAGTCTGTGTACTTCTAACCAGATCCCCACCCAGATCCAACACCAGTCTGTGTACTTCTAGCCAGATCCCATCCAGATCCATACAGTAAAAGCTGTCTGGTGAAAACCCCTGCTGAAGTGCTGTACCTTCACACACAAGCTAGTTGACAGGAAAATAGTCATACTCAAAGTAGTTATATTGCACCATGGTGACCATTCTTTTCGACTCTCATGTCCTTCTTGAAGATGGTTCGGAATGCATAATGCTTCTCCCCATGAAGACTCAACAACAATGTCAATTGAAGGAGCCTTCACCTCATGATACCTGGTGCTGGTGAGAAACTGTCTCCTGTATATAGCCTCCAAAACAAATGCAGACACTTGGCTAGACTGCCACAGTTTGAAAGGGTCAAGCCCCTAATCCTGATTGCGGCAGTCAACCCCACCTAATCACACAAACCGGGGCTTCCAGATGAGCCAGCAGCCATCTGCACAAGTCTGGGTTGGACCTTGCAGGGCTGAGCTAGAGACTTGGAAAGAAACCTTCAGCAAAGACAATGGCATTGACATAGCTGACATAGCCCCAGAACACTGAGGCCATAAGAAGTGAGGAGAAACTCTGGCTGGAAGCCCTCACCCCACGTCATCCTTTAGACCTCGTCCTTGAAAACGTAGGATTAGTTACCAGAATCAGGATCAGAGAATTTTAATTACTGTTAAAATATCAGCAGGTGGTGGCCATTATGAGAAATATCTACCATGGTCACAGGACAAATGTAAATCGTACCAATGAATTCCTCATCATTGACAATGTGGGACTATTTACTAGAATTAATATTTTAGAAAATAGCTGTCAGGATTACCAAGGGACAAATCTGTGATGGTGCCATAGCCAACAATGCTCCTAATGACTCCAACTGTGTTCCAAAATTCATGCTGTTATCATCAAAATACTGCACATAGAGGCTGGACTACGTGCTATTGTTGTGGATACACACAAGGGGGTGGGGAGGGGGGGGGGGGGGGGGGGGGGGCTGGGGTAATATGGTCTAAAATGACTAAATACTACTTCTGAATGTGAATATGTCATATGTTCAGATTGGATAAGTTACGACAGTCTTATATCATATTTTGGAAGCCCCCCCCAATAATCTTTATCTGCGTGCTGGCCACTCTAAACAAAATGGTTACCTCAACTAGAATTTAGTATTGAAAGTTAAACTTTTAAAGTTGTAAACGACAACTAAATTTAACATGGAGATGGAAACTCACTTCGGTTTTAGCTAATTTTAGCTTGTTTTGCTTGCTATTTTTGTCGATATACACCAATAATGGATGAAAAAATATATTTTATGTGTAATTAGGTTTAGGTAGCAAATGCTACTCCTGATTGTGAATCCATAGATATCCCATATGTACAGATTGGACAATTTGATCAAAAGTTACAACAGTTTACATGTTTTGGTAGGGTTGGCACCTTGTTACGCCCCCTACAGGCCAAATATTTAATTTGTGTGCGGGCCACTCGAACCAAAATGGTTCTATAGACCCTCACCAACAAATTAGGACTGAAATTGAAACTTTTACAAGAGTTGTAAATGACATCCACATTTAACATGGAGACGAAACCCCACTACAAGCGAAACGGCATAAGATTTATTGAATAAGGACTCCTGTATAGTTGTAGTTGCTGTCTTCATCAAATTGTGTAGCATCTTTAACTGTCCTACAATATGACGTAATCATGCAACGGCAACACAACCGCAGTGACGTCCGTCATTAAGACTTGTCACAGATACACTAAACACCAGTTAGAGACTTGCGGCGAGAAAAGCAAGCTTCCTTCAGCCTAACAACTTCTTTCAGAGTCCATGTTCTTCATTGGTGTAATTATCCTTATATATATATATATATATATATATATATATATATATATATATATATATATATATATATATATATATATATATATATAAGAAAGCTAGATGGCTCGCCCATGCTGCTGTGGTCCGTAGCTCAAATGCTGAATAAATGTTGGACCCTGGTATCAAAAAAGTTGAAAACCCCTGACATAGAGGACGCCACTTTCAGTCGGACGAACCAAATTACTTGTGAGCTCTGCCTGTGCAAGTACCAAGAGTGTGCCAAATCCAGAAGACATGCACAAACTGCAACAACTCCTGCGCAAAGTGGTGTTGTTATTTGTCATAGCATGGTGACAGATTGCGGTTGAGGTCGGCCTGCTCTGAACTCAGCCGATATAATGTGAAAAAAACACATTCGTGAGAAAGTGTTTGGAAACAGACTAAAATCACCTTCACTCAACCCCATCCCAGTTTGTTTGTAATAGCAGCCGTTCAGGGAAAATCTTAGAAGGTATGACGTCTCCCCAGACCCAGGTTAGCTTTACCAAGCATCCACATGGCTTAACGTCTCAGGTCAACCTTCATGGATACGCAAAGAGGAACCAAGATGATCTGGACTGTCCAATGCAGAGCAATGACCAGATCCTCTCAGCCGCCTGTCAGACGACTGACAGCTCTCTAAACGGCCGTGAAAAGGAAGACACGAACCGACCAAGATCGTTGCGCCATCCACAGCTTACCGAGACTACTGTAACTGAACCAGGAGAAGAAGTGAAGAGTCACCGGACGACTCACACAGGAAGTAAACGCCACGTCTGTGAACATTGTGGAAAGAGCTGTACCCACTTGAGTAGACACTGGCTAATTCACACGGGTGAAAAAATGTTCCACTGTGAATGTTGTGGCAAGAGCTTCAATACTCAAAGCGATTTGAAAGTACACCTGCGTATCCACAGTGGAGAGAAGCCCTACCATTGCAGACAGTGTAACAAGGTCTTCAGTCAGTCAACTAACCTGGACAGGCACCTACGTATCCACACCGGAGAAAGACGTTACGTCTGTAAAATATGTAACAAGCGCTTCAGTCAGTCAACTAACCTGGACACGCACCTACGTATCCACACCGGAGAAAGACGTTACGTTTGTAAAACATGTAACAAGCGCTTCATTAGGTCAAATGACCTGGACGTGCACCTACGTATCCACACCGGAGAAAGACGTTACGTCTGTAAAACATGTAACAAGCGCTTCAATAAGTCAAGTTACCTGGACAGGCACCTACGTATCCACACCGGAGAAAGACGTTACGTCTGTAAAATATGTAACAAGCGCTTCATTCAGCCAAATGACCTGGATGCGCACCTATGTATCTACACCGGAGAAAGACGTTACGTCTGTAAAACATGTAACAAGCGCTTCATTCAGTCAAGTAACCTGGACAGGCACCTACGTGTCCACACAGGACAAAAACCTTACATCTGTAAAATATGTAACAAGGGTTTCAATCAGTTAAGTAACCTGAAGCGGCATCAGCGTATCCACACTGGACAGTAACCCAAAGTGGATCCCAGAGTGTCAGATTGACACGCAGCCAGTCAGCCATTCACTACCAATACACAGCAGAACGTATATTTTAAATAGAGTGCAATGATGGCACCAGAGGTGTATCAGTTCTTCACTTGCGGAACAGACACAAGTTAAGAATCGGTGCACAGTTGTCGGTCTTCCCTCGAAGTACTCCGATTGGCCGGTTTAGGTGATGACATAATGGTGACGCAAGTAAAAGCCCTTTGCGGGTAATGCCATGAGTATTAGCTCGCTTTGCGCACGCACAAGTAGGCCATGCATGGCCCACTTGCAACATCTGTAAGCACTCATCCGTAAACGGGTGTAAGCTACACTAATTGATCGTGGAGCCGCTGTGTGAAATGTTTCACTGGACGGTACATCTGCAAGGAGAAAACAAGGCTGCTGCTGTGGTGGTCGGACACGACATCTACTTTGGAGGAGATGCAAGCCAAATGCAAGTACACGTCTTCAACACTGTGTCTTTATCCTGGAGGAGGTTGACCGCATAGATAGCTAGAAGAAAGCTAGACGGCTTGAGGCGGAGCCTCTGACGTCGTTCACGGTGGCCATCTTGTGAGAGGACTCAATACATTATGCTCTATGGCAGCCCAAACAAAAACAGCTATAACTCACTCAAAACTTGACGGTATTGCAAATGGATTGCATTATTATGAACATTATCAACGTGGCTATGCTTTTTGCTATTTGCTTTTTATTTATTTATTTTTTCAATCTGTTTGAAAATTGGGTAAAAAATTAGCTAAAATGTACATTTTAATTTAGTCCCCACAGTAAGTATTTTGTTGGGCCTTTTCGCTCTCATAATGGCAGACGACAGAGTGAAAGGAAAATGACAGCCAAACTTTGCCTGTTGAGTGGGTTTGTGGGTTGCTAAAACAAACATGATGTCCTACTCAATGCTGTAAGATGATATTAGCACTGCTCACTTCACATGGGTGTGATTTCCACTTTTATTATTAGCACTGCTCACTTCACACAGTTGTGATTTCTGCTTTCATCATTATTATACTTATGTGAACGGAGTGGGCGCAAGTTAAGCATGTCGTCGGGGTACTCTGATTGGCGCATTTAGGTGATGATGTAATGGCGACGTAAGCAAAACACCTTTGTACAGTAGCTAATGTTATGAGTTTCAGCGCCATTCCGCTCACACATGAGTAGCCCTCAAGGCCTACTTGTGCGCAATCTACGTGATGCTGAATGTCAAAAATTTTACGCGTCACTGTTCGGTGCAAGAGAAACATGGCTTCAAAGTTCTAAACCACGGTGTCTTCCGCCTTTTTCACGACGTGAAGATTATGCCTACACCATTGTGCATAACTTCAGTGTTTCCCCAGCTCAAGCGAAACGGCATAAGATTTATTGAATGCGGACTCCTGTATAGTTGTAGTTGCTGTCTTCATCAAATTGTGTAGCATCTTTAACTGTCCTACAATATGACGTAATCATGCAACGGCAACACAACTGCAGTGACGTCCGTCATTAATACTTGTCACAGATACACTAAACACCAGTTAGAGACTTGCGGCGAGAAAAGCAAGCTTCCTTCAGCCTAACAACTTGTTTCAGAGTCCATGTTCTTCATTGGTGTAATTATCCTTATATATCCTTATATATATATATATATATATATATATATATATATATATATATATATATATATATATATATATATATATATATATATATATATAAGAAAGCTAGATGGCTCGCCCATGCTGCTGGCCAACGGGGAGTGACATTGTTACATGGCGGCCATCCTTTCAGAGTATAGCATAACATTGTGTCTATGAGCATATACTTTTTAAATGACGATAAGTTGCTTATTTCTCAAGCGATTTTCAAACGGATTGGTTTGTTGTAAACGTCAGAGATGTCCACATAATACTTTTGGAAAAAGAAAAAAATAGCAAAAATCATAGCCACGTTGATAACGTTCATAATAAAGCAATCCGTTTGTAAATCCGTCAAGTTTTCAGCGAGCTCTGGCTGTTTTTGTTTGGGCTGCCATAGAGCATAGCGTTTTTATTCCTCTACAAGATGGCAGTCGTGAACGACGCCAGAGGCTCCGCCTCAAGCCATATATATATACAGTATATATATATATATATATATATATATATATATATATATATATATATATATATATATATATATATATATATATATATATATATACAGTATATATATACTGTGTACACACACACACACACACACACACACACATATATATATATATATATATATATATATATATATATATATATATATATATATATATATATATATATATATGTGTGTACACAGTATATATGATTATCCCTACCGCCTCTTTTGATCATCACCGAAACCGGCCAATCGCATTACTTTAAGGGTTCGGTGCGTGGTTGTCAACCGTCAGTGTTCGACCATCACTCGAGGTATTCCGATTGGCTGGTTTAGGTGATGACATAATGGTGATGTAAGTAAAACACCTTTATAGCTAAAGTCATGAGTATTAGCTCGCTCTGCTCATGCACAAGTAGGCCATGGCAACGTTTAAGTTTGCACTCTAGTTTTGATTGATTTAAGCTAGTCTGCCTGCAATCCTGATCTCTCTCTGATTCATACAGAGAAATTTGTTTTTAGTGGACAGGATTTGTCTTGGTTGAAATCAGGTGATATTCTGTACCAGATTTGACTGTCCTTGGATTGCCTTTTTCCGGACACAGTATATGTATATATATGATCTTTAACCTAATTTAATTACCTCATCATAAACACACACCTAGAGGACCCCACTTTCGGTCGACAAACCAAATTACTTGTGTCCTCTGCCTGTGCAGGTACCAAGAGTGTGCCAAATCCATCCCACAAACCCAAACTGCAGCAACTCCTGCGCAAAGTGGTGTTGTTTTTGTCATAGCATGGTGACAGTTTGCGGTTGAGGTTGGCCAGCTCTGAACTCAGCTGATATAATGTGGAAAAAAAAACCTTCACCTTCACTCAACCCCATCACAGTTTATTTGTAATAGCAGTCGTTAAGGGAAAATCTTGAAAGGTATGACGTCTCCCCAGACTCAGGTTAGCTGTACCAAGCGTCCGCATGGCTTAACGTCTCAGGTCAACCTTCATGGATACGCAAAGAGGAACCACGATGACCTGGACTGTCCAATACAGAGCAATGACCAGATCCTCTCAGCCGCCTGTCAGACGACCGACAGCTCTCTAAACGGCCGGAAAAAGGAAGACACGAACCAACCAAGAACGTTCCGTCATCAACAGCTTACCAAGACTACTGTAACTGAACCAGGAGAAGAAGTGGAGAGTCACCGGAGGGCTTACACAGGAAGGAAACGCCACATCTGTGAACATTGTGGAAAGAGCTTTACCGACTTGAGTACACACTGGCTAATTCACACGGGTGAAAAAATGTTCCACTGTGAATGTTGTGGCAAGAGCTTCAATACTCCAGGCAGTTTGAAAGTACACCTGCGTATCCACAGTGGAGAGAAGCCCTACCGTTGTAGACATTGTAACAAGGTCTTCAGTCAGTCATCTAACCTGGGCGTGCATCTACGTGTCCACACAGGAGAAAGATGTTACGTCTGTAAAACATGTAACAAGTGCTTCATTAAGTCAAGTGGCCTGGACAGGCACCTACGTATCCACACAGGACAAAAACCTTACATCTGTAAAATATGTAACAAGGGTTTCAATCAGATAAGTAACCTGAAGCGGCACCTGCGTATCCACACTGGACAGTAACCCAAAGTGGATCCCAGAGTGTTAGATTGACAGGCAGCCAGTCAGCCATTCACTACCAATACACAGCAGAACGTATATTTTGAATAGTGTGCAATGATGGCACCAGAGGTGTATCAGTTCTTCACTTGCGGAACAGACACAAGTTAAGAATCGGTGCACAGTTGTCGGTCTTCCCTCGAAGTACTCCGATTGGCCGGTTTAGGTGATGACATACTGTAATGGTGACGTAAGTAAAAGCCCTTTGCGGGTAATGCCATGAGTATTGGCTCGCTTTGCGCACGCACAAGTAGGCCATGGCCCACTTGCAACATCTGTAAGCACTCATCCGTAAACGGGTGTAAGCTACACTCATTAATCGTGGAGCCGCTGTGTGAAATGTTTCACTGGACGGTACATCTGCAAGGAGAACAGGGAGAACAAGGCTGCTGCTGTGGTGGTCGGACAGGACATCTACTTTGGAGGAGATGCAAGCCAAATGCAAGTACACGTCTTCAACACCGTGTCTTTATCCTGGAGGAGGTTGACCGCATAGATAGCTAGAAGAAAGCTAGACGGCTTGAGGCGGAGCCTCTGGCGTCGTTCACGGTGGCCATCTTGTGAGAGGACTCAATACATTATGCTCTATGGCAGCCTGAACAAAAACAGCTATAACTCGCTCAAAACTTGACGGTATTGCAAATGGATTGCATTATTATGAACATTATCAACGTGGCTATGCTTTTTGCTATTTGCTTTTTTTGTGTATTTATTTTTTCAAAAACATCATATAACGGCTCATATTATGCGGACGTCTCGGACGTTTTCAACAAACCAATCCGTTTGAAAATTGGGTAAAAGATAAGCTAAAATGTACAGTTTAATTTAGTATTTTGTTGGGCCTTTTTGCTCTCATAATGGCAGACGACAGAGTGAAAGGAAAATGACAGCCAAACTTTGCCTGTTGAGTGGGTTTGTGGGTTGCTAAAACAAACATGATGTCCTACTCAATGCTGTAAGATGATATTAGCACTGCTCACTTCACACGGGTGTGATTTCTGCTTTTATTGTTAGCACTGCTCACTTCACACGGGTGTGATTTCTAGTTTTATTATTATTATACTTGTGTGAACGGAGTGGGCGCAAGTTAAGCATGTCGTCGGGGTACTCCGATTGGCTGGTTTAGGTGATGATGTAATGGCGAAGTGTAGTATTACGCGGAAGCGGGGATCAAACCCGGGACTCCCACTCGCCAGTCCAACGCACAACCAGTCGCGCCAATAGGGCTGAGCCCCATTGGCGGGGCTGTTGTGGCTGGCTCATGGCTGGGTGCTACATAAGCAAAACACCTTTGTACAGTAGCTAATGTTGTGAGTTTCACCCCCATTCCACTCACATATGAGTAGCCCCCAAGGCCTACTTGTGCGCAATCTACGTGATGCTGAATGTCAAATATTCTACGCGTCGCTGTTCGGTGCAAGAGAAACATGGCTTCAAAGTTCTAAACCACGGTGTCTTCCCTCTATTAGACGACGTGAGGATTATGCCATCACCATTGTACATCGCTTCAGTGTTTCCCCAGCTCAAGCGAAACGGCATGAGATTTATTGAATGCGGACTCCTGTATAGTTGTAGTTGCTGTCTTCATCAAATTGTGTAGCATCTTTAACTGTCCTACCATTTGACGTAATCATGCAACGGCAAGACGACCGCAGTGACGTCCGTCATTAAGACTTGTCACAGATACACTAAACACCAGTTAGAGACTTGCGGCGAGAAAAGCAAGCTTCCTTCAGCCTAATTGTTTCAGAGTCCACGTTCTTCATTGGTGTAATTATCCTCATATATATATATACATGTATATATATGAGAAAGCTAGATGGCTCGCCCGCGCTGCTGGCCAATGGGGAGTGACGTCGTTACATGGCGGCCATCTTGTCAGAGTATAGCATAACATTGTGTCTATGAGCATATACTGTTTAAATGACGATAAGTCGCTTATTTCTCAAGCGATTTTCAAATGGATTGGTTTGTTGTAAACGTCAGAGATGTCCACATAATACTTTTGGAAAAAGAAAAAAATAGCAAAAATCATAGCCACGTTGATAAGGTTCATAATAAAGCAATCCGTCTGTAAATCCGTCAAGTTTTGAGCGAGCTCTAGCTGTTTTTGTTTGGGCTGCCATAGAGCATAGTGTTTTTATTCCTCTACAAGATGGCAGTCGTGAACGACGTCAGAGGCTCCGCCTCAAGCCATCTAATATATATATAAATATATAAATATATATATATATATATATATATATATATATATATATATATATATATATATATATATATATATATATATATATATATAATCGGAATACCTCGAGTGATGGTCGAACACTGACGGTTGACAACTATATATATATAGTTGTCAACCGTCAGTGTTCGACCATCACTCGAGGTATTCCGATTGGCCGGTTTAGGTGATGACATAATGGTGATGTAAGTAAAACACCTTTATAGCTAAAGTCATGAGTATTAGCTCGCTCTGCTCATGCACAAGTAGGCCATGGCAACGTTTAAGTTTGCACTCTAGTTTTGATTGATTTAAGCTAGTCTGCCTGCAATCCTGCTCTCTCTCTCTCTGATTCATACAGAGAAATTTGTTTTTAGTGGACAGGATTTGTCTTGGTTGAAATCAGGTGATATTCTGTACCAGATTTAACTGTCCTTGGATTGCCTTTTTCCGGACACAGTATATGTATATATATGATCTTTAACCTAATTTAATTACCTCACCATAAACACACACATAGAGGACCCTACTTTCGGTCGGACGAACCAAATTACTTGTGAGCTCTGCCTGTGCAGGTACCAAGAGTGTGCCAAATCCATCCCACATACACAAACTGCAGCAACTCCTGCGCAAAGTGGTGTTGTTATTTGTCATTGCATGGTGACAGTTTGCGGTTGAGGTCGGCCAGCTCGGAGCTCAGCCGATATAATGTGAAAAAAACCCTTCACCTTCACTCAACCCCATCACAGTTTATTTGTAATAGCAGTCGTTAAGGGAAAATCCTGAAAGGTATGACGTCTCCCCAGACTCAGGTCGGCTCTACAGAGCGACTGTATGGCTTAACATCTCAGGTCAACCTTTATGGATACGCAAAGAGGAACCACGATGACCTGGACTGTCCAATGCAGAGCAATGACCTGATCCTCTCAGCCGCCTGTCAGACGACCGACGGCTCTCTAAATGGCCAGGAAAAGGAAGACACGAACCAACCAAGATCGTTGCGTCATGAACAGCTTACAGAGAATCTTGTAACTGAACCAGGAGAAGAAGTGAAGAGTCACCGGACGACTTACACAGGAAGGAAACGCCACGTCTGTGAACACTGTGGAAAGAGCTTTACCCACTTGAGTACACACCGGCTAATTCACACGGGTGAAAAAATGTTCCACTGTGAACGTTGCGGCAAGAGCTTCAATACTCCAAGCGATTTGAAAGTACACCTGCGTATCCACAGTGGAGAGAAGCCCTACCGTTGCAGACATTGTAACAAGGTCTTCAGTAAGTCAACTAGCCTGGACGTGCATCTACGTATCCACACCGGAGAAAGATGTTACGTCTGTAAAACGTGTAACAAGCGCTTCATTGCGTCAAATGACCTGGACAGGCACCTACGTGTCCACACAGGAGAAAGACGTTACGTCTGTAAAACATGTAACAAGCGCTTCAATCAGTCAAATGACCTGGACAGGCACCTACGTGTCCACACAGGACAAAAACCTTACATCTGTAAAATATGTAACAAGGGTTTCAATCAGTTAAGTCACCTGAAGCGGCATCAGCGTATCCACACTGGACAGTAACCCAAAGTGGATCCTGGAGTGTCAGATTGACAGGCAGCCAGTCAGCCATTCACTACCAATATACAGGAGAACGTACATTTTGAATAGTGTGCAGTGATGGCCCCAGAGGTGTATCAGGCCATCCATTGCAGTGTGCAGTTCTTTACTTGCGGAACGGACACAAGTTAAGTGATCGGTGCACAGTTGTCGGTCGTCCCTCGAAGTACTCCGATTGGCCGGTTTAGGTGATGACATAATGGTGACGTAAGTAAAAGCCCTTTGCGGGTAATGCCTTGAGTATTAGCTCACTTCGATCACGCATAAGCTTGCTCATCCTGCTGATGCAGTAAAGAATAATTATTTAATTTCATGTCGCTTCAACAAATGTAAAGATACTTCAAATTTGTAAAGTGGCACCAACAGGTGCTATAAATGTTTTTTTTTTTTGTTTTTTTTTACTATATTATAAACATAATTTACTTTTACTCACAATACTTGAGTACAAATAAAAGCAAGTACTTTTTTACTCTCACCCAAGTAACATTCTCACAGAGTACTTTACTTTACTTGTAACTGAGTAAAGTTACCAGCTTGTACTTGTACTCTTACTCAAGTACTGGAGTCGAGTACTCCGTGTCCACCACTGGTATTTGGGAACTCTTCGAAGCCCTTCGGCCTCAGAGTGTTCTACACCAGGGGTTCAACAGGTGGTCCGGGGACCGCCAGTGTTCCCTGAGAGGGTTCCAGGTGGTCCCCAGCTAGTTGTTTATCCAGATGTAACTCTTCAGAACGTAAAAATGAAACCAAATGCACCCTTGCCTTTCATTTTTACGCTCTCAAGAGTTAAGATATTGATCATGTGAATTAGCCCAAGTCTACACAACCAGAGAATGTAGAAGATTAATGGTCATTTTGATGTGTATGTTTGCCAAATCCAACCTGGTATTGTGGACAAAAACAAGATAAATCTTTAGTTTTGGGGTCTGTGGGACTAAAATGTCATCAAATGGTGGTCTGTGGCTCTAATGCTGAATAAATGGTGGGCCCTGGTGTCAAAAAGGTTGAAAACCCCTGTTCTACACTGATACAAATGCATGGCTGAAGACAGCTTGTTCCAGAAGGCCGCTGTGATCATTCAACCTTTACTTATCCCTTTACTTACAATGGAGACCTGTACATAATTGGTGGCGGGAACTTGAACTGGAACTGGCACTGGAACCGAAACCAGTTCTTTAACGATCTTTGGAGATTCACTCCTGAGACCTTCGCCTGGAAGAAGGCTGAACGACATGTAAGAGATAACACCCGACAAGCCTGACCGAGGCGCAGCCGAGGTCAGTTAGTTAGGAAACAAATCACCGGTTCGAAGGGTGTTATCCCGCTTATTACATGGCTTACGTTAGTGGTTTACAACCACTGGTCCGAGGACCACCAGTGGTTCTTGAGAGGGTGACGGCAACGGCATGTAAACAACCAAATACGTAGCTAACCAAATGGACCCGCTAACGGCGTGCTGGAACTAAATGCGGTAGCGCACCGCGGATTGATGTGAACACAGCTGTTTGCACTTTGGGGACCTTGATTATGCAGCGGTCCAATATAGAGCGGAGCGGTGAATTATAGTGTAATATGTCACCGCTCACATGACCAGAATGCTGGCTTCTGATTGGAGCATTCATGCAAGCCATGTAATAAGACATGATAGCATCCTCCAATGACATTATAATTCGGCAGATTTTTTTTTTAAACAATATGTGTTCGACAAAAATATTTATATGTATTATGGCGTATAATGGCGATGGCTGCCATTTTTATATTGCAGCTTTTCAGAAATAGAAAGCCTGCAGCTGTATGGTAATGGTATTTTATCATGTACATTAGGGAGGACCTATCATATGAAGATGCGTTGAAAAGTGGTGAAGTGGTCCTTTATAATAAAGACGAATCATTAATATACCCCATATCCTGGGGTCAACACGTGTGCGAGGAGGGGGCGGGGGGGGGGGGGTCGACACATACAGACAGACCTGAGGAAATCCTGCTCCCTGTCCACACAGGAAGACCCCCCCCCTCCCCCATCTGCTGCAAGTCCCTCTATCCGAGTACACCAGGGGTTTTCAACCTTTTCGACTCCAGGGACCACCATTTATTCAGCATTTGAGCCACGGACCACCATTTGATGACATTTTCACACCAAAGACATA
>CM076973.1:15645672-15663172 GCA_039105355.1 Benthosema pterotum | reverse complement strand
GTACTTTGAACTAATCAGAGACGAATATAGCAATAGTTTTAAATTGAGTAACGATTATGGGCTATGTATGGCCTTATTTTTCTTTGCTTCTGCACACACACACAAGCGACAAAAGACTTACGGTCCGCCTATGAATGTCATGGATGATAACCAACGGGGGGAAAGAGCGCTGCAGTCGAGTCGATTAAATAAACACACGTCTAGGCTCAAAGCAGAGGAAAGAGGGTAGAAAATCATAGATCAGACAAGAGTAATTACCCTGTCCCTACGCGCTCTGATCTGCCCCCCCAAACCCCCCCACCCACCTTATCACACTTATCGTCTCACAACCAGACAAACACCCCACCCCCCTGCCCTCCGATCCCACCGCCTGGGGCGGATGTAACATTTCCCTCTTCGGGGGGGGGCAGGAGAAAATGGTATGGGCACGGCTTCATCGCTCGTGGCGCGAAGTGACACGGGCGATGAAGCCGCTCCCATGCCGTCGTCGGTCACAGGACTTTTATTAGGCAAGTAAAACAGGCAATTAAAGTTACAACAGACACGCAGCATGCATGAAGCTAAAGGTCTGACTCGGAGAGTTTTCTGTTTTCAATGATGAAACGCTGTTGGTTCAGTGGTGACACAGCTTTAGTTAGTTAGTTAGCAGTAGCAGTGTTTCACATCATTTTAAATATAGGCACTTTCATTTGAAATATCTTGGTTTGTTTTGCATGCCAGCATGTTTGGTGGGGCAGTCAGGGCATTAAGGGGGACATTGCCTCCACCCCATGCCCATGCCTAGATCTGCCCCTGCCCACTGCCACGGCTCAAACCTCGCCATTTCATCTGATGCTTTATTTATCCTCCCACATTGGCCTTTCATATATGAGATTTAAATTGGCGATACCAAAACGCTGAATGTTCATTGTCGCACGCGAGCGACGTAGTAAAGGAGGTCATCGGGTCACGTCCGGTGGTGTAGTGTAAGAAAATAACTGCATGTTCCTCAAATGCTGATATTTCAAATTAGAGTGCTTATATTTAAAATGATTTGAAACACTACTACTGCTACTAACTAACTACTGCTGTGGCACCACTAAACCAACAGCATTTCATCATTGAAAACAGAAAACTCTCTGGGTCAGACCTTTAGCTTTATGCATGCTGCGTGTCTGTTGCAACTTGCAACTGATGTTGCTAGATGTTATTATTGACGCTTAATTGCCTAATAAAAGTTCTGTAACCATGAACCATGTCGCCCCCACATTTTCTCCTGCCCCCCAATTGGGCAATGTTACATCCGCCCCTGCGGTTACACCTAGTCTACAAGCAGGCCTAGAAGTGCATCAGAGTGAAACTTATTTTTTTGGTTTTGCTTCCTTACAAACGTTTTTACCCGTCAGTCTTGTGTGCAAATCTCTGTCAACCATAAACTCAAAGTGGTGATTTGATAGAACGACTGCTCTGTTCATTCTATGCTCCGTTACCAAGTGGGAATGAACTATACCTTGCCTTACAGCGGAGAACATGCAGAAAAGATACAGATAAAGGTGCCTCTTATGGCAATAAGACTGTAATAGCAGTCTCTGACTGACAATGTATAATAGTGTGAATGCATGGCCAAGTTTATATTGATTAGATGGTAAAACCGGAAACCGTGGTGTTTTGATCATAGTAAACTGGGTTTTGAAATTTTGCTGCACAAACCTTACTTAAAGGGGAACTCCAAATGCCACCAAATGAACCCTAACGGGTTAATTTGGTTCCATTTGTACGCTCTCAGAAAAAAGAACCGTCTAAAGAAATCCATTAACATGGTGAAAATACATCTTGATGATGTCATCAAGATCTGTTTCACCATGTCAATGATTTTCTTCAGACCTCCATTTCTAGGAAACACAGAATGGGGAAAAGTTTTTATCATGTCCACCCAGCACCTCTAAGGCATATTGATGACATATTAGAATGTTGAAAACGGGTGGAATTCCCCTTTAACCTACAATGTCGCTGGATTAAGAGCGTCTGCTAAAGGCCTAAATTGTAAATTGTGAATTGTAGATATAATTTGTACTCAAGCAACATTTTGACATTTTGACCAGAGCGTATTATCAGCATTACATTGCAGTAAAAAGTGCGAGTAAGGCTATAGTTTCTTTCATCAGCGGTCACTTCCCTTCCGCAACATAAAAACAATGTCAACAATGCGGTTCATCTAAGCTCGCCGCCGACGGGGTCGCGACCTCTCCTCTAGCTGAAGCAATCCATCCATCTCCGCGCTGAGAAGAACATTCTTTATCTCATGATGACCATGTGCTCCACAGACTCTGCAAATGACACCATGCAATAATCTATGGGTCGGTGTCACGGTTAAGTTCTAGTTGAAGGACTTATAACTGTATGTGTTCAGCACAGTACAACGAATGGTGAACGTTTGTTGAAGAAGAGTCTTAATATTTCTATTGCGATTCAATTCGGGAGGTTTTTAAATTGGTTTAAGGACTTCAGTGTTTTGTATCCTACACCTGTATGTAGCAACACATTGTGATCTTCTATATGGAATATTAAGTGTAACATCATTCCATATGATGGCATCAACTAAAATCGAGAGTATCGACTTTGTTTGATAATCAACTATTTCTGCATCATATACTGCCCTATTGTGAGATGAATTGTATAGTTATTTGATTTTGTCTTGTGATTTGTATTAGGGGTTGGCCTAACTTAATACGCCCCCATCTGTGGGGAAAAAAAAAAAAAAAAAAAAAAAAAGCCTGCACGAACAGCTCTCAAGCGCTCAGTTTCCTACCCCTCAATGCCTCAACTTTGATGCTAGTAGGTCTGACTGTGAAAAATAATAGGTAATTTGCAGCCTGTTCATCACACTTTTTTAGGTCAAAGTGAAGTGGCATTAGCACATCTCCCTTCACCAACGCAATATTATTGAAAGCAACAGCATGATGAAAGTAAATGCTAATATTAGTAAACGTAATATTATTGCTGTTTCGTAGGACATGATCTCTTTATATTACTTTTACAGAGAAAAGCCTGCCTATACTTCCAATAGCCTCCTTCCCCTCCCTCGCTCCCCACAGTGCTGCCAGGGGCGGATTGGCACATATTTCCCCACCGGGACAATTTTGCCTTTGCCAGGCCACCCTGGTGGGGGCAGCTGGTTAACCAGATGTAACTCTTTGAGGGCGTAAAAATGAAACCAAATGGACCCTTGCGGGTCCATTTGGTTTCATTTTTACACCCTCAAGAGTTAAAATATTCATCATGTGAATTAGCCCGACTTAGTCTACACAACTAGAGTATGTAGAAGATTAATGGTCATTTTGATCTGTATGTTATAGGCGAGCATCTAGTGCCACTAGTGCATTTTGGATCTTGTCCAGGCCACGAGATGACGCAGGCCACCGGGAAAACTCCCTGTACTCCAGATGGCCAATCCGCCCCTGAGTGCCGCCATCCCGGTTCACTCCCTCGTCACCTGCTGCCCGGATTATTGCAATTCCTTTCTTTCTGGTCGTCCCCCACGAACTCCTCCGTGAGCTCCAACTGGTTCGGAACGAAGCAGGGCACCCCGGTCATCAATCACTTCACCCCTGTTTGACACAGACTCCACTGACTCCCTGCTATGGCAGTAGGTTTAACAGAAAGAAAAGTTTGGACTACTTTTTGTTGTTTTACCCCCAAGAAAATCTAAATCGAAATTGAGGTTTCAGAGGAGGTTTATTTTTTTAGGCTAAATTGTGAAGCCCTAGCATCCAGTGTTGGGACATGTGCACTACGTAACTTAATATATTACATAATATATTACCAAAATGCAGTAACTTGTAATATAAATATATTACCCACCAAAAATAATCTAATATATTATACTTTTCTTTCTGCATTACTGCACTACTTTCAATATTACTTTCTGTGAGTCTGTCCCGTTGCAAGTGTTCTTGTGAAATTGCAGAAATTACAATTGCAGAAGTTAAATAATTACTTATTTTCTATGATTTGTCATCAAAATATTTATTGGCTTCCATGAATTCAAGGAATACATTTAACATGTTAACTGTCCATAGCTGAGTAGGATGAGATAGGTCTATGTCAGTGCTGTTTTCAGGAGTGACTTTTTTTTAAAGTGGATTTCATATGTATTTGGCCAGATTTTTTTAAGCAATATGTAATAGTAATATTAATATATTACACTTGCTCAGACAGTAACATTGTAATATAATATATTGCTTTAAAATGAAGGTAATAATTAATAAGTAATATATTAACAAGGTAATGTAATATTCCCAACACTGCTAGCATCATAGGCTGGGGATGTGAACCTCCTTATTGCCTATAATAGAGAAGGTCTGTCTCATCTAACACCCTGGAAGTCCTCCCAACTCGTCAACCCCCTACCATGCATGGGGTCAAGACCTTCCAGCCGCTCTGCCCCTCACCTCTGAAAGTCCCTAATACAGTGGTTTTCAACCTTTTTGACACCAGGGGCCACCGTTTATTTCGGCATTTGAGCCACGCGGACCACCATTATCATTATTATTACGTGATCCCACACACTCCCGGATCCCGATTGCATTTAAAAGGATCCCTGCCTAATAAGACAAATATGCCTTAAAACACTATACTTGCCTTCTATAACTAAAACATGCAGATAAAAACACCTTCAATACTTTATTTCTTTCATAAATAGAGAATCTTTCACTCTATAGGAGGTGCTCCTGTAGCAGGATGATGATGTCACATGAGCATGTTCATCCATATATTCCATAGAGCTAGATCACACGTGACATCATCATCCTGCGCCAGGAGCAGTTCCTGTCGAGTGAAATATTCTCTATTTATGAAAGAAATAAGATGCCATTATTTGTCTGCCATTTGTCTGCCATTATTTGGCTGCCGCCTCATGGTACACACACACACACACACACACACACACACACACACACACACACACACACACACACACACACACACACACACACACACACACACACACACACACACACACACAGGGGCGGATTGGCCATATGGGGTACAGGGAGTTTTCCCGGTGGCCTGACAAGATCTAAAATGCACTAGTGGCACTTCCAGATGCACTAGAATGTGCTAGATGCTCGCCTGGAACATACAGATCAAAATGACCATTAATCTTCTACATTCTCTAGTTGTGTAGACTAAGTTGGGCCACATCATGAATATTTTAACTCTTGAGGGTGTAAAAATGAAACCAAATGGACCCTTGCGGGTTCATTTTTACGCTCTCAAAGAGTTACATCTGGTTAACCAGCTGCCCCCCAGGGTGGCCTGGCAAAGGCAAAATTGTCCCGGTGGGAAAATATGTGCCAATCCGCCACTGCACACACACACACCCCCACACACACACCCACACAACATGGGATAGAGGTGTTGGTTGGGGGGTGGCAGCCATGCTCTCTGACTATAGTGGGCCCAGAGCCCTCTAACAGAAGAGTTGCGACATTAAGGGTATATAGAGAAAACAGCCTGGTCATGTACAGGATGTATTGTAAACAATGCATTGTTTTCAATGAGGACACGGTGCAAATAAGAGGCTGTTTTAAGCTTGTGGGCAACATGCCAACTGTTTCACGGTAGTGTTATGTAACCCATTTGGAAAAACAAAAGAACAACAACTGTATATGAAAAACTCTTGAAAGTGGCACCTTTCATACAAGCCACTTTACAAGAAAAAATATATGGATTGGATCTTATATCGGTTTTGCATGCCATATAATTCTTATGAATTACAAAATTATATTACGTTTCACTTTACAAAAAATACACAAGTGGTGGTAATATGCAACGTATTACTCTTTTATTCAAGTATTATAATAAGCAATGTAATAGTAATGTAATAGTATTAATTTTTCTAAGGGGTCTTAAGTAAAGTAGAGATCTTAAGTAATATTGAGGAACATTATAATACATGTGTGACTGTTATGGACTAATGTCTTAACGCTCTTGGCACCTTGTCTACAACTCATTCTATCGTCCTTGCGGGGTTCAACACACATCAACAGTCACTGTAATGGTTATGTTCTACAAAATGATCTAAAACAAAGGAGCAAAATATAATTTAGAGTTGTTCATCTTTGCACACGAACCTTTCAGAAGGTTCCATCATCATTCTATCATCTCAGAAATGTTGGTCATCTGAAAATAAATAAATAATAATAACAAAAAATATATATATATATATATATATATATATATATATTGCTCAAAAGAGCAATATATTAGAGCTTTCCATGGGAGCGAACAGAGTTGTGCGAACTGATGTAAGGTGTGGGTCTGCCAGTCAAAGGAAACTAATGGGGGCTGTCTGTGTGTGTGTGTGTGTGTGGGGGGGGGGGGGGGGGGGGGGGGGTGGAAAGGAATCCGTAAAAGTGCAAAGTGGGAGTGTAGAGAGAGAGAGAGAGAGCGGGGGGGGGGGGGGGTGCGAGGATGGAGACATCAAACAGAGGAGGGTGTGTGTGACAGGAGGAAGGGGTGTAGGAAGAGAAAGAGCAGCATATGACTATGATGATGAGACTTTAGTTTGTCTTCCCGGAGCGGCGGCGGCGGCTTATAAGAGGCGGTTTAATTTTCTTATCGCGCCGTCGCAAGCGACTTTGGAGGGGAAAAAAAAAAACTCGTCCCACCCGATGCACTGCTTCGTTAGGGGACCCCCACCGTTATAGATCACCAACGACAACAACAAGCCGGGGAGAGAGAGAGAGGGGGAGAGAGAGAGAGAGAGAGAGAGAGAGAGAGAGAGAGAGAGAGAGAGAGAGAGAAGGGGGGAGAGAGAGAGAGAGAGAGAGAGAGAGAGAGAGAGAGAGAGAGAGAGAGAGAGAGAGAGAGAGAGAGAGAGGGGAGAACTGCAGGACATGCCACCGACATACCATCGCTAGCAGATAAGTCCGTGGCCATAAGTTAGGAACCCCCTCAAACCCACACCCACCTCCCCACCCCATGCCTACACCTCGCACCCTGCACCCTCCCACCATGAGGACCTAGAACACCAGGAGAAGAGTGTGGACAGAGAGAGAGAGAAAGAAAGAGAGAGAGGGGCCAGCAACACCACGAAAGAAGATTGTTTTTCTTTTGGAGTTGAGGAGGGAGCAATCCTTCAACTTTCACTCCTCGAGTTCACACTCGGCTTTGACCCAAACCTAGCCTGACATCCACCAGCCAGAGAGAGAGAGAGAGAGAGAGAGAGAGAGAGGAAGAAAGAAAGGAACGGACGAACGGACGACAATCTGGAGGGGGAACAGCTAGACAGCGCGTGGGCGCCGCACCACAACGTGAGTATATGCAGCACATGTGCAGCCGCACGCGCTTTGCAGAGGCATCCAATTTGTGCTTATTCCTATTGCGCCGCTGCATCAACAACGGCGTTGGATAGTAACTCGGGGTGTAACAGCATGGCAACTGTATCGAAAAATTGATTTTTCATTTCAAAGATTTAAGTGTAAAAATTAAAACAGCAACATTGTCCCACTACATGTATTGTAGTGTTATTTTTATTTATTTATTTATTTTCATACCAGGGCCCACTATTTATTCTGGATTTTAGGCACAGACCACCATTTGATGTTGACTTTAGTCTCTCGGACACCTAAACCCCAGGGATTTTCAAGTTGTTGTCCTCAATTTAGGAGAGATAACTGGCAAAACATTGGTCAAAATAACAATTCTTCTACACTTTCTAATTTTGGAGATTCTAATTTTGGAGATTCTTGAAAAACCTTATTAAAGTTAAACAACGTAACTAGTTACTAGTTACTAGTTACTTTCATAATTTAGTAACTAGCAAAGCAATGGGTTACTTTTTCAAATCATTTTACAATAACTGCAAAGAATTACTTTTGAAAAAGTGTCTTACCCAACACTGATGACCAATAAATGTGATTAACTGGCTGTAAGTCAAGAGAGTCTGGGAATTTTTTTATATTTTTTTTTCAATGGGAGTCACTGTTTCTCCTAATTCTCCCTTTCGTCATTGAATAGTCCCTGGTGTAATCTCAATATATCACTCAGAAACTGCATATACAACTAACCCTTCCACAATGCTCAGCCACTGGTCACACACTGGGACCACGCTGTTTGCAATTGTACCATAGCCTTGCAATCGCTCATTTACTAGCTACTACATTCACACCTGCAGTGATCCATGCTGCATTTTTGAAGCAAAGCAAAACCACCGTTTTTTTTTTTTTTTTTTTCCTTGTGGTAGGAGTGGAATGCGGTTCTTTGACGCACATTAGGATTTGGATGAGACTCCACACCTGCCACACAAAGCGACGCTTTCCGACAATACGCAGCCGGATTCGTTTTTAAATCGCAAACTAGTAAACCTTTCAGTGACGGGTTTCACGTGGCAACTACGGAGCTCTGCTCCATGGCTGTTCCGCACTGTGTGATGCACTCACCCCCCTGTCTCCCCCGGTTTTGTTTTCAAGAGTGTGTATGGCGCCTCAGAATGTCCCCTGCGGGATAAATATAGAAGGAGACTTACGAGGGCCTGCTCAATTAACGCAGCTCCCTTGTTCTCAAGACAATAGAACGATATAACAATAGAGGCTCTTGTATAAACAAACATATTAATTGCTAAACTGCTGGGACTCGCTGGGAATCTCCAGTCGATCACAGACCACAACACGGCATGACGTAAGACAGTAAAAGTCGTAATAATGACGGCGCAAACACATTGTATCCACATCACGCTCGTTACAAACAATGAACGCGACGGCCGTGTGTTTATTCAGTCGGCGTTATTCCGAGAACAGCGACGACAGCTAGCGAGACGTCGGGCGGTGTTTTCAGCAAGGGGCACAACAATGAGTCATTTCTTTTTGCACGCGCACGCTCAAGCGCGCGCACGTGCACGTCGTAGGCGGCCCATGACCTTCCACCTGAAGAAACAACACTTCAACCACAAAACAATGGGGAGCGTAAAACGGCACCTAGGCGACAGTCAGAATCTGCAATAAATGACTTCCACCGATACAGCACTCCATATACTTGTCCATATACTTACTTTATAATAGAGGAAACGTTTTTTTAGCCAAAAATCTAAATGCGGCCCACGATTTATTCTGGATTTTAGGCAAGACCACCGTTTGATGTTGACTTTAGTCTCTCGGACCCAAAAAAACCCCAAGGATTTTCACGTTGTTGTCCTCAATTTAGGAGAGATAACTGGCAAAACATTCGTCAAAATAACAATTCTTCTACACTTTCTAATTTTGGAGATTCTTGAAAAACCTTATTAAAGTAAAATAGCGTAACTAGTTACTAGTTACTTTCATAATTTAGTAACTAGCAAAGCAATGGGTTACTTTTTCAAATCAATTTACAATAACTGCAAAGGATTACTTTTGAAAAAGTGTCTTACCCAACACTGATGACAAATAAATGTGATTAACTGGATGTAAGTCAAGAGAGTCTGGGAATCTTTAAATTTATTTTCAATGGGAGTCACTGTTTCTCCTAATTCTCCCATTCGTCATTAAATAGCCCCTGGTGTAATCTCAATACATGAGTCAGTTTCTCCATTATAACTAACCCTTCCACAATTCTCAGCCACTTGTCACACACTGGGACCACGCTGTTTGTAATTGTCTAAATAGATACAGTATATAGCTATGTATTTTTTTTGCATCCCCCTCTACGTTGTTTCTACTTTGTTGCTGCAGCTGTTTACCGGCAGACAGACACTTGCTCCGTCACTTTTTTTTGTTGCCACTTGCCAGCATGTATTGTCCATGTCCACATGCCATAGTAGTCTTCTTTGCCCCTACAACAATATACAGTACAACAGAAGTTGTAACTTAGTATAATAACCATGGCATGTATTAAAGTAAGCGTGATAATCATTTCAACGAGGCAATCAGGGGTTGACACTAAGGTCTCCGAGGCACTTGTCCATCGGGCAAGTACAAGTCAGGTTCTACTTGGCCTCAGGGCATGGTCACTTGCCCCCCAAAATATATTGTAAATTTTGCATTCACGTTTACTTCCTAAGTTCCTACTTGGGTGCTTTAAAACAGGGGTTTTCAACAGGCAGTGGTCCTTGAGAGGGTTCCAGGTGGTCCCCAGTTAAGTTGGTTAACCAGATGTAACTCTTGAGAACGTAACAATGAATTCATTTTTATGCTCTCAAGAGTTAAAATTCATCATCTTAAATCAATTAGCCCAGGTCTACACAACTAGAGAGAATTTAGAAGATTAGGTCATTTTGATGTGTATGTTAATTTGCCTGTTTTGTTTCCCAAATCCAGCCTGGAATTGTGGACAGCTAGAAAGCAGGGAAAGACACAGAGGCAGAGTGCAATGACTGCCTTCAAGACAAATTTATCTTTTGTTGTGTTATAGTGCACTATAAGTTGCACACTTGCCCAATCGGGCAGCCAGGTAGCAGTCTTCACTTGCCCCACCATTTCTTTTACTTGCTCCGGGCAAGCGGGCAAGTGTTAGTGTCAAGCCCTGGGCAATGATGTAATACTTGTGACAACTCTATATTGAGCATATGTGACACGTGCTGCTGAGTCTGGGCCTTTCTGTGTCATCTCTGGCAGCTGACCCAGGCCTATTGTTCAGAGAGGAGAGGTTTTAGTTGGGCAGAAAGCTAAAATGAAAGAGAGCAAGGAACAGGGGCGGATTGGCACATATTTTCCCACCGGGACAATTTTGCCTTTGCCAGGCCACCCTGGGGGGAGCAGCTGGTTAACCAGACGTAACTCTTTGAGAGCGTAAAAATGAAACCAAATGGACCCTTGCGGGTCCATTTGGTTTCATTTTTACACCCTCGAGTTAAAATATTCATCATGTGAATTAGCCCAACTTAGTCTACATGTAGAGAATGTAGAAGATTAAGGGTCATTTTGATCTGTATGTTCCAGGCGAGCACCTGGCGCATAGGGCATTTTGGAAGTGCCACTAGTGCATTTTGGATCTTGTCCAGGCCACTAGGTGGCGCAGGCCACCGGGAAAACTCCCTGTACTCGAGATGACCAATCCGCCCCTGGCAAGGAATATGAAACAGTTTAAAGGGCTTTCCATACAGCAACGATAAACGCCCTTCGATTAAGAAAATCGCCCGTCGATTAACGCCAGGTGTTTCAAAAAGCTCACTGGATTGAGCTTTTAAAGACTTGCGTGCGCGTGCACGAAACGAGCACACGGCGCAACAAAACTCAGTGACGCTGCGCGATAAACGACCGGCATTACACACTCTCTTTATCGCAGGTCGTTTTCTGAGCAAAAGAAAAACGCCGGTCCCATTGAAAATGAATTAGGATGCGCAATTTATTCCTCGCCTTCTGTAAGCCCCTTAAGGGATATTCTGGTTGAATTTCCACTGGTTGAAAACCACTGTGATCACCATGTCTCCAGGGGCGGATGTAACATTTCCCAATTGGGGGGTGGGGGGGGGGGGGGGGGGGGCAGGAGAAAATGGTATGGGCGTGGCTTCATGGGCGATGATGCTGCCCCCATACCATTTTTGGTTTGGTTTTATTAGGCAAGTAAAGCATCAATATTTCATGTATATTTCAATGCCGAAATGCAAATCATTTTAAATATAAGCACTTTAATTTGAAACATGTTGAGTTGTTTTGCATGTTTTGTGGGACAGACTGGGCATTTAGGGGGGCATTGCCCCCCCCATGCCCATGCCTAGATCCGCCCCTGCATGTCTCTCCCTTACTTGACCCCTACCTTAGCTGGCCCACAGACAGGGGCGAAACTTTGTGTTTTCTGCAACCACCCTCGTGCACCACCCCACCCCCCACACCGAACATAAACAAACACGCACACACGTGCAGCGCAGGCAACTCCCATATCGCTTACCACACAAACACGCTTTGATTCCCCACCTTCATCTTCTTCTTTGGCTCTATAACCCTCGAGATCGCGCTCATCGCGGAAAATCAGGGGAAAATTATAAATCTTCCCCCGTGGCCAATCAGCTTTCCAGATAACAAGATAAGCATCGTCTTATGTTGGACGAGGGCATCACATTCTTCCTGTTTATGCAGATAAGGGTCGTATAACCTCTCCTGAACCCACCCAGGGGCGGATCTACATGAGGCATGGGCATGGGGGGGCAAATCCCCCCTATATGCCCAGACTGCCCCACCACAAAACACGATGGCATGTAAAACAACCCAAGATATTTCACATGAAAGTGCTTCTATTTAAAATGATTTGAAACACTATACTACTGCTACTAACTACAGCTGCGTCACTGAAAACAGAAAACTCTCTGAGTCAGACCTTTAGCTTTATGCATGCTGCGTGTCTGTTGCAACTTCAACAACAACTGATGTTATTATTGATGCTTATACTTGTCTGATTAAAGAAAATTGTATGGGGGAGGCTTCATCGCCCGTGTCGCGAAGCGCCACGGGCGATGAAGCCGCACCCACACCATTTTCTCCTGCCCCCCAATTGGGAAATGTTACATCCGCCCTGCCTGTAAGGCCCTTTGAACGCTGGACGCTGCCTAATTGCGGGTGCGGGGCTGTTGTTATTGGCCTGCGGGCCGGGACGCTCGTCAGCTCTGTGACTGGACGAGCAGGATGACAGCTTTAATTGTTTCAAAATGTGTCTTTGTTTTGTTTTTCCTTCCTTGATCAGTGCGTTTTTTTTTACCCCCAAAAAATTACAGTACATTCATAATGTTCGGTGTGCATTTTTGGGCTAAGGGTCTATAGCCCACATATGTTAAACTAAAGGCCCGGGGGCCAAATCAGGCCCACAAATGAATTATCTTCGGTCTACCGGATGATATTTAAGCGGGAACTCCACCCATTTTAAACATTTTAATATGTCAGTAATATACCTTAGAGATATTGTGTGGTGATGATGAAAAAGTTCCACCAATTCTGTATTTCCTAAAAACGGAGGTCTGAAAAAGTCATTAGCATGGTGAAATACATCTGATGACATCATCAAGATGTTGCCTATTGGCCTGAATATGAGACAGTGTTTTTTCCCCAATGGAAATATCCTAAAAATGGAGTCGTCTTATAATTAGGGACTAATATTATTTGACATTCAATGTTGTTTTTACACAACTGAGTCTTGAAAAAATGGGGTTCGTCTTATAACCAGGGTCGTGTTATATTCGGGACAATACGCTATTTCACCATGTCAATGATTTTTCTTTCAGACCCCCTTTTTTCTGAGAGGGTCTTATATGCCACCCTAAATGCCCAGTCTGCCCCACCAAACACGATGGCATGCAAAACAACCCAAGGTCTTTCAAATTAAAGTGCCTATATTTAAAATGATGTGAAACACTACTACTGCTACTAACTAACTACAGTCGTGGCACCACTAAACTAACAGCATTTCACCAGGGCGGCTGTGGCTCAGGAGGTAGAGCAGGTCGTCCAATGACCCATGGGTCGGCGGTTCGAATCCCGGCTCCTCCTGTCTACATGTCGAAGTGTCCTTGGGCAAGACACTGAACCCCAAATTGCCTCCAATGAGTTGGTCGGTGTGAGCTGGCCACCATTGGTGTGTGAATGTGGGAAGTGAGGACGCTGGCGTCGACTGTTCACCACTCTACTTCCCAATGTATGAATGAATGGACCATTGTAAAGCGCTTTGAGCACTTGGAAAAGCGCTATAAAATGCAATCCATTAAAAATGCAATCCATTAAAACTCTCTGAGTCAGACCTTTAGATTTATGCATGCCGCGTGTCTGTTGCAACTTCAACAACAACTGATGTTATTATTGATGCTTTACTTGCCTACTGCACTACTGCACTAACTCTCTCTCTCTGTCTTTTTCCCTCTTTTACCCACGATGCAGTTCACCATGAGTACGTCGGGTACTCTGGAGCGGGGGGCTCACCACCAGGCCTTGGACCTCTCTGAGGAGCTCGGACCTCCTCCTCTGCACCAACATCACCCTCACCCTCACCACCCTCACCCCCACCACCAACAGCACGCTGCCATGGACCACCACCACCACGCGCTGCACCACTCCAACTCCCTGGCATCCACTGCGGTTGCGGGCAGCGGCGGTAGGTTGACCAGATGTCCCTGTCCCACATGGTGGCTGACAAGCATCTGTGTTCAAGGCGCATAATATTTGGCTTTCTGTTGTCTAGTTTCCTGCTAGTTCTCTTTTTAAGTTAAAATACCTGAGAATTATTTCCACAATTCAGTCAAGAGGGACCGCACAACATGTATTGTCGTATGTATATCAAAAATAGCTGATCTATCCTGGTCACACTATATACACTCAACAAAAATATAAACGCAACACTTTTGTTTTTGCTCCCATTTTTCAGGGGATGGACTTAAAGCCCTAAAATTCATTCCAGATATACAATATAACCATTTCTCTCAAACACTGTTCACAAATTTGCCTAAATGTGTGATATTGAGCACTTATGCTTTGTTAAGATAATCCATCCCACCTCACAGGTGTGCCACATTAAGATGCAGATGTGACATCATGATTAGTGCACAGGTGTACCTCAGAGTCTCCACAATAAAAAGACACCCTGAAATGTGCAATTTTCTTTTGCCTTATTGGGTGTATGGGCCTCTGAACCTGTCAGTATCTGGTGTGACACCATTTGCCTCATGCAGTGCAACACATCTTCTTCGCATAGAGTTTAACAGATTGTCAATTGTGGCCTGTGGAATGTTGGTCCACTCCTCTTCAATGGCTATGTGAAGTTGCTGGATATTAGTGGGAACTGGTATGCACTGTAAAAATGGTAATAACACAATATTACCACATTATTACCATTTCGACAGTGCATACCAGTTCCCACTAATATCCAGCAACTTCACATAGCCATTGAAGAGGAGTGGAGCAACATTCCACAGGCCACAATTGACAATCTGATAAACTCTATGCGCAGAAGATGTGTTGCACTGCATGAGGCAAATGGTGGTCACACCAGATACTGACTGGTTTGGAGGCCCATACACCCAATAAGGCAAAAGAAAATTGCACATTTCAGGGTGTCTTTTTATTGTGGAGAGTCTGAGGTACACCTGTGCACTAATCATGATGTCACATCTGCATCTTAATGTGGCACACCTGTGAGGTGGGATGGATTATCTTAACAAAGCATAAGTGCTCAATATCACACATTTAGGCAGATTTGTGGACAGTGTTTGAGAGAAATGGTTATATTGTATATCTGGAATGAATTTTAGGGCTTTAAGTCCATCCCCTGAAAAATGGGAGCAAAAACAAAAGTGTTGCGTTTATATTTTTGTTGAGTGTATATACAGTATATATATATATATATATATATATATATATATATATATATATATATATATATATATATATTATATATATATATATATATATATATATATATATATATATATATATAAGAAAGCTAGATGGCTCGCCCGCACTGCTGGCCAATGGGGAGTGACGTCGTTACGTGGCGGCCATCTTGTCAGAGGATAGCATAACATTGTGTCTATATAAGCATATACTTTTTAAATGACCATAACTCGCTTATTTTTTAACAGAGACAATATGAGCCGTTATATGATGTTTTTGGGGAAAAAAAAGGCAAAAATAATAGCCACATTGATAACGTTCATAATAATGCAATCCGTTAATCCGTCAAGTTTGAGCGAGTTCTAGCTGTTTTTGTTTGGGCTGCCATAGAACATAGTGTATTTATTCCTCGCACAAGATGGCCGCCGTGAATGACGTCAGAGGCTCCGCCTCAAGCCATCTCATATATATCCAGGGGATATATATGAGATGGCAAGGGATATATATGAGATGGCAAGGGATATATATGAGATATATATGAGATGACAAGGGGATATATATGAGATGGAAAGGGAAAATCTCCCGTAAAATGGCACCCCCCAATATTATATGTGTTTTTCAATGTTTCAATGCTGTCCCCCTCCCCTCATGGCGCCCTAGGCTGCCTAGTCTGCCCAGTGGAAAAAAACGCCCCTCTAGATATCTATGGTCTTGCTGCCCTGAAATGTGTTTTATATACTGTTTTTAAGTGTTGTTATTCTTTTCCTGTTGTTTGATCATGTTTGTAAAATTCAGCAGTTTTTTCAGCATGAAAAAAACAGCTGAAAAAACAGCAAGTAAAGTCAAGTCTATGCTCAAATGAACAGTTTGAACATATTGTCACCCTATAGGCGGCGAGGTATTGACGCTACAGCAGCAGCAGAGGGTAGTGGTAGTTCCGCCGCCATACTCGGCGGCCGAGAGCGGCGGGGAGGCCGCCTCCTCGTCGTCCTCGGCGGCCCCCCCTCTGGAGCTGCGGGGGTCCCTGGACTGCTGGGCCTGCTCGGTGCTGGTGACGGCCCAGAACCTGCTCATCGCCGGCGTGAACGCCTGCCTGGCCGGCGTGGTGTTCGGCTCCATCCTGACGCCCGCCCTCGCCATGGTGCTGTTCGGCTTCCTCTGCCACTCCACGGTAAGGACGGCGACGGAACCGCTTAGCTTGATTGATTGGGTTTTTTTTTTTTTCTATTAAAGTTCCTATATATATGTAATTTCATGGTCAAAATAACCATTACGTTGTTTTTATTGTTTTTATGTTTTTTCAAGAAGTCGTCCTTTAATTAGATCGTCTCTCAAAATCTAGGGCTCCGTTTTCGTCCCACTAAACTTATTTGCCTTTTTAAACTATTTAAAATAATAATAATAATAATAATCAGTAGTTCAAATGGCCAGTCTACAAGCTCGCAACGTGTTAATAGATTGACGTGTTGAAATATTCCAAAAGGTTTTTCAAAATAGTAAAAACGAAATAAGGGATTTGGGATAAGGGGTTTAGCATGTAACAAAAATGGAGCCCCTAGTCATTTTGACGCCTCTAGGGGGCTGCAGGAGGCCTCCCAAGAAATCCTATAAGCTTTGTCATTGGCTAACAAATGCTCCCGACGGGACTATTTCATGACTGCTATTTCATATCAGTCAGAGCCTCGCTGAGCTACATCTGATTAACTACCGTAATTTCCGGATTATAAGCCGCACCAGATCAATTTGGGGCAAAATACTGATTTTTCCTTGCAATAAGACGCACCTGACTATAAGCCGCACCAGACTTATAGTCAGGTGCTTCATGTTAGAGCCGTGGTTTCAACCTTTTCACAATTTATCTTCACCCCACAGACCCCAAAAATTAAAGAATTCTTTTGGTATTGTTCACAATTCACAGTATGTTATTCACTTTGTATCTGAAGTTTAAGCCAGCTCATCTTAATTGTAGCTTTGTACATTTTTGCATTTGCTTCGTAGCGCTTTTGTTGAAATGAAGGCATGGATCGCATATACATGTACAGTATATCGTTGTGTATGAATGCAGCAATAGCTCCAATGTCCCCTTACAATACCAAATACCCCCCCCCCCCCTTTTCATGGTAAATACTATGTCTTTGTGGAAACCTAAAGAGTAACCTCACAACAGACTGTGTATGTCTATCTGGGAAGGCAATAACTAAAGCATGACATCATTCATGTTATGCTTTAGGCAT